>CM055117.1:1007577711-1008000211 GCA_029206835.1 Rana muscosa
CGCCCTCAAGGTAACCCCCGGGAGAGCGCTTCTCCTAGGGGGTTATACGATCCGGGGAGGAGCCGCCGGGGAACCCCAGAAGTCGAGGATCGGGCACTCTATGCAAAACGAACTGCACAGTGGAGGTAAGTATGACATGTATGTGTGGGTTTTTTTGTTTTTTTACTCAGGGCTTTACAATCACTTTAACCTCTTGCTGCCTGCATATGCTTTAATGCCCACACTGCACATATGCATCCATGGGAGACATACGTTTCTGTGCTGAGAGCATTCTCCCAGCACAGCGACAGAGCTGTCCGACAGCTCCTGGTCTCTAGTAATGATTGGGAGCCTGTGGAACCAACTCCCGATCATGTTCATGTGACAGCCAATCGCCAAAGGCAGACCTTCCTGCCCCCCCCCCCCCGGGCATAATAGCACAATTATAGGGACAGCTAGGCGTGAAAGGGTTAACTTAGATCGGCGGCTCTGGAAGTCTTGAAACTGTTAGATGTGCTTGACAGCCAGGCAACTATAATTTTCAAACTGGTCAGCAATGTCAGGCTTACATGTTCTCTAATCCAGGAGTGTTGAATCTGTGTAATGTGTAATAAAGATGTATAATCTTTATGGTAGAGGCATCTTTAAATAATTTTTGGGCTTGGCTGGCAGTGCATGTGGCCTGCTATAGGTCCATAAAGCTTTAGCCATCATTCCCATTGCATAAGATTTTTTATTTTTTTTTTTAATTCAAATACAGCTTTAGAAAATACATTTACTGTATAGTGTTGCATTCAGTCTCTATACACCTCGCAGAGCTAGAAGTGCTGCTAGAATCTTTAGCATCTGAAACTTTTGGGGATGTGGGAAGCCTGCATTGTCTCGGGCCGTGTCCCCAACTTCCCAAGGTCCCCTCTACAACCATCACCTCCAGCCTCTACGTCTCACATGTGCCCCTTTAGACGCAAAAGTGTCAGATGCTAATAATCCTAGCAGCGCCTCTGACTTTGCAAGGGAGGTGTTAATGTAATTATCCACTTTTTTTCCCCCCAGTGTTTTATTGGATAACCAAAATGCATGAAATCGCATTGATTGGCGGCTTTGAAATTACGCTGAAGTAGCGCAATTTCAAAGCAGCATTCAGTGTGGACCAGGGCTTGTTGTGTATGGCTGGGCTAACCAGAGTGGCAAGGTGAGTGAATGATTTGTACTGATGCTTGCTTGCATGGTAGCTATCTTTATTGAGCCATACATTTAAAAAAAAAAAAAATCTATATTTGCCAATAGGGAGGACACCATATACAACACAGTATTTTTTTCAGGTTTGAATGGTTGGCTGGGATATCTTTTTGATTTGTAGAGATTTGGGAGAAATCAGTCCACCGAGCCCAGAATGAAACAAAGGCAAGCCTCTTGGAGAGGCTGTGTGCTGGAGGAAGGGCTGGGGGCAAAGGTGGGGCAGAGGAGCCACTCTTGCCCCTTCACTGTCCTAGGACCTGACTTCCTGTTTATACTGCAGAATAGCTCTAGTGTAAGTGAGTTATAAGTCACCTTAGTACCCAAAGAAAATGTGATTACCATAACGAATCTAAATCCCTGTCTCTCCCCAGGCTCAAAATTAGTAAATTACACTGGTTTAATGTTGTGCCAATTATTCCCCACCCTGTTTGGATCTTTATGGACCAAAGGGTGGTAATCGTGGGGTGTCCATCAATTTTGTCCCCAGTGCCATCATGGCCACTGTATGCAAAGACCTGCAAGCTCCGTTCACCTCTGCTTGGAAGAGTGGTGCACTTTGGCATCTTCCCCTTGTGTGCCAGAGGACTTTGTTCCAGCACTGTTGCCCAGGGGAGGAAGAGGGGATCTTGGTATCTTCCTTGTGTGCCAAAGGACCTTGTTCCAGCACTGGTGCCTGGGGAGGAAGGGGGAATCTTGGCATCTTCCCCTTTGCATGCCAAAGGACCTTGTTATAGCACTTCTGCCTGGGGGGGGGGGGGAACTGGGCATCTATATATTGTATGCCAGAGAATTTTCCAGTACTGCTGCCCATGTTCCATAGAGTAAACCAGCCAGGGGAAGGAAGTGGCTAGGGGTTCCTTCATTTGCGGCTAACTGATCTCCCATCTGATGTTACCTGAATAATTTTAGTTCCAATAGCACTTGGCAGAGTCAACGGTATGACTGAAAGGCGGTCATTCTGGCCACTTCCCACCACCAATGTAAGGGACATTTTCCCGATGATCCCTGATGAACTAATCTTATGAGGGGTTCCCTGGGACCTGAAAGCTATTTCAAGGGTTCCTCTGGTGTAAAAAGGTTGAAAAAAGTCTGGAGTAGAATTTTGCCGAGTTCTTGAAATGTACAAAAATCGGATTGCTTCTGACAACTGTCAGTTCTTGGTGGCATTGTCATTTGGTTACATAAATCTCTAGCTTGGCACTAAAAAAAATGATATAATGCCTTTTTTTCCCTTTTATTTCAGGACCTTCATGGTTTTCACAATCTCAAGACCAAGATCAGCAGAAAGAAATTTTATATTCTGATGCTGAACTCTCCATTTCCTTGGATTCTGAAACGGAAGAATCGCCAGTAATATATAACAATCCTTTACAGGAGCAGTCGCCTGTACCCACCGATATCACTCCAACATACAGTGAAGATTCAAACCCATTGGGGCCCACCAACACCGTCACAGATTCTCATATTCTGCAGACTAAAGTTTCCACCAAAGCAAATTTGCGTGGCCCCCCCAAAAAAAGATCTCTGTATTCATCAAGTAAAAACATTAATTCAACACTCTCTCAAGCCTTGACTCCTACTACATATCTAAATCTCGTGAAGGCCAATCAGCACTTGTTCCGCAAGAGCATGATGCATGAACTGAACGTTCTACACCTTGATTTCTGCCAGTTGACCGATAATATCAATGTAAATTATGATACTGCTAAGAAAATGCTGCAAGTAGAAACCCAAAGGAATCACATATTGATTCAGATGAACAACAATGTTGACAGGCTTGCTGAAAGCATCCAGCAGCTGGCCAACCAGCAACAAACTGAGCGGGTCCTGATCCATGACCTTCTACAGGAACGAAGGTCCAGGTGGAACCAAACGCCCACTCCGTTGGGTGAATTTCCTCGCGCTGCTCACTAGTCTGGCTTCTGCTGACAAGGAGGCCTTTATAAAGGTTACATAAGATTAAAACTGAAAAACTAACAGTTTGCTATATGTTTATCTTGTACAATAGTTAAGAAATACACAACTGTGTTAGAAATTGAAAAATTGAATACTAAATAAATGAGAAAAATTATCAAAAGCCAGTTCTCTATAGAGAATTATTGGATGTTTTTTTTTTTTTTTCATCCACCATGTAGAACCTTTGTTTTCCAGGTTTAAGCTACTTTGAATATTGAACTGCTAAACTCAGGAGCATGTAGGCCAATATAGCCGGCAGCCACAGACAGCATCAGAGGCCTAGCGACTTTTTAAAAAAAAATTTTTTTTTAATAAATATTGTAGATTTACAGTATCTAAAAAGGCCTTAACCTTTTTTTTTTTTATTATTTATAACTTTTGGTTATAAGAGGCATGAGCTGGGAATATTGTTTGTGGTCAATGTAGAGGACATTCAAGTCTCCCATGCATTGAGCCATGTTCAGCACAGCTACTGCAGCTCTCCATCAGCTGTGTATACAGTTTGTTAAATGCTATGGACACTGGTCCCTGCTGATGAAGTGTTTATTTATCATTTGAATAGGAACAAATCCCATTTAGATTAGCAATATCTTTGGCAAAACAGCCTGAGCTGATGGACCTCGGACAGCCCCTTTTAAAGGCAGTCTACATGAGCCCTTAGGCAGGGGTCTCAAACTGGCGGCCCTCCAGCTGTTGCAGAACTACATGTCCCATGACATTGCAAGGCTGACAGTTAAAAACATGACTCCCACAGGCAGAGGCATGATGGGACTTGTAGTTCCGCAACAGCTGGAGGATCACCAGTTTGAGACCCCTGCCTTAGCGTTTTGATTGTTCACACAAGACTGTACTTAGAATGCATGTTTAATAAATTTTGTGAATGCAAAAATAAGAGAACAAGGAGTTGTTTCCATATTTATTTATTTTTCTGGGAGCTTTGATCTGAATATTATCGGTGTACACACTATACTGAAGGAACTGTTAAGCCCTGTACACACGATCGGATTTCCTATGTATTTTTTCCATCAGAAATCCGATGAAGCTGACTTCCATCAGTCTTGCCTATACACCATCAGTCAAAAAACCGATCGTCCCAAACGCCGTGACGTAAAACACCAAGCCAAGAAAAATTACCGTATTTATCGGCGTATAACACGCACCGGCGTATAACACGCACCCCAAGTTTAGGAGGGAATTTTAAGGAAAAAAACTTTTAGGAGGGAAATTCAAGGAAAAAAAACCTTACATTTAAATGCAGCATGCAGCCGTGCCCAGTGTCCATCTGTCCATCTGCAGCCGTGCCCAGTGTCCATCTGTCCATCTGCAGCCGTGCCCAGTGTCCATCTGTCCATCTGCAGCTGTGCCCAGTGTCCATCTGTCCATCTGCAGCCGTGTCCATCTGTCCATCTGCAGCCTTGCCCAGTGTCCATCTGTCCATCTGCAGCCGTGCCCAGTGTCCATCTGTCCATCTGCAGCCGTGCCCAGTGTCCATCTGTCCATCTGCAGCCGTGCTCAGTGTCCATCTGTCCATCTGCAGCCGTGTCCATCTGTCCATCTGCAGCCGTGCCCAGTGTCCATCTGTCCATCTGCAGCCTTGCCCAGTGCCTTTGCGATCGTGTCAGTCCCGGCGGTTTTTAAAATTTGGCGCCGATTTCTGTGGAGAGGAGCGAGCGGGGCCGAGTGTACTTCGGCTAGACTCGGCTCCTCTCGCAGTTCCGCCCATCTCCACTGACTGCGCCGCTGACGGAGAAAGCCGAGTGTACTTCGGCTAGACTCGGCTCTGCTCACAGTCACAGGCAGGACTGCGAGAGGAGCCGAGACTAGCCGAAGTACACTCGGCTTTCTCTATGTCAGCGGCGCAGTCAGAGATGGGTGGGACTGCGAGAGGAGCCGAGTAAAGCCGATTGTACTTCGGCTTCGGCTCCGCTCGCTCCTCTCGCTCATTTTCAGCAGGGGAATTCGACGGAGTATCGGCGTATAACACGCACCCACGATTTTCCCCTGATTTTAAGGGGAAAAAAGTGCGTGTTATACGCCGATAAATACGGTAAGTTCTATGCTTCTGAGCATGCGTCGACTTGATTCTGAGCATGCATGGGTTTTTTATCCGATGGAGTTCCCCACAGACGATAGTAATTTGCTATCGTTTTTTTTTTCCATCGGATAAATTTAAAACATGTTCTATTTTTTAACACGATGGAAAAAAGACCGATGGGGCCCATACACTATCGGTTTGTCCGATGAAAAAAGTCAATCGGACTGTTTTCATTGGTAAAACCGATCGTGTCTACAGGGCTTTAATCTTTCTAAATATAAGAACATTTCTGTTTGGTGTGATTTCTTGGCTGTGCCATTGCTGACCAAATGCAGATTAGATTCATTAAATAAATTTTCAACTTAAATCCCCACTTGCAAGTTGCAAACGTACTTGGCTATATACACAGGCAGAATTTCATTTGAGATTTTTTGTTTCAATAACATTCGTTCAATTTTCTCATTGGTGGGGTCCATTCACTACAAAATTGAATGTTAAAACAACATTTTAAAGCACTTATTTGAGGAAATGTATCTAGTCCTCAAATGTAGAAAGACTTTTCATAGGAAGGTGGGAATGCTATACCTTTGTGTTCATTTTATTAATTTTTTTTTTTAGTTTGGAGACGGATTGGAACACCTGTCAGGTTTTCATTATCATTGGTGTGCCCATTAGGCCCCTTTCACACATGCTGTCCGATCAGGTCTGCCTGATTGGACACTATTCACCTCTACGGAGCGATGGATGTCAACTGACATCCGCCGCTATCTGATCCGCGAAATCCAGATGAATGGAGACCCTATTTTCCATCCATCTGGCGAATCGGATGAAAGCGGACAAGCACAGCACAGTGAGCAGAGCCAGACCTGTCGTCCACCTGCTCAGCGGGGATCAATGGGTTGATCCCCGCTGAGCAAGCTGAGTCTGTCAAAACGGACAAGCCCTGTGTGCCTTAGGGAGATTCACCCTATTTGTCCTGGTGACCGTACTCACTGAAAGTGAAAGGAAATGCCAAATTTGAGTGGTCACTTGAATGGGAATAGAGGGGAAATCGTCAATTGGGGACATTCGTTCTGGTGACTACTAGGGATGAGCTGGGTTTGGTGAACTTGGATGCCCAACCTGACCCCATTGAAACCAATGGGAGCCAAATCTGGTAAGTCAAAAATGCCCTTTTTTTTTTTTTTTTTTTTTTGGGGCTAATAGGCACAGGGTTGTCAAAAAATAGCATGGGGAATGTGGGGCCCACATTGTGGGCACTGCTCTAGAAAACATGTGCCAGAGCAAAAATATTAACATTTCTATTTGGCTAAGAGCATTTTTTTTTATTTTTTTTTTCCCCCCTCCTTCACGAAGACAACAAAGAAAGAGAGGAAAGTGGGTTTGACTGCAATTTTCCTTTTTAGTTTTCTATTAAAGGCACATGGATCACTCCACTCCAAAAGCCAATCAGAATAGTTGGGGGGACCTTTGTGGCTTTTTTTTTTTTTTTACACTGGCAGTGGAAAGTTATTTGCTGGCAATTTAAAGTGTGTGTGGCACATCTCCTTCAGCAAGACTGAGGAAAATAATTGGCATATAATCCCCCTTCAAAATGCACACCAGACCCTTTGCGTCTGGTATAGGTTTTAAGGGAGATCCTCAAAAAAAAAAGTGTAAGGTCCCCCTAAAAATCAGCTGGACCCTTAAAGCAGTATTAAACCCAAAAATGTATTGCATTGCAGCTTATCCCTCATTAGATGTGGTGGCTGCATTACATTTCTTCATTTTTTTTTTTTTGGGTACCCCTTCTGTTTTCGCCTGTTGATCTGGCCAGTAACACACCTCCTGTATTAGTGAGATACAATACTGGAGGAAAGGGCATAAGAGGCACAGCAGTATTGTCAGTCTGGGGGGGGGAGGTAGGGTAGTGTTAAGGCCCCGTTCACAGCCGGTGTTTTGGGTTCTTGGGCAAAATCGTTGTGATTCCAACTTGCGTTGCAGTAGTGGCAAAACGCATCACGTGTGTTCAGATGTCACTCATTTTTAATGCCACTTAAACTTGGTGCACTTTTGCACTGGACAATAAATGGATGTCTTTGCTAAAAAACAAAAACAATTAAAATTACAATAATGCCCTGTACACATGATTGTTTTTTCAGCGAAAAAAACGATCGTGTGTGGGCCCTATCAGGCTTCATCGGTGTAAAAAAATAGAACATGCTTTAAATTTTTCCAATGGGGAAAAAAAACTATAGGAAATTCCAATCGTCTGTGTGGAACTCCAATGGAGAAAAAAACCCACGCATGCTCAGAATCAAGTTGACGCATGCTCAGAAGCATTGAACTTAATTTTTCTCGGCTCGTTGTAGTGTTTTACGTCCCTGCGTTTGGACGGTCGGAATTTTGTCTGGTGTGTATGCAAGACTGATAGAAGTCAGCTTCATCGGAATTCTGACGGAAAATTCCATCAGATTTTATTCCATCGGAAATCCGATAGTGTGTACAGGGCATTAGTGTATATTAATTGGTTTGTGTGAAAGTTATAGAGTCTATGAATTATGGTGTGTGTAAATTTTTTAATTTTATATATATATATATATATATATATATATATATATATATTCTAAGCAGCTGTAAATGCTATACTAGTAATGGTGGTTATCAGCAACCGATATTGGGACTGTGGTAGGGTCCTGGGAAATCTGGCACTAACTAACACGGACATATATACAGTGATCAGATATAATATTGTACCCACTTGAGACCCGCGCTATAGACAAAAGACGTCTGCAGCGCGGCTCTCAAGTGCTGAGTGGACGTCCATGGACGTCCTGACTGCTTCTCTCCCCCTGCGCGCCGCTGAGCAGCTGTGCCCGCCGTGGTCACGTGATGCCGCTGCGTGTGCCTGGCGGCCGCGATGTCCGCCAGGTACCCGCGATCGGCTGTGACAGAGGCAGGACGTGGATCTCTGTGTGTAAACACAGAGATCCATGTCCTGTCAGGGAGAGAGACCGATGCTGTGTTCCTTACATAGGGACACAGATCGGTCTCCTCCCCCAGTCAGTCCCCTCCCCCACACAGTAAGAATCACTAATAGGGAACATATTTAACCCCTTGATCGCCCCCTAGTGTTAACCCATTCCCTGCCAGTCACATTTATACAGTAATCAGTGCATATTTATAGCACTGTTCGCTGTATAAATGTGAATGGTCCCAAAATAGTGTCAAAAGTGTCCGATATGTCCGCCGCAATATCGCAGGCCTGACAAAAATCGCAGATCGCCGCCATTACAAGTAAAAAAAATATAGTAAAAATGTCATAATTCTATCCCTTATTTTGTAGGTGCTATAAATTTTTCGCAAACTAATCACTATACGCTTATTGGAATTTTTTTTTTACCAAAAATATATAGAAGAATATGTATCGGCCTAAACTGAGAAAAAAAATAGTTTCTTTAAAAAAAAAATGGGATATTATTATAGCAAAAAGTAAAAAAATATTGTGTTTTTTTTCAAAATTTTCAGTTTTTTGTTTATAGTGCAAAAAATAAAAACCGCAGAGGTGATCAAATACCACCAAAAGAAAGCTCTATTTGTGGGAAAAAATGTTAAAAATATCATTTGGGTACAGCGTTGTATGACCGCGCAATTGTCATTCAAAGTGTGTCAGCGCTGAAAGCTGAAAATTGGTCTGGGTATGAAGGGGGTTTAAGTGCCCAGTTGTCAAGTGGGTACTAATAACAGTGTGCCTAACAAGTGTAATGTAATATGTGCTGCTTTTACTAACAGCTCTGGCTGTTATTTCTGCCTGCTTTTCAGAGAGGAGAAACAGCCAGATTGCTGTTGTCACATTGAGTTCTGTGTGTTTGGAAACACAAAACTCTGTGCTTTGATTGGACACAACCAATCAGCAGATTTCATCTGAAACCTACAGTGTCCAATCAGAGCACACGTCAGCAGGGGTGTACCTGTAAGAAAGCCAGCAATGTACACTATATCGTCAAAAGTATTGGGATGACCTTGCTTTGTGCACTGTTCCCAATCATTTGGTAGAGGGGGAATTATGGTGTGGGGTTGGGCTCAGCCCCTTAGTTCCAGTGAAGGGAACTCTTACGGCGTCAGCATACCAAGAGATTATGGCCAATTTCATGTTTGGGGATGGCTCCTTCCTGTTTCAACATGACAGTCCATAAAAAAATGGATGAGTGAGTTTGGGGTGGTGGCCTGCTCAATATTGAACCCAACAGACTAAGACTGGGATGCCATTAAAGGTCATGTGCATGTAAAGGTTGGTGTCCCAATACTTTTGACCATACAGTGTAGGTTGCTGTGCCTGTACCTGCTGTTTGCTTGCATGTATCCTGGCCCTGGGTGGTCAGGAAAGGAAGTCAAGCAAGTGCCCCCCCCCCCCGCCCCTTGTGAACTAGACCACATGCACTCCTGGCAAAGCACCTTGTCACCATGTTTGAGGACAATGGCCTCTTCCCCACAACACTGGCTAGTGGTTGTGGTGGGGTATCAGTATGTGGAAGCTCTTTTTACAAATAAGGGGGCCCCCAGATCCTGCCCCTCCCTGACGTGTATGAGTAAGGGGCACATACCCCTACTCATTCACAAAATAAAGTAGCCTAGAAATAGACACCCAAACATACGACAAGTCCTTTAAAAAAAAAATAGAAATCCCTAGAAATGTCCCTCATAAATTCATCGTCTATCACAATGCCAGCCGAAATTAGAAATGTGATGAACCCAGGTAAATGAGAAGTTGATATAAAATGCAGTCTTGTTGGACTCCCTTACTCTGGAAGGATTTGCTCTCACTTCCTGTTTGGCTATGAGATAGAAAGTGCAGGCAAATCTCCCCAATGGCACACAGATGATAAAAAAGACAGGGGTTATAACTCTTCCTTTATCTGTCCAAAATGAATACACTTTAGTTCCAATTTAAAATCATTTTAACCACTACCGGACCGCCCTCTGCACATTTACTGCAGCAGGGTAACCCGGCTGCTCGAAACATACCTGTACTTTGTTGCTTCTTCCGGGTCTGGGGCGCACGCCACCGGCGACTCGCTCCCGCTGTGATTGGACATGTTCGCTGGCACCCGGTGATCTCTCCCAAGAGAGGCAGAACAGCGATCTGCTTATGTAATCAAGGCAGATTGCCATTCTGTCAGGGAAAGATGGAGATCTTGTGTTTCTGCTAAGCAGGAACACAGATCTCTGTCTTCCCCCAGTCAAAGCATCCCCCACACAGTAAGAAAACACCCCCTAGGAGCAAATTTAACCCTTTGATCACCCCTGATGTTAACCCCTTCCCTGCCAGTGTCATTAGTACAGTGACAGTGATTTTTTTTAGCACTGATTACTGTATTGTTGTCACTGTTCCCCAAAAAGTGTCTTTAGCCCAGGTTCACACTGGGCTGCGGGAGTGAAGCCGTGCGAGTTCAGATTTCACTCCCGCTGGTAGTCCCGATTTCAGCCGCGATTACAAAGACATCTGTGTAAATCGCGGCCCGAAATTGCAAAAAGTAGTACAGAAATTACTTTTTGAAATCGGTGCAGCGCAGCACCGATTAGGACGGTGCCATTGCCAGCAATTTGCAGCAAATACCGCAGTTTTGATATGCGATTTGACATACCAAATCGCATTTCAAAACGCACCAGTGTGAACCAGGGCTTAGTGTGAAGCCTCATACACACGACCGAGTTTCTCGGCAAGAAATGACAAGAAAACTGCAGAGAGAGCTTTCATGCTGAGGAAACCATTGGTGTGTATGGTTTCTCTTCGAGAAAACTGGCCAGAATCTCGACGAGAAAAACAGAGAACCTGCTCTCTATTTTCTCGTCGGCATGTTTCTCGACGAGAAAAGTGTGTGTGTGTACACTTACCTGTCGCCGTGGAAACCCACGCATGCTCGAAATGACTTTGACGCATGCGCGGTAGCTTCCTAGGCATAGGTAGGGTGTAGCAAAATGGCGGCGACGGCATTGAATGTGACGAGCACACGCTCGTCGTAGTCGATGACATCACCGCGTTTGTTCCATTCAAAAGAACGGCGGTTCTTTGAATGGATCGTGTGTACACTCGGCCGGGACAAGATTCAGTTATTATAATGTGTAAAGAAACCTGAAGGTTAAAGCTGCGCTAGAAATATTAAAAACGAATGAAGAGTGAATAAAAGCTGCCAGCACCAAAAGTCTTCAATACAAAAAACTCAATACAGTGTGGTTAAACATAGATGCAGCGCTAATATTATTGAAATAATTAAATGATAAACCAATTTTTAAAAAAAACTCTGAAAATAAAAGACTAATGCCCTGTACTTTTCCTGTCGGAATTTCCGCCAACAAAAATTTGAGAGCTGGTTCTCAAATTTTCCGACAGAAAAAAATTCCGATTGCAAATTCCAATCGTCTGTAGCAATTTCAATGCAAAACATTATGACGCATGCTCGGAAACAATTTGACGCATGCTCAGAAGCATTGAACTTAATTTTCTTGGCTCGTCGTAGTGTTGTACGTCACCGCTCTTCTTGACGGTCGAAAGGTCAGAGAACTTTTAGGTGACCGTGTGTATGCAAGCCAAGCTTGAGTGGATATCAGCAGAGTGGAAAGTGGATCTTCCCAATTATACAGACACCGCGTTATTGTTGGTTTATAATCTGACGGATGTATGTGAACACAAAAATTGCACTTAAGCCGGCCATAGGTGGTTCGAATCTAAGCCTGTTTAACAGGGACTATCCGAGATTCGAACCATGTATAGGCAGGCTGATCGTACCCAAGTAGATCCATTGATTGACTTGGGTACAACCAGCATGTTGGATTAGCTATAGATGCTAGCAATAAATGTGTTCTCTTGGCACGGATAACCCCCCCCCCTCCCTGGGAGAACAAAATAGCTCCGTGGGAGGGATTCCCCCATCAACACTGACTGACCCTTCAGGACCCCCCAGGATGCAAGACTCCTCATGAGGGCAGGGCACACGATCCGAAAATCGTACGAAAAATGCTACTTTCTAATTGATCGTACGATAATCGGACCGTTGGTACAGAGCTTTCGAGAGCCGATCAGGACAGTTCATCCGATATTATTGTAGCGCACAGACCCCCCCTTCCCCTGGTTTTGGCTCCTCGCAGGCAGAGGGGGCACACCATGCCACAAGCCTGTACCCTCCCATGTGAGGAGGTTGAGCGGTGTTGTTGATGGGTCTCCACAGTCAGAAAGTCAGAGAATGTTTCTCACCTCTATGAATGACAGAGTTAAGTCCTTGTTTTCCCCAGTAACTTGAATGCCCACACCAGCTGAAACTCCAACGCAGAGTTTATTTTCTCTTTAGTAAAACAACAGTCTCTGATAGGAAAAAGGTTGGAGTAAAGACAGGACAGCATAAGATGTGGGAGAGGTCCAGGCACAAACACAATCACTTCACTGCTCGGCTTCTCGAACAGACTCAGCCCAGATGGATAGTCTCCCTAGGAAGGGACTAGCAGCCAAATGGTACTCCAACTTAGATTCACAGTCTCTGCCACAGACTGGGTGAGCTTGGTCTCTGCCACAGACCTGGTGAACTTGGTCTCTGCCACAGACCTGGTGAACTTGGTCTCTGCCACAGACCTGATTGAACTTGGTGCCTCAAAACTTGGCCTCTTTGTAAGGAGAAGACATCCCTCCAGAGAGTTACCGGGACCCTTCCTTCACCGTGACTTCTCACCGGTCCCTCGGAACAGTTCCTCCCCCAGCCTCCTCGTCTAAGATACGGGTCCCCTCACAAGGCGGCACCCTGGGATTCCTCGATCCTTGCTGGGCCCCTGCCAAAGGTGCTGGGCCCAAGGCCTTTGCTGCAGCCCAGGACTAAAGGTGCCTGGGACTGATTCACCGACCTTCGCCCCTGGGCCAAAGGTGCCCAGGGCAGACAGGAACACACTCCTGGGGTAGGACCCCCGACCACGACAGAACGGACAGAACCCCGAACAGGCAGCGTCTGCCCCTTTTATATCCTCTCCCAGCATGCACAGCAGGCCTGCCACACCCACGGTATGGCTGCTGAGAGGGGACACACAAGGCATAGCACTGTATCAGCGGTTCAACCCTGGCCTACTATGGTAGGGCCACCTGCAGACCACAGGGAACTACACATCAATACTCTCCCTGTGGATAAAATGGTTGACAGAATCCTGACAATTGGGGTGTTTGAGCACAACTACCACTCAAACACTTCCCCTAAATTTAGGACCCCGCTACATTATTATATCGGACATGCACAGAATTTTTTTCCGTACGATGCCAGATCGTAAAATTTTTGTTTACTCAGTACAGCTGTCGTTCGAAAATACGCGACTTTAGTAAACTCATCAGATTTGACGTGAGATTAGCATGCAAAAAAAAATGGACGATCATTCGTCCGATAATCGGATCGTGTGTACCGGGCATTAGTTCCACCTAGCATGACCAGTCAAAGCCAACCAACAAGTATTAGATGAGGGACTCTCCTGAAGACAGATCCCCCCAAGAAAGGGGAAAAAAAACACGTTTTCACCCAAGACGTAAGTCGACCATAGATGGATCAAAATTCCTGCTAAACCTGACTGAATTTCGATCTGTGTTTGGGCAGGCTAGTTGTACTGAAGTTGATCCATTGAACTTCAGTACAATCAGCATGTCAGATTTTTTTCAAGTGATCAATGTATTTTGACGGCTGGGAAACCTCCTGCTGTCAGAATACAATAGCTCTGCGGGATTGATTCCACCATCAACACTGAATGTGTTGATGGGGTAATATAGCAATTTTCTCTCCTTCAACCTGCTGTGTGTATTGCCTGCCTTAGAAGTTTTGTAGCAAAAATTGCTGGTGGTGGTGTGGCCTAGTATCCTTTCTCACAGCAGGGTCCCAAACCAGCGGTAATACTAGAAGCACTCATACTAGGGCCAATTGAGACAGGAGCCGCACCCATACTAGGGCCAATTGAGACAGGAGCCGCACCCATACTAGGGCCAATTGAGACAGGAGCTACGCCTATACTAGGGCCAATTGAGACAGGAGCCGCACCCATACTAGGGCCAATTGAGACAGGAGCTACGCCTATACTAGGGCCAATTGAGACAGGAGCCGCACCCATACTAGGGCCAATTGAGACAGGAGCCGCACCCATACTAGGGCCAATTGAGACAGGAGCCGTACCCATACTAGAGCCAATTGAGACAGGAGCCGCACCCATACTAGGGCCAATTGAGACATGAGCCGCGCCCATACTAGGGCCAATTGAGACATGAGCCACGCCCATACTAGGGCCAATTGAGGCAGGAGCTGCACCCATACTAGGACCAGTTAAGAAAGGAGCCAATTACCCTACCAGCATGTCTGTGAAGTATGGGAGGAAATCAGAGTACCTGGAGGAAACCCACACCAACACAGGGAAAACATCCATATAGGTAGTGTCATGGTTGAGATTTGAACCAAGGATTCTAGTACTGCAACTACCATATTACTGCACTCTCTTCGATGGCTGTCTAATGCTGAATACACCAGTTTCTGTTTAATGTTGTCTTCTGTTTTCTCCTAGTTCACTTGTGTTCATTAATTTGCCATGGACTGCCCACGAGACACATTTGGAAGGTCGGTGTTCAATGGGTTTCCTTCCACTGAAAAGAAATCCATCTCCATGGTGGCCGAGGGCCACGGACAGCAGATATTAACAGTGCTGCAGGGTTTCAGAGAGCAGGGCATGTTCTTCGACTTCACCATAAATGTAAAAGATGAAGTCATTCCTTGCCACCGATGTGTGCTGGCAGCCAGCAGTGACTTTTTCAGGTATGACATTTAGCGTCACAAACTTAATTTTTTCAGCTACATCCCACCACCGGGATCTATTCCTGTCCAAATTCCACCTGTGAATTTGCTTGTTTTTCACAATTTAGAGACTGCTCAGGGTATACAGTGGGGAGAACAAGTATTTGATACACTGGCGATTTTTCAGAGGTCTGTAATTTTTATCATAAGTACTCTTCAACTGTGAGAAACGGAATCGAAAACAATTGTATCGTTGTATGATTTTTAAGTACTGTATTTATTGGCGTATAACACTCACTTTTTTACCCTGAAAATAGAGGGTAAACTGTGCCTGCGTGTTATACGCAGGGGGCTGTGGAACGTTTTTTTCCTGAAACTTCCCTCTTAAAGTTAGGGTGCGTGTTATACGCCTGTGCGTGTTATACGTAATTAATTTGAGTTTTATTGCATGACATAAGTATTTGATACATCAGAAAAGCAGAACTTAATATTTGGTACAGTACCCTTTGTTTGCAATTACAGAGATCATACGTTTCCTGTAAATCTTGACCAGGTTTACACACACTGCAGCAGGGATTTTGGCCCACTCCTCCATACAGAGCTTCTCCAGATCCTTCAGGTTTCGAGGCTGTCGCTGGGCAATACGGACTTTCAGCTCCCTCCAAAGATTTTCTATTGGCTTCAGGTCTGGAGACTGGCTAAGCCACTCCAGGACCTTGAGATGCTGCTTAAGGCCCATACACACGATCGGACTTTCCGACAACAACGGTCCGACGGACGTGTTTTATCAGACAATCCGACGTCTGTATGCTCCATCGGACAATTTTTGTCGGAATTTCCACGGACAAATGTTCGCTGTGCATGCTCTCAAACTTTCCAACAACAAATGTGTTACATCGGATCATCCGATCATGTGTACACAAGTCTATCGGACTAAAATCCAAAGTACAAACACGCATGCTCAGAACCAATGCTAAACATCAGACACCGATAGCAGAAGTTGCCCAAAGGGTGGCGGTAAAGAGCTGAAAACCACGTGATTTGGTGAATGTTGGCTGAAAATGTTCTGCCGTGTGTATGCATACCAAGTTCACGGCCAACGCCCCTTCAGACAAAAATCCACGGAAAAGTCAGATGGAAGTCCGATCGTGTGTATGAGGGCTGTGTGCTTCGGGTCGTTGTCATGCTGGAAGACCCAGCCATGACCCATCTTCAATGCTCTTACTGAGGGAAGGAGGTTGTTGGCCAAGATCTCACGATACATGGCCCCATCCATCCTATCCTCAATACGGTGCAATCGTCCTGTCCCCTTTGCAGAAAAGCATCCCCAAAGAATGATTTTACCACCTCCATGCTTCACGGTTGAGATGGTGTTCTTGGGGTTTTACTCATCCTTCTTCTTCCTCCAAACACGGCGAGTGGAGTTTAGACCAAAATATTTTTGTCTCATCAGACCACATGACCTTCTCCTATTCCTCCTCTGGATCATCCAGATGGTCACTGGCAAACTTCAGACGGGCCTGGACATGCGCTGGCTTGAGGAGGGGGATCTTGCGTGCGCTGCAGGATTTTAATCCATGACGGCGTAGTGTGTTACTAATGGTTTTCTTTGAGACTGTGGTCCCAGCTCTCTTCAGGGCATTGACCAGGTCCTGCCATGTAGTTCTGGGCTGATCCCTCACCTTCCTCATGATCATTGATATCCCACAAGGTGAGATCTTGCATGGAGCCCCAGACCGAGAGAGATTGCCCGTCATCTTGAACTTCTTCCATTTTCTAATAATTGCGCCACAGTTGTTGCCTTCTCACCAAGCTGCTTGCCTATTGTCCTGTAGCCCATCCCAGCCTTGTGCAGGTCTACAATTTTATCCCTGATGGCCTTCCACAGCTCTCTGGCCTTGGCCATTGTGGAGAGGTTGGAGTCTGTTTGATTAAGTGTGTGGACAGATGTCTTTTATACAGGTAACAAGTTCAAACAAGTGCAGTTAATACAGGTAATGAGTGGAGAACAGGAGGGCTTCTTAAAGAAAAAATAACAGGTCTGTGAGAGCCGGAATTCTTAAGCCCCGTACACACGGTCGGACTTCCATCTGACTTTTTTTGTCCGAGCGGAGTTGGTCGGGAACACCCATAGTATCGGGTGTGTACTTACCGAGGCCGAGATGCTGAGAGCGGTTCACCCTTGCGACTTGGTGCACTCTGCCCCCTGGAGGTGAGACAGGGAGCGGATGGCACGAAGAGGCACTGGCTACCAGCAGGTGAAGGAATCTTGCTGGAAGGTCTGGTAGTGCTGGATTGGCTGAGGGTAGAACACAGCGGGTGCACAGGTCCAGGCAGGATGTAGCAGCAGATAAGCACAGTCCAGATCAGAGCTAGCAGGAGTAAGCAAAGTCCAGATCAGGGCTAGCAGCAGGTACACAAGGTCCAGATCAGAGCTAGAAGCGGATCAGGGCAGGAGGAGCGAGAAGGTCCAAGGTGCAGGCAGGAGGTCAGGGATAGGAGACAGGCAGCAGATCCGGAACACAGGCCGAGGGTCAAACACAGGAGAAAGGCAGAAGTCCGTTAAGCAAGCCAGGGGGTCAAATCCAGGAGAAGTACAAGAGAAGCCAAGCCGGTCCGGGTCACAACAGGAGATCAGATAGTATTTTGCAGGACTTGATACACAGGAAGCTGACAAACCAGCAACCTGTCCGTGCATCTAGGCTTCTTTAAATAGGCCCACCTGGATTCCTATTGGTGCGCCAGTGCGCATGCGCACGCGCCGTTGCGCCTGGGCGCGCGTACCTGTGAACGCCGAAGCGCCATCCCGTGCATGCGCCGAAGCGCAGTTCCACCGCGCGTGCGCATTGGGTGCTGACTGGTGCTGCTGGAAGGGAGATTTCCCTGACAGTGCCCCCCCTAGGGGCGGACTCCGGACGCCCAAACTGGCCATCAATTCAGGATGCTCTTGGTGAAAGGCTTGAATTAAGCGGGGAGCATGCAAGTTCCTAGATGGCTCCCAAGAATTGTCTTCCGGTGGTTCCCCTTCCACTTTACCAAGTACTGCAGCTGTCTGCCTCTTTTCCTGCAGCCCATAAAAGACTCCACCTCGTATTCCTCTTCTCCATCTACCTCGACTGGTGAGGGAGGTGGTTCGTCTCTCCCAGGGAAGGAGCTGGGGATAACAGGCTTCAACAGGGATGTATGGAACACAGGGTGGATCCTGTAGGAATCAGGCAATGCCAATTCAAAGGCCACAGCGTTGATTGCCCCTTTGATTTTAAAAGGGCCGATGAACCTTGGCCCTAATTTCCGTGAGGGAATGGGCAATTTAAGATTGGTGGTGGAGAACCAAACTTCCTCCCCAACTTTGAAAGCTGGATTTTCCTTCCTTCCTCTATCGTAATACTTCTTGTAGGACTCCTGGGCGTTCTGCATCAATGCTCGGAGCTTCTGGAAATTCAACTGAACAGAGGCTATCCGATCCTGGACTGCGGGGACAGAACTTTCAGGGATGTCTTCGGGGAGAAAGGAAGGGTGGAAGCCAAAGTTGGCCCAGAAGGGGGTCTGACTGGTAGCGGAATGAACTGAGTTGTTGTATGCAAATTCAGCATAAGTTAGTAGGGACGACCAGTCGTCCTGGGAAGCAGAGCAGAAGCAGCGGAGGTACTGTTCCAAGGTTTGGTTGGTTCTCTCTGTCTGGCCGTTGCTCTGAGGGTGATATGCTGATGAGAGGCAGATTTTGACTTCCAAGGACTTGCAGAGTTCCTTCCAGAACTTGGACGTGAACTGGATGCCTCTGTCAGAGGTGATGCTTTTCGGTACCCCATGGAGCCTGATTATCTCCCTAAAAAAGATCTTGGCGGTATCCGCGGCAGAGGGCGTCCCGATCATAGGCAAAAAGTGCGCCAATTTGGAAAGACGGTCGATAACGACAAGAATCGTGGTAAATCCTCCAGAGGGAGGTAAGTCAACAATGAAATCCATGGACACATCTGCCCATGGATGTTCAGGGACAGGTAAGGGCTTGTGGCGTCCCCAGCTTTTGGTGTTTGGCTCCTTACTGCGTTGGCACTGGGTGCAGGAGGCGACGTAAGACTTGCAATCCTGCCTCCAGCCTGGCCACCAGAAGGAGCGGGAGACCAGTTCCGTGGTTTTACGTGCTCCAAAGTGGCCGGCTAACTTATGATCATGGAAAGTCCTCAAGACCAGTGGCCTTGCTTCCAGAGGGACGAAGATTTTGTCTCAGGACCAGAACAGATCATCACACTTCTCCAGAGATGAAATTACTTGGTCGGAGCAGTGCCTGGAAGCGGCTTCAATAGTGGTTAGCAGGTCAGCCTTAGGGACCAGTAAGAAGTTCTGTGCGGACAGGATGGTACTTGGTTGTACCGTTTGGGAGGTTTCGGGGAACATCCTGGAGAGCGCATCTGCTTTCCCGTTCTTGGAGCCGGGCCTGTAGGAGATATGGAAATTGAACCGGGTAAAGAAGAGAGTCCAACGAGCCTGCCTGGGTCGTAGTCGTTTAGCTGTTCTTAAATATTCTAGGTTTTTATGGTCCGTGAATATCATGATAGGGTGGACTGCCCCTTTCAGAAGGTACCTCCATTCTTCCAGGGCGAATTTAATGGCCAGTAATTCCCTGTCTCCCACGTTGTAATTTCGTTCTGGAGGAGTTAATTTCCGGGAGGCAAAGGCTACCGGGTGTAGAAGGGCCTTGAGGCTCTGCCTTTGGGAGAGAATGGCCCCTGTGGCTGTCTCGGAAGCGTCCACCTCCAGGGTGAATGGCAGAAGAGGGTCCGGGTGCTGCAACACTGGTGCTGAGGTGAAAGCATCTTTCAAAGAGTGAAGGCTTCCTGGGCTTCCGGCGACCAATAGAAACGGTTGCCCTGGCGGGTTAGTTGGGTGATTGGGGCCACGATAAAGAAAAACCCCACGATAAACCTCCTATAGAAGTTGGCAAAGCCTACGAACCGTTGCACCCCCTTTTTGTCAGTTGGAGCTGGCCATTCCTGGATTGCCTTGACCTTCTGTGAGTCCATTGCGACCCCATCGATGGAAATGATGAACCCGAGAAATTGCACGGTGGTTCTTTCAAAGTCGCATTTCTCGGCCTTAAGATAAAGCTTGTGTTCCCTAAGGATGGTGAGGACCTTTGCGACATGAGTCCGATGTAGTTCAATGGAAGCGGAGAAAATAAAAATATCCTCCAGGTATACCACCAGAAAGTCGTCGAGGTGTTTTCGGAAAATATCGTTGACCAGATGTTGGAAGGTGGCTGGAGCATTGAAAAGCCCGAATGGCATGACTAAATATTCATAATGCCCTAACCGGGATCTGAAAGCGGTCTTCCACTCGTCTCCATCCCTGATCCGGACAAGATTGTAGGCCCCCCGAAGATCCAGTTTAGAAAAGATCCGAGCAGATCAAAAACGTTGGAACAACTCCGGGATAAGGGGCAGCGGGTATCTGTTTTTGATAGTTATTTTATTCAGCTCCCTGTAGTCGATGCAGGGCCTCAGGGAACCGTCTTTTTTTTCAACAAAGAAGATCCCTGCACTGGCTGGGGAGGAAGAAGGGCGAATGAATTTCTTCTCCAAGTTTTCGTCAATATAGGAATTGAGGGCCTTCAACTCGGTCTCGGACAGAGGGAAGATTCGACCAAACGGGATTTCTGAACCAGGCAGGAGATCAATGGGACAATCATACGGCCGATGAGGTGGTAAACGGTCGGCCTGCTGTTTATCAAAGACATCCCGGAACTCCAGGTATACGGGAGGGACATGTTGCAGGTTGTCCGGTTTGGCGGTTAAAGTAGCGCAAGTGGTAGAGGCTGAGGTGAGGCAGTGCTGGGAACAGTAAGGTGATGTGAAGCTGACCTCCTTCTTAGCCCAATTTATAAGGGGCTCATGAGCCTGCAACCAGGGCAACCCCAAGATGATGGGGAACATTGGAGAGGGAATAAAGTCTAACCGGAGGAACTCTTGGTGGCCTGAGTCAGTGATGGCAAGGATGGGTTTGGTCTCTTGCGTAATTAGTCCTGAACGGGGCAGGGACCCATCTGCCAGGTGTATCTGAAGGCAGTGGTCCTTGGGTTGCAGAGGAAAATGGAGTCTTGAAGCGAGTGTGGAGTCCAGAAAACAGCTGCAGGCTCCAGAGTCAATAATTGCCGGGAGCCGGGTTGCCCCTTCCGGCAGCTGTAGGGAGACAAAAAGAACAACGTAAGCCTGTGGGATGCCAGAAACTTGGTAATTCAAAGTGTCTTTAGGAGAAGACTTACTGGGTCTCACTGGGCAGCTACACAGGAAGTGGCTGGTACCCCCACAGTAGAGACACAAATTGGCTTGACGCCTGCGCTGTTTTTCTTCGGGAGTAAGGGGAGGCTGAATCAACCCAAGCTGCATGGGTTGAGGTTCTGGGAGAGATGATGCTGCAGGAGCAGGAGTAGACGCATAGTGAGGAACAGGTCTGGCTGGAGTCCAGCTGGGACGAGTAAGTTGGAAACGTTCTGAGCGCCGCTCTCGTAGGCGCCCGTCAAGCTGGGTGGCAGACTGAATCAGGTTCTCCAAAGAGGTGGGGGTTTCCATCCTGGCCAGCTCGTCCTTGACGGCTTTAGATAGTCCTTGGCGGTACTGGTATCTGAGGGCTGCCTCATTCCAGCCGGTATCGGCAGACCATTTCCTGAACTCCGCCGTGTAATCCTCCACCGGTCTTCTCCCTTGGGACAGACTGTGGAGAGCAGACTCTGCTGTAGCCGAACGTTGGGGATCGTCATACAGTTGCGCCATACTCTCAAAAAATGTATCCACAGAGTCTAGAATGGGGCTTCTTTGTTCCATTAAACTATGGGCCCAGGCTTGCGGTTCATCGGTTAAAAGGGAGATGATGAACCCCACTTTTACCGCTGAGGAGAAAGTCCTAGGTTGGAGAGCGAAGTAAAGGGAGCAGGCATTCTTGAAAGCCTGATACTTCTTGCGGATGTCCGAGAAACGTTCGGGTACAGGGACCCTGGGCTCCGGGGTAGCCATTACCACGGTAGGACTAGCCGAGGCTTGGGAGGTGGTGGCAACACTGGCCGAGGTGGCAGCTGGAGGTGTTGGTCCTAGCAGGCCAGAGAGGTGCTGAAGGCGGCCATCCATTTGAGTATAGCCTTCTTGCAGTTTTTGAACTGCATTGGTTAATGCGGTGACCTGCTGGCAGAGGGTGTCAAACGAGGAACGCGCTCTGTCGGCCTCAGACATCTGGCAGGTTTGTACTATCAGGTGCGTACTTACAGAGGCCGAGATGCTGAGAGCGGTTCACCCTTGCGACTTGGTGCACTCTGCCCCCAGGAGGTGAGACAGGGAGCGGATGGCACATAGAGGCACTGGCTACCAGCAGGTGAAGGAATCTTGCTGGAAGGTCTGGTAGTGCTGTATTGGCTGAGGGTAGAACACAGCGGGTGCACAGGTCCAGGCAGGAGCTAGCAGCAGATAAGCACAGTCCAGATCAGAGCTAGCAGGAGTAAGCAAAGTCCAGATCAGGGCTAGCAGCAGGTACACAAGGTCCAGATCAGAGCTAGCAGCGGATCCGGGCGGGAGGAGCGAGAAGGTCCAAGGTGCAGGCAGGAGATCAGGGATAGGAGACAGGCAGCAGATCCGGAACACAGGCCGAGGGTCAAACACAGGAGAAAGGCAGAAGTCCGTTAAGCAAGCCAGGGGGTCAAATTCAGGAGAAGTACAAGAGAAGCCAAGCCGGTCCGGGTCACAACAGGAGATCAGATAGTATTTTGCAGGAACTTGATACACAGGAAGCTGACAAACCAGCAACCTGTCCGTGTATCTAGGCTTCTTTAAATAGGCCCGCCTGGATTCCTGGGCGCGCGTACCTGTGAACGCTGAAGCGCCGTCCCCGTGCATGCGCCGAAGCGCAGTTCCACCGCACGTGCGCATTGGGTCCTGACTGGCGCTGCTGGAAGGGAGATTTCCCTGACATATAGCATACACATGCTCGGACTTTTCTGCAAACTTTCCCAAAACTTTATCCAACATCACGTGGTTTTTCTGCTCTTTACTGCCACCCTTTGGTCAACTTCTGCTATTGTTGGTTGATTGTAACATTATTTGTTTTGTCCATCGGACAAAAGTCCGATGGTTTTCTGTACACACGGTTGGACTTTGCTCCATTGGACTTTTGTTGGGCAAAAGTTTGTCTGTTTGCAGACCCAACATTTGTCCGATGAAACCAAAAAAAAAAAAAAAAAAGTTTGTCCGATGGAGCGTACACACGGTCGGATTGTTGGTCCAACTTGCTCAAAATTAAGTTTGTTGGCCAAAACTCCGACCGTGTGTACGGGGCTTTACTGGTTGGTAGGTGATCAAATACTTATGTCATGCAATAAAATGCATATGGTTATTTCAAAATTATATGTAGCGGCCTCACCCTCTCTCCATCTTTATCGGTTACACACCAACTCATGTCTAGGGGTTCCTGGGTTGTGAGAGTGAGATGCGCCACGGCCCATGTCCTCCCCATTGTAGTAGGGAGGTGAAGGCCACTTACTGATGTTTCCTCGGGCCGGTGTGTTCTGTGAATGCACTGAGTCTGTAATTGCAAGCTCACCAGCCTCCCCTTTGCTTCCAGTAACTGGAGTTCACACACCGGAGAAAGGTCCAACACTTGTTTATTTGACACTCCAATACGCAAAGCACAATAAACAGTTCTTTTGCAGCAAACTGGTTGGGACCTATAACCTTGCCAACGGTGGGGCGAGCAGATCGAGGCACTTCCTAAAGTTTGAGTTCTATGCCACTGTACTATGACCAGCGGCGCCTAAGCCAATCCGGCTGTTACAGAACAGGAAAGATGGGGTCTCTTCCAGCAACCCCTATGAACAGCAATGGAGCCCTCTTCGATGCGCTGTGGCCCCTATCAGGGGGATGTGTCCCCCCAAGAGAGTTCCCAGAGGCCCACTGTCACCGGGTTGGTGCTGCTCCGGGTCTTCAGTGGGTGACCTCTCTGGCCTCCTCACCTCAGGTACGAGTCCCTCCGCTCAGGGACCCTCGGACAGTCCACCCTAGCGGGACCCAGTCGAAGGTACTGGGCCCCAGGCCTCCTCGATAGTACCTCACCCCAGGCTAAAGGTGCCTGGAATGGACGCCAACATGACTCCGGACCAGGCCATGGGCACCTGGACCAGACTCCTGGATCTCCAGCACCCAGGCCTAAGGGCCCTCGGTGCGGACCGCAACCCTCCTCCTCCGAGGACCTCCTTCTCCGCAAGATGACCTCGTGGTAAGGGCGTCTCCCCCTTTTATCTCCTCCCATCAACGGCCCGGCGGGTTCCCCGCCCCAGCCATACCATCTCCGAGAAGGGACAAAACAGGGAGCACTGCAGGAGATGATTCTACCTGAAGCCTGTGGGTAACCCGCCACCCACAGGCAAAGGAGAATACTACATCCTCCAATCCTCCACGAAACAAAAAGGGGTCTGAACCCTAACACAATTATACACCTGGGTCACACTATTCCCCAGGTGTATCCCATCAATTTGAAGACCCCGCTACACATTCCCCCCTGTGATTGGACGCTGGTCCCCAGCGTCAGGTGCACACCCATGCCTCCCATAAAGTGGTGACATGGAGTAAAACCCCTGAGGCAGTTCCTCTAAATTTTTCCCAAGTGCCAAGACCTGCTCAGGGAATGGGGAACATATAAAACAACTTATGTCATAAAACACTTTAAACATCTGCATAATCACAACCCTTCTCCCACACTGTCTAAGAGCCACCCACTCTCAATGGTCTTGATTAGGGATGAGCTTCGTGTTCGAGTCGAACATACGTTCGACTCGAACATACGTTCGACTCGAACATCGGCTGTTCGATCGTTCGACGAAGATCGAACGATTTGGGCCGTTCGCGCCAAATTCGAGTGACGCGAACGGCCCACAATGCACTACGCCATCGCAGTGTCATCCAGGCGCTGTGATTGGCCAAGCATGCACTGTGACCCCGCATGCTTGGCCAATCACAGCGCCGGCAGCGAGGAGAGCAATGATTGGCCACAGGCAGGATGCCTGTGGCCAATTATTGCTGAGGGTGTTTAGTACACGCCCCACACTATAAAAGGCCGCCAGCACGGCGGCCTAGTGTAGTGTGTTCCGGAGCAGGGATAGAGCAGCATAGGCAGGGACAGTGACTTTTATTTCTTTCTTGCTTAACCTGGATTCCTTTAGTTTAGGGAAAGAGAAGGATAGGTAGGGAGAGTGTCAGTGTGTTTTACTGTGCGAATCCTTGTTTCTAGGGACAGGGAAGGACAGTGAGGGAATTCTCCTTGTGCTATAGTGTGCTTTAAAAAAACATTTTTTCTAGGGACAGAAAACTCTAGGTAGGGAGAGTGTCAGTTTCTTTCACTGTCAAAGTCCTTGTTTCCAGGGACCTGGAAGGACAGTGAGTGAATTCTCCTTGTGCTAAATTGTGCTTAAAAAAACATTTTTTCTAGGGACAGAAAACTGTAGGTAGGGAGAGTGTCAGTTTCTTTCACTGTGAAAGTCCCTGTTTCCAGGGACCTGGAAGGACAGTGAGTGAATTCTCCTTGTGCTAAATTGTGCTTAAAAAAAACATTTTTTCTAGGGACAGAAAACTGTAGGTAGGGAGAGTGTCAGTTTATTTCACTGTCAAAGTCCTTGTTTCCAGGGACCTGGAAGGACAGTGAGTGAATTCTCCTTGTGCTAAATTGTGCTTAAAAAAAACATTTTTTCTAGGGACAGAAAACTGTAGGTAGGGAGAGTGTCAGTTTCTTTCACTGTCAAAGTCCTTGTTTCCAGGGACCTGGAAGGACAGTGAGTGAATTCTCCTTGTGCTAAATTGTGCTTAAAAAAAACATTTTTTCTAGGGACAGAAAACTGTAGGTAGGGAGAGTGTCAGTTTCTTTCACTGTGAAAGTCCTTGTTTCCAGGGACCTGGAAGGACAGTGAGTGAATTCTCCTTGTGCTAAATTGTGCTTAAAAAAAACATTTTTTCTAGGGACAGAAAACTGTAGGTAGGGAGAGTGTCAGTTTCTTTCACTGTCAAAGTCCTTGTTTCCAGGGACCTGGAAGGACAGTGAGTGAATTCTCCTTGTGCTAAATTGTGCTTAAAAAAAACATTTTTTCTAGGGACAGAAAACTGTAGGTAGGGAGAGTGTCAGTTTCTTTCACTGTCAAAGTCCTTGTTTCCAGGGACCTGGAAGGACAGTGAGTGAATTCTCCTTGTGCTAAATTGTGCTTAAAAAAAACATTTTTTCTAGGGACAGAAAACTGTAGGTAGGGAGAGTGTCAGTTTCTTTCACTGTGAAAGTCCTTGTTTCCAGGGACCTGGAAGGACAGTGAGTGAATTCTCCTTGTGCTAAATTGTGCTTAAAAAAAACATTTTTTCTAGGGACAGAAAACTGTAGGTAGGGAGAGTGTCAGTTTCTTTCACTGTGAAAGTCCTTGTTTCCAGGGACCTGGAAGGACAGTGAGTGAATTCTCCTTGTGCTAAATTGTGCTTAAAAAAAACATTTTTTCTAGGGACAGAAAACTGTAGGTAGGGAGAGTGTCAGTTTCTTTCACTGTCAAAGTCCTTGTTTCCAGGGACCTGGAAGGACAGTGAGTGAATTCTCCTTGTGCTAAATTGTGCTTAAAAAAAACATTTTTTCTAGGGACAGAAAACTGTAGGTAGGGAGAGTGTCAGTTTCTTTCACTGTCAAAGTCCTTGTTTCCAGGGACCTGGAAGGACAGTGAGTGAATTCTCCTTGTGCTAAATTGTGCTTAAAAAAAACATTTTTTCTAGGGACAGAAAACTGTAGGTAGGGAGAGTGTCAGTTTCTTTCACTGTCAAAGTCCTTGTTTCCAGGGACCTGGAAGGACAGTGAGTGAATTCTCCTTGTGCTAAATTGTGCTTAAAAAAATCATTTTTTCTAGGGACAGAAAACTGTAGGTAGGGAGAGTGTCAGTTTCTTTCACTGTGAAAGTCCTTGTTTCCAGGGACCTGGAAGGACAGTGAGTGAATTCTCCTTGTGCTAAATTGTGCTTAAAAAAAACATTTTTTCTAGGGACAGAAAACTGTAGGTAGGGAGAGTGTCAGTTTCTTTCACTGTGAAAGTCCTTGTTTCCAGGGACCTGGAAGGACAGTGAGTGAATTCTCCTTGTGCTAAATTGTGCTTAAAAAAAACATTTTTTCTAGGGACAGAAAACTGTAGGTAGGGAGAGTGTCAGTTTCTTTCACTGTCAAAGTCCTTGTTTCCAGGGACCTGGAAGGACAGTGAGTGAATTCTCCTTGTGCTAAATTGTGCTTAAAAAAAACATTTTTTCTAGGGACAGAAAACTGTAGGTAGGGAGAGTGTCAGTTTCTTTCACTGTGAAAGTCCTTGTTTCCAGGGACCTGGAAGGACAGTGAGTGAATTCTCCTTGTGCTAAATTGTGCTTAAAAAAAACATTTTTTCTAGGGACAGAAAACTGTAGGTAGGGAGAGTGTCAGTTTCTTTCACTGTGAAAGTCCTTGTTTCCAGGGACCTGGAAGGACAGTGAGTGAATTCTCCTTGTGCTAAATTGTGCTTAAAAAAAACATTTTTTCTAGGGACAGAAAACTGTAGGTAGGGAGAGTGTCAGTTTCTTTCACTGTCAAAGTCCTTGTTTCCAGGGACCTGGAAGGACAGTGAGTGAATTCTCCTTGTGCTAAATTGTGCTTAAAAAAAACATTTTTTCTAGGGACAGAAAACTGTAGGTAGGGAGAGTGTCAGTTTCTTTCACTGTGAAAGTCCTTGTTTCCAGGGACCTGGAAGGACAGTGAGTGAATTCTCCTTGTGCTAAATTGTGCTTAAAAAAAACATTTTTTCTAGGGACAGAAAACTGTAGGTAGGGAGAGTGTCAGTTTCTTTCACTGTCAAAGTCCTTGTTTCCAGGGACCTGGAAGGACAGTGAGTGAATTCTCCTTGTGCTAAATTGTGCTTAAAAAAAACATTTTTTCTAGGGACAGAAAACTGTAGGTAGGGAGAGTGTCAGTTTCTTTCACTGTGAAAGTCCTTGTTTCCAGGGACCTGGAAGGACAGTGAGTGAATTCTCCTTGTGCTAAATTGTGCTTAAAAAAAACATTTTTTCTAGGGACAGAAAACTGTAGGTAGGGAGAGTGTCAGTTTCTTTCACTGTCAAAGTCCTTGTTTCCAGGGACCTGGAAGGACAGTGAGTGAATTCTCCTTGTGCTAAATTGTGCTTAAAAAAAACATTTTTTCTAGGGACAGAAAACTGTAGGTAGGGAGAGTGTCAGTTTCTTTCACTGTCAAAGTCCTTGTTTCCAGGGACCTGGAAGGACAGTGAGTGAATTCTCCTTGTGCTAAATTGTGCTTAAAAAAAACATTTTTTCTAGGGACAGAAAACTGTAGGTAGGGAGAGTGTCAGTTTCTTTCACTGTGCAAGTCCTTGTTTCAAGGGACAGAGAAGGACACCTGAAGGTAGCCCTTATTGCTTTTTTCCCATCTCCCTGCAGGCCATCTATTAGAATGTCTGGAAGGCAAACAAGGAGAGGCAGACAGTCAGGAGGCAATAAAAGAGGGCAAGCAGGCTCTGTGTCTGGGGGCAACAGTGCTGGTCGTGGACGCGGTGCATTGTCATCAGCACATGGCCATGGGACACGCTTGTCCTTCTTTTCGGCAGCTGGACATGTTGAGCCACATCATGCCGAAGACTTGGTAGAGTGGATGACCAAGCCCTCCTCCTCCTCCTCATCCTCTCTCACCCAGGCTCAGGGTACTGGAAAAGCAGCTGCCAAAGCGTCCTCTTCCCTGGTATCAATGTCAGACTCATCATCAGTCACTCCTTCCCTAGACCCACCATGTCCTCCTCCTGAGGAGTCCCCCGAACTGTTTCAGCACAGTGTTGGGTACATGCTCCAGGAGGATGCCCAGCGTTTCGAAGGGTCTGATGATGAAACCCAGCTAGAGGAAGGCAGTAGCGTGAGAGCAGACAGAGGGGATGCTCAAGAAGGACACCAATCTGGCAGTCATGTTCCAGCAGCTGCAGCATACTGCCAGATTGGCTCCAGTGATGAGGAGGGAGGTGATGATGAGGTCACTGACTCCACGTGGGTGCCTAATAGGAGAGAGGAGGAGGAGGAGGATGAGGAGGAGGCACATCTCCAACGAGGCAGGATGCCCTTTGGTGGCCAGCGTAAGGGCAGTACACCGACGGAATCACACCGCAGAGCTCCGCCTGTGCAGGGCGCTGCCTCTGCCCGTCATTCAAAAAGTTCTTTGGTGTGGGCCTTTTTTGAGGCTAGTGCATCAGATCGCACAGCTGCTGTTTGCAACATATGTCTCAAGCGTATATCGCGTGGCCAAAACATCAGCCGCTTGGGTACCACATGCCTGACCAGACATATGTTGACCTGCCATGCAGCTCGTTGGCAAGCCTACCTCAAAGACCCACACCAAAGAACAAAGCGGACCTCTCCTTGCACCGCATCAGCTGGGATCTCCAACCCCACTATAACTTCAGTCCTCTCTGAAACATGCACTGAGAGGAATGAAGGTGTAGAATTAGGTGTGTCACAGCCAAGTACTTGCGGCCACTCTGCTAGCAGTACACCGACATCCGATTCTAGCAGGCAAATTTCCCTGCCCCAGCTGCTGGACCGTCGAAAGAAGTTCACTCCCAGCCATCCACATGCCCAGGGGTTGAATGCTAGCTTGGCTAAATTGCTAGCGCTTCAACTGCTGCCTTTTCAGTTGGTAGACTCGGCCCCCTTCCGTGAGTTTGTGCAATGTGCGGTTCCTCAGTGGCAGGTTCCCAAACGCCACTTTTTCTCACGGAAGGCTATTCCGGCTCTCTACCGGCATGTGGAAGGCAATGTCTTGGCCTCGCTGGACAGGGCGGTCAGCGGTAAGGTGCATATTACCGCTGACTCATGGTCCAGCAGGCATGGACAGGGACGTTACCTTTCTTTCACGGCCCATTGGGTCACTCTTTTGGCAGCTGGGAAGGATGCAGGACAAGGTGCAGTAGTGTTGGAGGTTGTCCCACCGCCACGCCTCCAAAATGCTACTACTGGTTGTGACACACCTCTCTCCTCCACCCCCTCCTCTTGTTCTTCCTCCATGGCCTCTTCCTGTGGTTTGTCCTATGAACCAGCGGTGCTCCGTAGCCGTTCACGGGGCTACGCAAGTACGCAGGCAAAAAGATGCCATGCCGTGCTTGCGCTGGTGTGTTTGGGGGACAGAAGCCACACTGGGGCAGAGGTCCTGTCTGCTCTGCAGGGCCAGGCCGAGAGGTGGTTGACGCCACGCCAGCTTAAGCCAGGAATGGTGGTTTGCGACAATGGCACCAACCTCCTCTCCGCCCTCCGACAGGGACAACTGACCCATGTGCCCTGTGTGGCTCACGTCCTTAACCTGGTGGTGCAGCGGTTCTTGGGCAGGTACCCGGGCTTACAGGATGTCCTGAGGCAGGCCAGGAAAGTCTGTGTGCATTTCCGCAGATCTTATAATGCCAGTGCTCGCCTGGCTGAGCTGCAAAAGGAGTTGAACCTGCCCAAGAACCGCCTTATATGTGACATGCCCACCAGGTGGAACTCAACGTTGGCCATGCTGCAGCGGCTGCACACGCAGCAGAGGGCCATCAATGAGTACCTGTGCGACTACGGCACCAGGACAGGGTCAGGGGAGCTTGGTTTTTTTTCTCCACGCCAGTGGGGCATGATCAGGGATGCATGCACTGTCCTGGCACCATTTGAGGAGGCCACGAGGATGGTGAGCAGTGACAGTGCATGCATCAGTGACACTGTACCTCTTGTCCACCTGTTGGAGCACACGCTGCGTGGAATAATGGACAGGGCACTTGAGGCAGAACAGAGGCAGGAAGAGGAGGACTTCCTTGCCTCTCAAGGCCCCCTTTACCCAGACAGTGTTCCTTCTGTCCCACCCATCGCACAGGAAGAGGAGGAGGAGGAGGAGGAGGATTGTGTCAGCATGGAGGTGGAGGCTGGCACTCAGCATCATCAGCAGCAGTCTTTTAGGGATGATTTACAGTCCCAAGAAACCAGTGGACTTGTACGTGGCTGGGAGGAGGTGGCTGCGGATCATGTCGTCCTTAGTGACCCAGAGGACTCCGGAGCGAATGCCTCAGCAAACCTACGCTGCATGGCCTCCCTGATCCTGCAAAGTCTGCGGAAGGATCCTCGTATTCTTCGGATCAAGGAGAGGGACCATTACTGGCTGGCCACTCTCCTTGATCCACGGTACAAGGGTAAGGTTGCGGACCTTATGTTACCGTCGCAGAGGGAGCAGAGGATGAGACAACTCCGGGAGGCCTTGCAGAAAGGTCTGTGCAACGCGTTCCCAGAGACTGGGAGGTTACAAACTCCTGGTCCTGGACAACGAGTTGCTGAGGCTTCGGCCAGTCAAAGAAGGAGCGGTGGGGAAGGTGGCCGTCTGACCGATGCGTTCAGACAATTCTTTAGTCCGCAGCCCCAAAATATGATCGGTTCCAGCAACCATCGCCAGCGTCTGATAAACATGGTGCAGGAATATCTAGGGGCAAGGTCAGACTTGGACACCTTCCCCACCGAAAATCCTCTGGCTTACTGGGTCTTGAGGATGGATCACTGGCCAGAGCTTGCACAGTATGCAATTGAGCTACTGGCCTGTCCTGCATCCAGCGTTCTTTCGGAACGCACATTCAGTGCTGCTGGAGGATTTGTCACGGATCACAGGGTGCGCCTGTCCACCGACTCGGTTGATCGACTGACTTTCATCAAGATGAACCAGTCTTGGATCACCACCAGCTACCACACACCTGATGCTGATATAACAGACTAATTGATTTTAACATGTCACATCCCTTCAAGACTGATGCTGATGCTGAGTGCCTGTGCTGTTATGTTGACTGGCTATCCTCCTCCTCCGAGTCCTCAATGATACGATTGATGATGATAGCTTGGAAGATCATTTTTGTTTATGGGTGCCGCCACCAGTGGCTAAGGCCCAATTTTTCAGCCCCTGTTTTACAGGGGCGTGTAATTACAATTTTTTTAGCAATAATTTGCCATAGGGCTCATTGCTGTGCTCCAAGTACAGTATCTGTGAGGGGTTGGAGTGTTGTGGCACCAGTGCCTAAGGCCCAATTTTTCAGCCCCTGTTTAACAGGGGCGTGTCATTACAATTTTTGAAGCAATACTTTGCAACAGGGCTCATTGCTGTGCTCCAAGTACAGTATCTGTGAGGGGTTGTAGTGTTGTGCCACCAGTGCCTAAGGCCCAATTTTTCAGCCCCTGTTCAACAGGGGCATGCAATTACAATTCTTGATCTAATAATTCACAGCAGGGTCCATTGCTGCACCCACCAAGAGTAACTCTGAGGGCTTACAGTCTTGTGGCAACGCCACCACCACCACGAAAGGCCCAATTTTTCAGCCCCTGTTCAAAAGGGGCATGTAATTACAATTCTTGATCTAATAATTCACAGCAGGGCCCATTGCTGCACCCACCAAGAGTAACTGTCAGGGCTTACAGTGTTGTGGCACCAGCACCACCATCAAAGCCCCAATTTTTACTACCACTGTTCAACAATTATATGTAATTAAAATTCCTGATATAATAGTTGACAGCAGGGCGTTCCAGCACCAACCAAGAGTAACTGAGTGCTTACAGTGTTGTGCCAACACCAACAACTAAGGGGCCTATTTCTGCAGAGTATATACGGCAGGTCCCTACTTTCAAACATCCAACTTACAAACGACTCCTACTTGCAAACGAAAGAAGACAACAGGAAGTGAGAGGAAATCTACCCCTAGAAAGGAAAATTCTCTCCTGTAAGAATAAATATGGGAGAAAGGGGTCTCATCTGTACTGATGCTTTATCAGCAATCCTTGTTTCAAGAAAAACACCACATTTCAAAAACAGTTGTCATTGGGACGGAAAGTGAGGTGAAATGTTCTGAACAGGGGCACAGACAGCAAAACAAATGTTACAGGGGTGATAACCCTTACCTATGTTTCCCAAAAAGTTTAAAAATAGATTTTTGGGCTGGAGCTACACTTCAACAATGTACCTGTTCAAAATTACAAACACATTCTACATAAGAACAAACCTACAGTCCCTGTCTTGTATGCACCGCCTGTATACGGCTGTTCAGAGTATATAGGGCCTTTTTTATTTTATGTGCGGGGTTCCCCTTAATATCCATACAAGACCCAAAGGGGCTGGTAATGGGCTGGGGTAGGGGGGGGGTGTTGATGGGGTAGCTATGCCATTTTTCCTAAAGATTTTCATCCATATTACCGGGACCAGACATTGCATTAAAGCCGCAAGCAGTTTTAAATGACTTTTTTCCCTTTAGAAATGTTATTTTGTGCAGGGACAGTTCTAAACACGGGAAACACGTGGCACTTCACAGGCATACTTTAGACACCCCCCAGGTACGATATTTAAAGGAATATTTGACTTTTTTTTTTCACTTTATGCATCATTAAAATGACTGCTCCCGAAAAACGACCGTTTTTAAAACTTCTTTTTGCATTGATACATGTCCCCTGGTGCAGAACCCGGGTTCCCAAACCCTTTTTAGGACAATAACATGCATAATAGTTGTTATAATTAGCACTTTAGAATTCGAACGTTCGCATCCATTGTATTTAATAGGGTTCTAATGTTCGTTCGAACTTTCGGTCCGTTCGCGGGTTCTGGTGCGAACCGAACCCGGGGGTGTTCGGCTCATCACTAGTCTTGATTGACGATCCTCCTGCAGGGGAAAGAAAAAACAACATCCTAACATAATTTCGTGTCATTTGGCTTGAGTGGGCCCGTCAGCCGAGAGACCCACTCACTCCAACAAGCAAGGTGATGTGTGTGTGAAACATTTTCAAACATTTGTTGCGCAACACTGCCACCTGGTGACAACGCCGCGGTCATGACACTCAACGAATCTTCGTTCTTCCAGCTTTTTCCCTACTCTGCCACTATTCCCAAATGTCCTTGCCTTTGGCACATGAAGAAAAGGGGAAACACAACAGCCCCAAGTCTCCAATGAGAAAAAAAGAAAAGCCCAAACAAAAACAAAAGCAGGGCACAGTCCTGGGTGTCTGGGAATGGCTCTTCCAGAAAGTTCAAGTGCACAAAGGAAATAAACAGGAGTTCTTCTCTCCTATAAGTAAAACTTTGGATCCGGCAGATACAGGGGTTTCAGGTGTTTGTCAAATGCCTCTATCGAATACTCGACATCTTCTCCTTCTCTTCTGCAAATGACTATCTTGTCAGCATGGATATGGCGCCCCAATTTCCATTCAGCTCTGCAGTCCACAAACCTCTTAGACACTGCCGGCACACATTCCAGGTACCTGCGAGCATGAGGCACCTTCAACTTGTCCCACACAAACTCGTCATACCATCTTGCTCTCCAGACTTCCACCTCATACAGCAAGTCCCGGGGCAGATACGGGTACTCCCACCCATATTCCCGAGCTACTTTGTGGCAAAACAGTCTCTGCAAGCGGGCCAAAGGTGGCATAGTGGCTTTCTCTCCAGTTCCAGGCAGCACAATAGCTTCCGGATGCCGAGGTGCCTTTACCAGCTCCCTGAAACTGACTTTCGGCGCTCTCAGAGAAGCGCGGGGTGTCCCCACAACCAAAGCAGGTGAGGTAACAGTAGATGAGGACACCGGTGGAGGGGTAGGTTCCCTCGTAGGCTGCGGGTCTTCCACCCGAGGTGTGCTGTCTCCTGTGTACATAGGTGAATCCCGTACCGCACGGGAAGCAAGAAGTGGCATTCTATCCCAGCCCTTGCGGCTGAACAGTTCGTCTATCTTGCCATCATCTCCGCAGTCAGACAGCGACTCTAGGTCGGAGGTGTCATACATCTCCGCAGGCAGATATCTTGCGGTGGACACAGAATCATCCTCCCTGGGGGGCTCCACCTCCAATGGGCCCCCGACACCTCCAACCACCACCACAGTCCCAGCCCCTGGCTCACCTGACCTTTGTAGAAGACTGGGATGTCCGGGACTTCCTTCTCGACCGGCGCCATCCAGGCCAGGCAAGCAGCGGGGTGAAGCTCGACCACGTCCATAGGATGCCTGTACTAGGCCAACTTTCCTCTTCGGGGGTGGGAGCAGAGAACTTGTGGCGACCGAGGCAGCATCCTCGGATTTTTCTCTGTTGGGCAGTCCATCGCCCTGGTCAGCGCGCACGGGAACCTCGACAAAGGCCTTGATCTCCCCTTCCGGAGTAGCAGTACCCGTGAGGTGGTTGAGGCGAAGGGCCCGGGGCCCTGCTGTGGACGACTCGACCTCAAAAAGGAATTCTCTGCACTCCTCACATCGCCCGAATGGCTTCAGGGCAACCACCAGTCCAGAGCAGCCGGGACAGATCACACCGAGGGCCTCCGTGTCTCTGCAAGTGTACAGAGCCAACCGCCCTCGGGGCCTGAGTCTTATCCCCGTGTCTGTGATGGGGGCAGCAAAGGAAGTCATTCTCGTGGGGTGAGGAACCATAATCCACGGGGCACTTGAGGTCATCCCGACTATCTGCTGCTCCATCATGCACTGACCCCGCGCCGGAGTCTCCACGTGTATCCCCACACTTGGCCAGACTCCTCCCATGAGCTGTACATTTTCGCGGGCTTCTTCTTGACTCCGCCCACGAACGATGTCGCCATGGGGTGCCTCGTGGAGCAGTGCGTTAACAGTCCCCACATGCAGTACGTCACACGGCTGGACCTCTCCCTTTTTCCGCTCCTCCGCATGGGCCTTTCCCGTGTTAGGGTCATTTCCACAACTCCGAGCAGGGACGCACTTTGGCCAGTAATATGGCCGATCTGCTCGGAACTCCTCTGGGCAGCAAAGTTCAAATGTAGACATTCTCAAGTCCATCTTTAGAACACACTCTATCCCGGACGAGCCCCCACGTGTTGCGGCCTCACCCTCTCTCCATCTTTATCGGTTACACACCAACTCATGTCTAGGGGTTCCTGGGTTGTGAGAGTGAGATGCGCCACGGCCCATGTCCTCCCCATTGTAGTAGGGAGGTGAAGGCCACTTACTGATGTTTCCTCGGGCCGGTGTGTTCTGTGAATGCACTGAGTCTGTAATTGCAAGCTCACCAGCCTCCCCTTTGCTTCCAGTAACTGGAGTTCACACACCGGAGAAAGGTCCAACACTTGTTTATTTGACACTCCAATACGCAAAGCACAATAAACAGTTCTTTTGCAGCAAACTGGTTGGGACCTATAACCTTGCCAACGGTGGGGCGAGCAGATCGAGGCACTTCCTAAAGTTTGAGTTCTATGCCACTGTACTATGACCAGCGGCGCCTAAGCCAATCCGGCTGTTACAGAACAGGAAAGATGGGGTCTCTTCCAGCAACCCCTATGAACAGCAATGGAGCCCTCTTCGATGCGCTGTGGCCCCTATCAGGGGGATGTGTCCCCCCAAGAGAGTTCCCAGAGGCCCACTGTCACCGGGTTGGTGCTGCTCCGGGTCTTCAGTGGGTAACCTCTCTGGCCTCCTCACCTCAGGTACGAGTCCCTCCGCTCAGGGACCCTCGGACAGTCCACCCTAGCGGGACCCAGTCGAAGGTACTGGGCCCCAGGCCTCCTCGATAGTACCTCACCCCAGGCTAAAGGTGCCTGGGATGGACGCCAACATGACTCCGGACCAGGCCATGGGCACCTGGACCAGACTCCTGGATCTCCAGCACCCAGGCCTAAGGGCCCTGGGTGCGGACCGCAACCCTCCTCCTCCGAGGACCTCCTTCTCCGCAAGACGACCTCGTGGTAAGGGCGTCTCCCCCTTTTATCTCCTCCCATCAACGGCCCGGCGGGTTCCCCGCCCCAGCCATACCATCTCCGAGAAGGGACAAAACAGGGAGCACTGCAGGAGATGATTCTACCTGAAGCCTGTGGGTACCCCGCCACCCACAGGCAAAGGAGAATACTACATCCTCCAATCCTCCACGAAACAAAAAGGGGTCTGAACCCTAACACAATTATACACCTGGGTCACACTATTCCCCAGGTATATCCCATCAGTTTGAAGACCCCGCTACATATACAATGTGATTTTCTGCATTTTTGTTTTAGATTCCGTCTCTCACAGTAGAAGAGTACCTATGATAAAAATTACAGACCTCTACATGCTTTGTAAGTAGGAAAACCTACAAAATCGTCAGTGTATCAAATACTTGTTCGCCCCATTGTATCACCTTTGGGCCTCATGCACACAGACCTAAAGAATATGTAAACCTAACATTTCTTATTTCTAATATGTGCCTGCTGTACCATGTATAGCTTCCTTTGTGTGAAATACCTGATGATCCTCTCAGTCACCCTTTCTTGTCAAATACTGACCACACTAGGCATGAGAACATATCATAGTCAGTTTTCCAGTGAGAGCCTGAGCCGGGTGCTGGTCCAGGCATGTGGGCAGATCTCGCCCACATGGTCGCAACCTTTCCTGAGCCTGGACCGGCTCTGTGGCGTCAGCAGACAGTGGACTTCAGCCTGCTGTCTGCTGAAAATGGATCACAGGAGTGCAGAACGAACTGCACTCCTGTGATCCACAGGAGAAGTAAAGCCAAACGAGCTTTGTCTGTACTTCTCCTTTAACGTTTGTAATAAAAAGCTTGTAATTTTATTAGTTTTGAGTCCTATCTTGGCACAATTAAAGTCCAATCTTTACTATTTCTTCCCCCTACAGGGGTGTATTAGGAATAGAAATAACTTTTTATTGACCTATATAGGGATGGTGCCTCCATAGGTACATATTTTGGTTCATTCACATTATAAATACATAAAGGGAGGAATCTTCCCTGCTGTGCTATTGTACTCTGACAGTGGGGACTCCTCTGCTGTCAGAATACACTGATCAGCACATACAGGAATGGCCATAGATGGATCAAAAATTCAGCTGGTCCCCATGGCCAGCTTTAGTGACAGCTGCTGGACACTTTCAGAAGCATTCTAATATAAAGTAAATGAGTAACGTATCCTTGTAGGCCAAAGCAACAAGTCTATTTTAGTTTCCCAATCAACATCCACTTTTTCTTTGCTCTCCCACCACTTTGTTCAGCTACCAGGAATAAAAAGAACACCTGGTGCTTCTGACAGCGCTTGGTGATTGGCCCAGTGCTATCACATGAGGAGCCCTCAGCCCTGTGTGAGTTTCAATTGGAGCTTGCACAGAACTTCCTTTCTGTTTTGACTAAATTTTTAAGAAAAAACAAGAAAAAACATGAGCTACTTGGAAAAGGGACATTTTTGTGAACATGCTTTATTCTTCATTGGCTCTCTTTAAAGTGAAAATAAACTGTATCTGAGCAGCACAAACTGAAAATGCTATTTCATTCATTTTTAATAGTCAAAGCAAATGCACCCATCCATCTCCATGTCCCAATGCTTTATTTTGTTGAGAAATCACTTTGAAAAAAAAACCCCTAGCATTTCTAGCTGCAGTCATCTTAAGTATGATTCATGTAACATTTACTTCCTGGAATCCATCTGCCCTTAGCTCAGGCATGCAGGCAGGAGGGTGTGCTTAGCTGAGAAAGACCCTCCTTCCCTCATCCAATTGAAAGAAAGAAAAAATGCCCATGGGATGTATGACATCATTTTGATTCCTATCTATTTACTAATGCTACCAGTTTAAAGATTAAAAACAGTTGAACCAAAGAATAGATTAATGAGATTTTTGAAGGGTGCTGAGATATATACACTTATACACGGAACATCTACAGATTAAAAATTTCCAACATTTTATTGATTTACAATGGTAAAAGCCATTTGGGTTAAAATATGTCGTTGATATATTCACTGGTGCGGCGTGCCTGCTGGAGCCACATGGGGACCCACACACATATAGACAGCTTTTCAGTCTGTGTAAGGCTGGGTTCTGCTCCCTCTTTAGGGATTAGGTGTCCCCACGTGATCGTTCAGGACATTACACATTTTTGGTCCCGTTGTACGGTTGTACTCCTGTGGTCACACAGAACTCCACTTCTTCACACAGAGAGGAAAAGCCTGTTCTTGGTTAACAATAAGTGAAATAGTCTTAGATCAGTAGCGGCTATCCCCTGAAGAAGCCGCAGTTGGCGAAACACGTTGGGAGTTTACACTGTCATATCGCCACACCAGTGAAAATATCAACGACCATGTAACAAACGTGTACATATTTTAGCCCAAATGGCTTTTAACATTGTAAATCAATAAAATGTTGGAATTTTTTAATCTGGGACTGCTCCGTGTATAAGTGTACAATGCCTTGAAAAAGTATTTATACCTCTTGAAATTTTCCACATTTTGTCATGTTACAACCAAAACCGTAACTGTATTTTATTGGGATTTTATGTGATAGACCAACACAAAGTGGCACATAATTGTGAAGTGGAAGGAGAATGATAAATGTTTTTCAAAAAACATTTTTTACAAATAAATATGTGAAAAGTGTGGCGTGCATTTGTATTCAGCCCCCTTTACTCTGATACACCTAACTAAAATTGAGTGGAACCAATTGCATTCAGAAGTCACCTAATTAGTAAATAGAGTCCACCTGTGTGTAATTTTGTATAAATACAGCTATTCTGTGAAGACCCCAGAGGTTTGTTGGAAAACATTAGTGAACAAACAGCATCATGAAGGCCAAGGAACACACCAGAGAGGTCAGGAATAAGAAGAAATTTAAAGCAGGGTTAGGTTATAAAAAAAATATTCCAAGCTTTGAACATCTCATGGAGCACTGTTCAAGTCATCATCCAAAAGTAGAAAGAGTATGGCACAACTGCAGATCTAATAAGACATGGCCATGGACCTAAACCGACAGGCCGAGCAAGGAGAGCATTAATAAGAGAAGCAGCCAAGAGGCCCATAGTAACTCTGGAGGAGCTCAGGTGGGAGAATCTGTCCACAGGGAAACTATTAGTCGTGCACTCCACAAATCTGGCCTTTATGAAAGAGTGGCAAGAAGAAAGCCATTGTTGAAAGAAAGCCATAAGAAGTTCCATTTGCAGTTTGTGAGAAGCCATGTGGGGGACACAGCAAACATGTGGAAGAAGGTGCTCTAGTCAGATGAGACAAAATTAAAATTTTTGGCCTAAAAGCAAAACGCTATGTGTGGTGGAAAACTAACACTGCACGTCACCCTGAACACACCATCCCCACCGTGAAACATGGTGGTGGCAGAATAATGTTGTGCGAATGCTTTTTTTTAAGTAGGGACAGGGAAGCTGGTCAGAGTTGATGGGAAGATGGATGGAGCCAAATACAGGGCAATCTTAGAAGAAAGCCTGTTAGAGTCGGAAAAAGACTTGAGACTGGGGCGGAGGTTCCAGCAGGACAACGACCCTAAACATACAGCCAGAGCTACAATGGAATAGTTTAGGTCAAAGCATATTCATGTGTTAGAATGGCCCAGTCAAAGTCCAGACCTAAATCCAATTGAGAATCTGTGGCAAGACTTGAAAATTGCTGTTCACAGACGCTCTCCATCCAATCTGACAGAGCTTGAGCGAAGAGAGAATGGGCAAAAATGTCACTCTCTAGATGTGCAAAGCTGGTAGAGACATCCAGAAAAAGACTTGCAGCTGTAATTGCAGTGAAAGGTGGTTCTACAAAGTATTGACTCAGGGGGGCTGAATACAAATGCACTCCACACTTTTCACATATTTATTTGTAAACAAATTTGAAAACCATTTATCATTTTCCTTCCAGTTCACAATCAAGCCCTGTACACACGATCGGATATCCTATGGATTCTAATCCGATGTTTTTTTCCATCGGAAATCTGATGAAACTGTCTTCCATCAGTCTTGCCCACACACCATCAGTCAAAAATCCGTCCGTTTCAAACGCGGTGACGTAAAACACTCCGATGAGCCGAGAAAAATTAAGTTCAATGCTTCTGAGCATGCGTCGACTTGATTCTGAGCATGCGTGGGTTTTTTATCCGATGGATTTCCACACAGACAATCGGATTTTGCTATCGGTCTTTTTCCCATCTGATAAATTTAAAACATGTTCTATTTTTTCACACCGATGGAAAAAAGACCGATGGGGCCCATACACGATCGGTTCGTCCGATGAAAACAGTCCATTGGACTGTTTTCATCGGTAAAACCGATCGTGTGTACACGGCTTTATGAGCCACTTTCACATAAAATCCCAATAAAATACATTTATGTTTTTAGTTGTAACATGACAAAATGTGGAACATTTCAAGGGGTATGAATACTTTTTCAAGGCACTGTATATATCTCAGAACCCTATCAAAATTCCCATTAATTTATCCTTTAGTTTGAATTTTTACTTAAGGGATGTGGTGCTATAAAGAAATGTGTCACTCACTCACACTATAGAAACCCCATTATAAAAAAGAAAAGTTAATGTTGATTGGGAGAGTTTAGTTCCACTTAAAAGAAAGCCTGTGCTGAGTAGAATATGGAGGCTGCCATTGCTCACTTTCTTCTAAAAAAATGATAATTTCCCAACTTTCTTTGGCTTCATGCTGTATGTCCTGGAACACATACAGTATGTAGCCAGTGAAGTCAGAACAGTGTTCTAGATCAGTGAGCCATTAGATCAGCCTGGCAGCTCTGTAACATTTCCAGATCAGCACAGGCAACATTGTGTACAGGTTTTCCTACAATTGCTGTTTTGGCATTTGTAAGTATGCAGGGGCAGGAAGGCAAGGGTGTTTTATTTGAATAAAGGTCTGCTTTGAAGGACAGATAGTGCAGAGCTGTCCCTCTTATGCCTTGTACACACGACCGGTTCTCCTGACATGCCAAAAACCGACGTTTTTCCCGACGCGATTCCTCTCAAGCCTGCCTTGCATACACACGTTCAGGCAAAAAAACGCTCAACCAAAGCGCGGTGACGTACAACGCGTACGACGGCACTATAAAGGGGAAGTTCCATTCAAAATTTTCTCGTCGGGAAAACTGCTATGGAGCATACACACGACCGGTTTTCCCAACCAATCTAAAAAAATGGCAGTTTTCTTGTCGGGAAAACCGGTTGTGTGTACGAGGCATACAGTAGGTGCCGCCGATATTGTGTCAATCTCGCCTCTTCTAGCGGCGAGATTGACACCCTACGAGCCCCGTCGCGAGAGCCAGCGCCGAGCTGTCTCGTCATCAGGAAAGAAAAAAAATTGTTTTTCCTTTCACAATGAGCGACACGCATTGTCGGAGATCCGACGTGGATTCCCACCAATACCAGGCACTGTGTTTGGTATGAATCCTGAGGAGGAACTCCACGCCAATTTTTAAAGAAAAAAACGGCATGGGTTCCCCCTCCAGGAGCATACCAGGCCCTTCGGTCTGGTATGGATTTGAAGGGGACTCCCCTAAGCCGAAAAAGCCATACCAGGCCGCATACCCTCAACATGGGTGGGTTTGGTGCTCTGGGGCAGGGGGGCGACCTGCGGCCCCCCCACCCCAAAGCACCCTGCCCCCATGTTGATGGGGACAAGGGCCTCTTCCCGACAACCCTAGCCGTTGGTTTTCTGGGTCTGCGGGCGGGGGCTGATCGGAATCCGGGAGCCCCCTTTAATAAGGGGGCCCCAGATGCCGGCCCCCCCCACCCTATGTGAATGAGTATGGGGTACATCGTACCCCTACCCATTCACCTGGTGGAAAAAAATGGCAATAAAAAAACACAACGCAGCTTTTTAAAGTAATTTATTGCACAGCTCCGGGGGTCTTCTTCCGACTTCGGGGGGTCTCCGGTGTCGTCGCCGCGCTCTCCGGTTCTTTCTTCCTTCTGCCGGGCCACCGCTACCTTCTTCCAGCTCTTTTGCTAGTGGAGGGGCCGGTCTTCCCGTCGGCGTCTTCTTCTCTCTTCTCCTCCTCGATGTTGACTCGTCGCTTCCTTCCGCTGTAATGCTGGGTTTTGCGGTGCGCTCAGTTTATATAGGCTTCTCATGACGTCACAGTCACATGTTCCGGGTGGCCCCGGAGCATGTGACTGTGACGTCATGGGAACATGTGACTGTGACGTCATGAGAAGCCTATATAAACCGAGCGCACCGCAAAACCCAGCCTTACAGCGGAAGGAAGCGACGAGTCAAGATCGAAGAGGAGAAGAGAGAAGAAGACGCCGACGGGAAGACCGGCCCCTCCACTAGCAAAAGAGCTGGAAGAAGATAGTGGAGGGGCCGGCAGAAGGACAACGGAGAACCGGACAAGATGACGAGGAAGACCGGGCCTCCGCTAGCAAAAGAGCTGGAAGAAGATAGCGAGGCCCGGCAGAAGAAAGAAAGACCCGGAGAGGAGAAGAGGGAAGAAGATGACGGAAAAGACCGGGCCCCGCTAGCAAAAGAGCTGGAAGAAGATAGCGGTGGCCCGGCAGAAGGAAGAAAGAACCGGAGAGCGCAGCGACGACACCGGAGACCCCCCGAAGTCGGAAGAAGACCCCCGGAGCTGTGCAATAAATTACTTTAAAAAGCTGTGTTGTGTTTTTTTATTGCCATTTTTTTCCACCAGGTAAATGGGTAGGGGTACGATGTATCCCATACTCATTCACATAGGGTGGGGGGCCGGCATCTGGGGGCCCCCTTATTAAAGGGGGCTCCCAGATTCCGATCAGCCCCCGCCCGCAGACCCCAACAACCAACGGCCAGGGTTGTCGGGAAGAGGCCCTTGTCCCCATCAACATGGGGGCAGGGTGCTTTGGGGTGGGGGGGCCGCAGGTCGCCCCCCTGCCCCAGAGCACCAAACCCACCCATGTTGAGGGCATGCGGCCTGGTACGGTTCAGGAGGGGGGGGCGCTCTCTTGTCCCCAATCTTCCCCTGCGGCCTGCCAGATTGCGTGCTCGGATAAGGGTCTGGTTTGGATTTTGAGGGGGACCCCCATGCCGTTTTTCGGCTAAGGGGATTCCCCTTCAAATCCATACCAGACCGAAGGGCCTGGTATGCTCCTGGAGGGGAAACCCATGCCGTTTTTTTCTTTAAAAATTGGCGTGGAGTTCCCGCTCAGGATTCATACCAAACACAGTGCCTGGTATTGGCGGGAATCCACGTCGGATCCCGTTCAATACAGTGCCGCGTCTCCTCGCTATTGCAGCGAGTGCGAGATGTGTCGCCACCCTGTCGCCGAGATGTTGGCACCCCTGTCGCCGAGAATCTCCGTGATAGGATCGCGATGAATATACAATGTCGGCGGCACCTACTGTAACTTTTTCTTTTAATAAACTATAGGATGATGAACTTTTATTGAAATCCCCTTAAGAGAAACAAATAAACAGATACAAATTTACCTTGGCAGGGCTATGTTTGAAGTCAACATGAAAGAAAGAGATGGAAGTGTCACCATTAGCAATTTGTCCCCAGAAACTGTGAAAGCCTTCCTTGATTACGCATACACGGGCAAAGCGGAGATTACCGACAGCAATGTGGACATGTTCTTTCAGATGTCATCATTTCTTCAGGTGCCTCTTCTTGCAAAGGCATGCAGTGATTTTTTAATCAAAATGATTAATGTTCACAATTGTTTGCAACTCTTGTCGATATCTGACAGCTACGGCTCCGCTCGTCTCTTTCACCGTGCCTTACAGTTTGCCCTTCAGCACTTTCCATTGCTAATACAATCTTTGGACTTCTTAGAACTGAACGTGGGAGTCCTAGAACAATGTCTCCAATCAGATGAGTTAAATGTCCCAGATGAAGAGTCTGTGCTGATGGCTCTCCTAGCCTGGACTAAGCATTACTTGGAGAAGCGAATGAGGTTTTTTCCGGAGTTAATGAGCAAAGTTCGATTACATCAGCTGTCTCCATCCACACTGCAAAGTCTGCTGGTCTCTGAAGAGCAACTATTAAAAAGCACAAACTGTTTATCAAGAATCCATTCTGCTATAAAATGTATTGAACATTCCGGAGGGCTGTTTCCAGATGCTCGGATATCTACAACAGAGAAATACATCTTCGTTCACAAAACTGTGGAGGAAAGTGACACTCAATACACTTTTTGCTACAGTATTAAAACTGACAAATGGATGGAAATTCCACAGGTTCATATCATCGATCTCCCAGGTTCCAGCTTATCCAGCTTTGGGGAGAAGATATTTATAACAGGGGGATGTACCGGTAGCTGTTCTCGAGCGGTGAGGCTTCATATTGCTGAACCCTACCATGAAGCTACTGACCAAATCTGGTGCTATTGTCCAGTAAGCAATAATTCTTTTTTAGTACCACCCATGAGGAAACCAAGAACGATGCATGCATCTGTCATGGCCCTTAATCAGTTATTTGTCATTGGTGGTAAAACCAAAGGAACACAAAACGTTAGGAGTCTACTAGATGTTGAAGCTTACGATCCTCTCACTCAGGACTGGAAGACAGTTGGCTCATTACCCAGAGGGATCTACTACCCAGAAGCCAGTGCATGCAAATCTATTATTTACGTACTTGGGTCTGAAGTTGAGATAACGGATGCTTTTAACCCTTCTTTAGACTGCTTTTTTAAATATAACGCAGAAACGGATCAATGGAGTGAACTCGTAGCAGAATTTGGCCAGTTTTTCCATGCAACGTTAATCAAAGCAGTGCCTGTCAATAACACGCTGTATATCTGCGACCTCTCCACGTACAAAGTCTATAGCTTTTGTCCAGATACGTGTGTGTGGAAGGGAGAGGGATCTTTTGAGTGTGCTGGTTTTAATGCTGGGGCTGTGGGTATTGAGGATAAAATTTACATCCTGGGAGGTGACTATGCTCCTGATGAAATCACTGATGAGGTGCAAGTCTACCACAGCAACAGGTCAGAGTGGGAGGAGGTCTCTCCCATGCCACTGGCTTTAACAGAGTTTTTCTGTGAAGGCATTCAATTCAATAAGTGCAGGGATCCATGGGGGATAAGTCACTTGTAATGTTTTCAGACCAATTTTAAAGGGGTTTTATTACTGGGATTTTGTTTTTACTTCTTGGGCCAGCTGAGTGGGTTTAGTCTGATGACTCTAGAACAACGGTCGCCAACCAGTGGTCCATGAACCACTGATGGTCCACAAGAAAATGTCAGTGATCCCCAGGAGTTAGGCATTAACATTGTGGCAGATGTATACCACCCAATGTTGTTTCCAGTGTTATTCTCAATGTGCGCTAACAGTCAGAGAGCCAGAGCCTTGTGCATATAAGGCATGTAGAGTTCATGTTAGTGGTCCGCGGGATTCATATATGTGAGTTTAGTGGTTCCTGAGGTGCGAAAGGTTGGCCACCACTGCTCTAGAAAGCTTGAAATTAGTCAAGATTTTTCTGTTGAAAAGAAAGCTGACAGGGCTGGTGACTTGGAAACCTACCAAATAGCTTTTAACCACGAATTTTACATTTCTGTGAAGTCAATGGACTTTAAACACTAGTGGCTGTTTTCTTCTTAACCAAAAAATCTCTTTCAAGCATTCCAAGGCCAAGACCAGTTAATTGTGAGGAGTGATAATCTTCCCTGGAATATCATTCCCAATTTTGGACTTACCACTTTTTTTTACTAGAAGTGATTTTTTTTTTAAAGTATTCATACCATGGATATAGTTATGTCCATATACACAAACTGGCTAGGCTGCAAAGTTTTAGGCTAAATTTGTCAAACTACATAAAACATGTACACTATATTACCAAAAGTATTGTGACACCTGCCTTTACACGCACATGAAATTTTATGGCATCCCAATCTTAGTCCGTGGGGTTCAACATTGAGTTGGCCCCCCGTTGCAGCTATCACAGCTTTAACTCTTCTGGGAAGGCTGTCCCAAAGGTTTAAGAGTGTGTCTATGGGAATATTTGACCATTCTTCCAGAAGCGCATTTGTGAGGTCAGGCCCTGATATGGACGAGAAGGCCTGGCTCACAGTCTCCGCTCTAATTCATCCTAAAGGTGTTCTTTCGGGGTGAGGTCAGGACTCTGTGCAGGCCAGTCACGTTCCCCCACCCCAAACGCGCTCATCCATGTCTTTATGGACCTCGCTTTGTGCACTGGTCCAAATAATTTGGTGGAGGGGGGATTATGGTGTGGGGTTGTTTTTCAAGGGTTGGGCTTGGCCCCTGAGGCCTCGTACACACGACCGATTTTCTCGGCAAGAACCAGCAAGAAACTTGCTGGCAGAGAGGTCTTGCCGAGTAAATCGGTCGTGTGTACGCTGCTATCGGGTTTCTCGTCGAGAAAACCGACAAGAAACCTTGACGAGAAAATAGAGAACCTGCTCTCTACTTTCTCGTCGAGATTCTCCTCGGCATGTTTCTCGACGAGAAAAGTGAGTGTGTGTACACTTACCTGTCCTCCTGGAAGCCCGCCCATGTTCGAAATGAATTCGACGCATGCACGGTAGCTTCCTAGGCATACGTAGGGTATACCAAGATGGTGGCGACGGCATCGAATGTGACGAGCGCATGCTCGACGTAGTCGATGACGTCACCGCGTACGCTCCTTTCAAAGAACCGCGGGTTCTTTGAAACGAGTGTGTGTACACTCGGCCGGGACAAGTTTCTTGTCCAAGAATCTTGTCGAAAAAAACGACATGTTTTTTTCAACGAGAATCTCGGCCGTGTGTACGAGGCCTTAGTTCCAGTGAAGGGAAATCTTAAGGCGTCAGCATACCAAAAATTTTGGACAGTTTTAATGCTCCCAATTTTGCGGGAACAGCTTGTGGATGGCCCCTTCCTGTTCCAACATGACTGCGCACCAATGCACAAAGCAAGGTCCATAAAGACCCGCACATATGTGAACCAGATTTCTATGGAGCCGGTTCTCATATATGCAGACCGGCCACAGTATGAAAAAGAGTCAGGTACAATTTTCCAGTCTGGTTAAGGTGCAATTTACAGTGTTATACACTTTAAAAATTCAGACCTGACCCGCTGAACAAAATCGCACCTGTCCCCTTTTACAAATCACACTGAAACCGGCCGCGCACATATCTGAACATGGTCTAGTCTGCGGACTTAAAGGTATCGGTTTCTAGTATTGGAGAATTTGCACGAGTACAAGTACTCATGCAATTGCTTAGTATTGGCACGGTGCAATGTTATTCACCACTGTATGAAATGTTTTGAGGGACATTAGAGAAGAAGGTAGGTAAAGCGATAACATTAGAAAGGCCAGAGAAAGAAACAAGATGAGAGTCCAAATGACAAGGGAAAGCCTTTAGCCTCGTACACACAACCGTTTTTCTCGGCAAGAAATGACAAGAAAACTGCTGGGAGAGCTTTCTTGCAGAGAAAACCGTTCGTGTGTATGGTTTCTTGTCGAGAAAACTGCCGGGAATCTCGACGAGAAAACTAGAGAACATGCTCTCTATTTTCCCCCTCAGATTTCTCGTTTTTCTCGTCGGGATTCTCGTCGGCCTGTTTCCCGACGAGAAAACCGGTCGTGTGTATGCTTTTCCGAGTCTTAAAAAATGCTCAGAATCAAGTATGAGACGGGAGCGCTCCTTCTGGTAAAACTAGCGTTCGTAATGGAGATAGCACATTCGTCACGCTGTAACGAACTGAAAGCACGAAGGCTGAAAAGCGCGAATCTACTCTCCCCAAACTTTTACTAACACGCGGTAACACGAGATCAGCAAAAGCAGCCCAAGGGGTGGCGCCATTGGAATCGAACTTCCCCTTTATACTGCCGTCGTACGTGTTGTACGTCACCGCGATTTACAACAACGAGATTTTTAATTGACAGTGTGTATGCAAGTGTAGCGGCCTCACCCCATCTCCTTTGTCTAGGGGTATGTCACACGACAGGGTGATATGCGCTACGGCCCATGTCCTCCCCATAGCTGTGGGTGAGGTGAAGGCCAGCACCAGATATTTCCTCGGGCCTATGTGCTTTTGTCTGGAATACAGTCCTGCTGCGTCAACACTTCCCTTTGCTCCCATTAACCAGAGTTCCACACACCGATCACAGTCCAACTCTTGCTTTATTGTACATCTCACAATAAACAGTGCTTCAGTAGCCATCTGGTTGCGACTTGATAACATTTCTGATACGGGGGTGAGCAGGTCGAGGCACTATCCTGGTTATTAACTAAACCACTGCGATCTCGCCAGCGGTTACTATAGCATTCAGCTAGAAAGGACTTAGAATCTGAGAGTCTCTACCAGCGACTCAAGAGAACGTAGATAGGAGTACCTTTGCTGTATTGCGGCCCCTATCAGGGGAAGATGTCCCTCCAAGGGAGTTACCAGAGGCCCATCCATCACTGGGTTGATGCTGCTCCAGACTCTCTGGATGGGTAACCTCCCCGGCCTCCTCACCTCAGACATGGGCCCCGTCCACCTCAGGGACCCTAGGACGTCTCCACCCTCGCGGGATCCAGTCGAAGTCACTGGACCCCAGGCCTCCTAGTTCAGTACCTCACCCCAGGCTAAAGGTGCCTGGTATGGACTCCAACACCATTCCGGTCAGGCCTATGGCGCCTGGGCCGGAATCCGGAACCGCCCGCACCCAGGCCCAAGGTGCCTGGGTGCGTGAAGGAGATCCTCCAGAAGACCTCGTGGTTAGGGCGTCTCCCCCTTTTATCTCCTCCCATCGATACCACGGCAGGTTCCCCGCCCTAGCCGTACCATCTCCGGAAAGGGACAAAAAGGCTAGCACTGTAATGGCAAATCTACCTTGAGCCTCCAGGTACCCCGCCACCCAGAGGCCAAGGAGACCATTACACCATCCAATCCTCCACGAACACAAATGGTCCACTATTCCTATACTTACACACCTGGGTGTCCCACCTAAATTTAGAGACCCCGCTACATACTCCCCCCTGTGATTTGACGCTGGTCCCCAGCGTCTGGTGCGAACCCATGTCTCCCATGGACTGAGGACACAAGCTTAGCCCCAGAGGCAATCGCTAAAATTTTGAACCTCAACCATACCAAGACCTGCTCAAAGGGGAAAGGGAACATAAAACAATAAAACTTTTCCCTAATAACATCTATCATGTACACATATACAATCCCTCCCATCGCTGTCTAAGAACCACCCCACACTCAGCAGTCTTGATGGACGAATCTCCTGCAGAGGGAAAAAAAAAGAAAATAACACACAAGGAAATCCACATCCTGACACTTTTTTTTGTGTTAATTTGGAATGAATGGGTCCATCAGCCGAGAGACCCATTCGCTCCAATGAGTAAAGTGATGCGCGTGTGAAAAATAACCAAACAGCCGTTGCACAACACTGCCACCTGGTGACAGTGCCGCAGTAATGACACTTGGTGCAATCTTCATTCTTCCTGCGTCCCTACACTAATTCTACCCCAAAGTCTGTCTTTGAACTGCGAGAAAGAGAGAACAACAAAAAAAAACTTCTCTCATTCCTCCGGAAGAGTGGAAAACAAAAGCCCAAATAAAAAAACTAGGGCACAGTTCGGATGCTCCAGCAGGAACACTTCTAGAAGAATGTAGGAAAGGAACAACAAGTGAGTCTCTTCTCACAAGTAAAACTTTGGGTCAGGCAAGAACAAGGGCTTCAGATGTTTATCAAAAACCTAAATTGAATAGTCAGTATCCTCTCCATCTTTCCTGCAGATGCGCACCTTGTCTGCGTGGATATGGCGGCCCCACATCCAGTCTGCTCTGCAGTCCCGAAACGTTTTCGACACAGGTGGTAAACAAGACAAATATCTTCGTGCATGGGGTACTTTGAGCTTTTCCCAAACAAATTCGTCATACCATCTCTGGCGTATGACCTCAACTTCAAAAAGTAAGTCCCGAGGCAAGTAAGGATATTCCCACCTATACTCACGGGCGACTCTCTGTGAGAAAAGTCGTTGCAATCTGGCCAAAGGAGGCATGGCTTCCTGCTCACCTTCTCCGGGTTGAACGATGGCCTCCGGATGCCGAGGTACTTTCACTACCTCTAATGGCTTTTCTCTCGGTGCTCGTAGTGAGGCTCGCTGCAACCCCGCCACCAAGACGGGCGATGTTGTAGATTGTGGGAATGCACTTTGAGGACTAGACTTCCTCGTAGACTCCGGGGCTTGTACCCGGGGTGTGCTGTTTCCTATCGACATAGGGGAATCCTGCGGTACACGTAACACAGGCAATGGGCGTTTGTCCCAGCCCTTCCGATGAAACAGTTCATCAATCTCCCCGTCATCTCCACAATCTGACAGCGACTCTTGGTCGGAAGTGTCATACATCTCGGCGGGAAGGTAGTCTCTGGTAGACATGGTACTACCCTCCCTTGCGGGCTCCACCGGCTGTGGACCCCCGACACCTCCAACCACCACCACAGTCCCAGCCCCTGGCTCACCTTGACCTTCTGTAGAACTGGGATGTCCAGGACTCTTCCAATCGGATCCATCCAGGCCAGGCAAGCGACGGGGTGAAGCTCGACCACGACCACAGGAGGCCTGCACCAGACCAACTTTCCTCTTCGGAGGTGGGAGCAGAGAATCTGTGGTGACCGAAGCAGCATCCTCGGATTTTTCTCTCTGAGGCCTCGTACACACGACCGATTTTCTCGGCAAGAACCAGCAAGAAACTTGCTGGCAGAGATGTCTTGACGAGTAAATCGGTCGTGTGTACGCGGCTATCGGGTTTCTCGTCGAGAAAACCGACAAGTAACCTCGACGAGAAAATAGAGAACCTGCTCTCTATTTTCTCGTCGAGATTCTCGTCAGCCTGTTTCTCGACGAGAAAAGTGAGTGTGTGTACACTTACCTTTCCGCCGGGAAGCCCGCGCATGTTCGAAATGAATTCGATGCATGCGCGGTAGCTTCCTAGGCATACATAGGGTATACCAAGATGGCGGCGACGGCATCGAATGTGACGAGCGCATGCTCGTCGTAGTCGATGACGTCACCGCGTACGCTCCATTCAAAGAACCGCGGGTTCTTTGAATCAAGCGTGTGTACACTCGGCCGGGACAAGTTTCTTGTCCAAGAATCTCGTCGAAAAAAACGACATGTTTTTTTTGACGAGAATCTCGGCCGTGTGTACGAGGCCTCAGTCTCTGATTGGGCAGTCACGTCGCCCTGGTCAGTGCGTACGGGAACCTCCGCAAAGGCCTGGATCTCTCCTTCTAGAGTAGCGGTACCTGTGAGGCTGTTGAGGCGAAGGGCCTGGGGCTTTACTGTGGATGGCTCCACCTCGAACAAGAACTCTTTGCATGCCTCGCAACGCCCGAATGGCTTCAGGTGGACCACCAGTCCCGAGCACCCGGGACAAATCACACAAGGGCCTCCGTGTCTCTGCATGAGTACAAAGCCAATTGCCCTCGGGGCCTGAGTCTTATCCCCGTGTCTGTAAGGGGAGCAGCGAACGTAGTCATCTTCGTGGGGTAGGGAACCGGAATCCACGGGGAGCTTGAGGCCATCCCGACTATCTGCTGCTCCATCACGCACTGACCACGTGCCGAAGTCTCCACGTGAGTTCCTCCACATGGCCAGACTCCTCCCATGACTTGTACGTTTTCGCGGGCTTCCTTCAAGCTCCGCCCATGAACTGTACAATCACGGGGTGCCTCGTGGCGCAGTGCAATAAAAGCCCCCACATGTAGTACTTCACACGGCTGGACTCCTCCCTCTTCTCGCTCCTCTGCATGGGCCTTTCCCGTCTTGGGGTCATTTCCACGACTTTGAGCAGGGATACACTTTGGCCAATCACATGGCCGACCTGCTCGAAACTCCTCCGGGCAGCAAAGTCCAGACACAGGCATTCCTTCTTCCAAAGTTAAGACACACATCATCCCGGACTCACGAGCCCCCATGTGTAGCGGCCTCACCCCATCTCCTTTGTCTAGGGGTATGTCACACGACAGGGTGAGATGCGCTACGGTCCATGTCCTCCCCATAGCTGTGGGTGAGGTGAAGGCCAGCACCAGATATTTCCTCGGGCCTATGTGCTTTTGTCTGGAATACAGTCCTGCTGCGTCAACACTTCCCTTTGCTCCCATTAACCAGAGTTCCACACACCGATCACAGTCCAACTCTTGCTTTATTGTACATCTCACAATAAACAGTGCTTCAGTAGCCATCTGGTTGCGACTTGATAACATTTCTGATACGGGGGTGAGCAGGTCGAGGCACTATCCTGGTTATTAACTAAACCACTGTGATCTCGCCAGCGGTTACTATAGCATTCAGCTAGAAAGGACTTAGAATCTGAGAGTCTCTACCAGCGACTCAAGAGAACGTAGATAGGAGTACCTTTGCTGCGTTGCGGCCCCTATCAGGGGAAGATGTCCCTCCAAGGGAGTTACCAGAGGCCCATCCGTCACTGGGTTGATGCTGGTCCAGACTCTCCGGACGGGTAACCTCCCCAGCCTCCTCACCTCAGACATGGGCCCCGTCCACCTCAGGGACCCTTGGACGTCTCCACCCTCGCGGGATCCAGTCGAAGTCACTGGACCCCAGGCCTCCTAGTTCAGTACCTCACCCCAGGCTAAAGGTGCCTGGGATGGACTCCAACTCCATTCCGGTCAGGCCTATGGCGCCTGGGCCGGAATCCGGAACCGCCCGCACCCAGGCCCAAGGTGCCTGGGCGCGTGAAGGAGATCCTCCAGAAGACCTCGTGGTTAGGGCGTCTCCCCCTTTTATCTCCTCCCATCAATACCACGGCAGGTTCCCCGTCCTCGCCGTACCATCTCCGGAAAGGGACAAAAAGGCTAGCACTGTAATGGCAAATCTACCTTGAGCCTCCAGGTACCCCGCCACCCAGAGGCCAAGGAGACCATTACACCATCCAATCCTCCACGAACACAAATGGTCCACTATTCCTATACTTACACACCTGGGTGTCCCACCTAAATTTAGAGACCCCGCTACACAAGGAAAGCTTGACAAGAATCCCGTCAAGCTTGACAAGAATCTCATTGAGAAAACCGACGTTTTTTTTTTTACGACGGGATTCTCGGCCGTGTGTACGAGGCTTTACTCTTCTATCCGACCTCCCTTCCCTGGGTCATGCTTTCTCACCACCTTTTTACTAGAAGTTCATATGTTCTAAACGATTCCTAAACCTAAAATGTAAAGTATACTATATGAAAAAGACTCATAGGAATTTGCACCAACTAAAAAAGCAACAAAAGATGCAAATTGAACTCCAAAGTATGCAATTTCTTTATCACACGGCCTTTTAGCACCAATTTCGAATTCAAGTGAAGTCAGTGGATATCTAAGACAATAGCTGTTGATTTTCTTCTTAGCCTAAGAAACTCCATCATTTCAAGCTCCCCAAGGTACAGAACAAATTCCAATAAGATGACTAGTTGTGTGTGAAAAGAGATAATCTTTCCTTGAATAATATTCCAGTGTTGGAGGGAGAAGCAAAAAAAGATTGAACATTGAACTGTACAAAGAAGGCAATTTCTTCATCACTCCGTTTCTCTAGCCATTTAAAAGGACATCGTTTGAAACCTGCTTTCAAGTCTTAATAAAAACAGAAGACACAGTTGCATACAAATATGCTAGTATATTGGGAAGCCAGCCAGCACCCTTATATTAACTATGTAAGCGTAGTTCAATGTTGGTATGGGAGTTTCAAAGTTAGGACATTATATAAAAAGGAATGGCTATAGCTAAGCTGTGATCAAATCTTACATAGGAGTTACACCAGTACTCAATACCTTATATAAAAAACATTTACTATTGAAGGTGATGAAGACAACAGTGACCTGCAGTAGCTTTAGTAAAGAATCAGGCGTGCCGAGGTGAAAACTGTCTAAAAAGACCTACAGTATTTGTCCATACTTTCTGAGCCGATGTACAAACTAAAAAAGCATGCAAAGACCTGGCAATTGTTAATACGAGCCAAATCTTGTTAAGAGCTGGAAATCTAGCGGTCTAATATCTGGGGCTACTCTTCTAAAGTCAGAACACTTTGGAGTCTTGGGCAAGATTTTTTTTTATACCACTTTCATTATTTTAGCAAGTGGCAATTTTTTTTTCATAAAATTTTTATTGTTTGCAAAGAAATTACAAAATAATATGATCAAACAGAAGACAAAATAAAAATAGAATAAAATACAAAGGAAAAGCTATGAAAAGCAATCTAATGATACAAATGCCAAAATAGGCCATAACTTTTCCTTTTGTTTTGACTAGAGTAGGAAATAATTAAAACCCTGTGTCCCATTGGGGATATTTCCATTTACCGTATATACGCGAGTATAAGTCGAGTTTTTCAGCACATTTTTTTGTGCTGAAAATGCCCCCCTCGGCTTATATTCGAGTCTGTGTCCATCTTCAAATTTGTGCGCCTGATCCCGACCAGTTGTAGGTCCCCTGGACCCCAAACTTGGCACACATGTGGCTCCACTCTTCCTCTACAAGTGTGCAAAGTTTGTTGTCCGGGGGACCTACAGCCGGGGAGCACCGATTTTTCAAAGCCGGGCACCCCTTCCATAGACTCCCATGTTAAACCGTCATTTCTCTGGTGATTTTGGGGACCCGGTACCGGTCTAGTCACACCAGTCTAGTCACACAGCGCCGGAGATAAGGTAGGGAGATTGGGCACAGTGAGGCATGGGCACAGTGACAGTGAGGCATAGGCACAGTGAGGCATGGGCACAGTAAGGCACAGTGAGGCATGGACACAGTAAGGCACAGTGAGGCATGCAGATGGACACCCTAGGCTTATACTCAAGTCAATAAGTTTTCCAATTTTTTTGTGGTAAAATTAGGTGCCTCAGCTTATATTCGGGTCGGCTTATACTTGAGTATATACGGTACTTTCAGTCTTGTAGAACCAACAAGAATTGAGAGGAAATCAATTCAAACTAATGGAAATTCCCTCGAGTTCCAGTTGACACTGGAATTCGTTACCATGGGAAGATTTCCCATCTGTTCCTATTTTAGTGACAACTCAAAAAAACATTTTTTTTGTCGTGTTGAAAATTATTACCATAACAGATAGAGAGGGTCAATCTTCCTAGCAGAGACACAGAGAGAAATAAAAACCTTGAGGCTGACATTTGGTAACTCGAACCTTCAGCTCCCTCCACATATTTTCCAGGGGATTAAGGTCTGGAGACTGGTTAGGCCACTCCAGGACCTTAATGTGCTTCTTCTTTAGCCACTTCTTTGTTGCCTTGGCCGAGTGTTTTGGATCATTGTCATGCTGCAATACATATCCACGAACCATTTTCAATGCCCTGGCTGTGGGAAGGAGGTTCTTACCCAATATTTGTCAGTACATGGTTCTGTCCATCGTCCCTTTGATGCAGTGAAGTTGTCCTGTCCCCTTAGCAGAAAACCCCCCCCAAAGCATAATGTTTCCACCTCCATGTCTGACGGTGGGGATGGTGTTCTTGGGGTCATAGGTAGACATGTGCAAAAGGAAAAAATTTGTTTTGTTTCGTTTCGTTTTAATTCGTTAATTAATTAATTTCGTTTAGTTAGATTCGTTAAATTTGTTAAATTCGTTTTCGGATTTCGTTTTGTTTTCGACCGAATTCGAAAATCGGTCGCATTCGAAAATATTTCAACCGAATTCGAAAATATTTCTACCGGATTCGAAATTATTTCAACCGCATTTGAAACTATTTCAACCGGATTCGAAAATATTTTGCGACCCGACTTTGGGTCCACGTATCTCAGGGTCACTTAGTAATAGAAACCCCAAATTGGAGATGTTATAGTGCTAGTTCTACTGTGTTTGCATACCAAATTTGGGGTTTCTAGCTACAAGTGGCCCCGAGATATGTGGCCCAAAATTCGGGTCGCAAAATGTCATTCTCTGCTGCAGAAAAGTGTTTGACATTTTGCGACCCGATTTTGGGTCCACGTTTCTCGGGGTCATTTAGTGATAGAAACCCCAAAATTGGTATGCAAACACAGGAGAACTAGCACTATAACATTCCCAAATTTGGGGTTTCTATCGCCAACTAACCCCGAGATACGTGGACCCAAAGTCGGGTCGCAAAATATTTTTGAATCCGGTTGAAATAGTTTTAAATGTGGTTGAAATAATTTCGAATCATGTTGATACTATTTAAAGCAGATTCGAAAATATTTTGCGACCCGACTTTGAAAAAAAAATGAAATTGATTCTAACAGTCTGCAGGAGATCTGCAAAAAAAAAGAAGTGAAATGGCTGTTAATAGTCTACAGGAGATCTGCTAAAAAAATAAAATAAATGCTAATAGTCTGCAGGAGATCTTATGTAAAAAATAGTAATCTGCAAAAAAAATTAAACATGAAATAGATAGTATCTATATTCTATTCTATTCTATTGTTTTTCTAGTGTATTCTCTATTTCTATTCTAATCTATTCTATCCAAAGTTAAAATTAATTAATTACATTTTTTTTAATTCCTACTGTTCGAAATTAAAATGTATTCTATTCGAAATTCGAATTTCATAAGATGGTTGCATATTCTTTCTATTTTATTCTATTAAATTATATTTTTTTTCTATTCTGTTCTAATCTTTTCTATTTGAATTATAAATTTTGAAAGATGGTTAGTTACTTACTTATATACATCTGTCACATAAAAAAAAGATGTGAAATGGCTGTCATGGATGTCGATCGCAAGGCAAGTACATATGCTGTATGTCATTGTCCGAGTGCCACGTGACCGGCCACGAGTGCCACGTGACCAAGTTGTGGATTGTCCACTTGCCACGTCACCTGCCACAAGTTATGGGGTTCCTAGCACCAAGTGACCCCCAGATATGGGCGATCTGTCAAGTGCTTTTCTGCAGCAGAGAATTAAATTTTGTGACCCGACTTTGAGGCCACGTATCTCGGGGCCACTTATAGCTAGAAATCCCCAAATATTTGGTATGCAAACACATTACAACTGGCACTACACTACTTGACATATCGCCCATATCTGGGGGTCACTTGGTGCTAGGAACCCCATAACTTGTGGCAGGTGACGTGGCAAGTGGACAATCCACAACTTGGTCACGTGGCAGGTCACGTGACACTCGTGGCCGTTCACGTGGCACTCGTGGCAGGTCACGTGGCACTCGTGGCCGGTCACGTGGCACTCGTGGCAGGTGTTGTGGCAAGTGGACAATGACATACAGCATATGTACTTGCCTTGCGATCGACATCCGTGACAGCCATTTCACATCTTTTTTTTATGTGACAGATGTATATAAGTAAGTAAATAAACTTCTTCCAAAATTTATAATTCAAATAGAAAAGATTAGAACAGAATAGAAAAAAATATAATTTAGAAGAATAAAATAGAAAGAATATACAACCATCTTCTGAAATTCGAATTTCGAATAGAATAAATTTGAATTTCGAATAGTATGAATTCAAATTTTTTAATTAATTAATTTTAACTTTGGATAGAAAAGATTATAATAAAATAGAAAATAGACTAGAAAAACAATAACCCCAAATTTGGGGTTTCTATCACCAAGTAACCCCGAGATACATGGACCCAAATTCGGGTCACAAAATATTTTCTAATCCGGTTGAAATAGTTTCAAATGCAGTTGAAATAATTTCGAATCATGTTGATACTATTTCAACCGGATTCGAAAATATTTTGCGACCCGACTTTGGGTCCATGTATTTTGGGGTTACTTGGTGATAGAAACCCAAAATTTAGAGATGTTGTAGTGCTAGTTCTACTGTGTTTGCATACCAAATTTGGGGTTTCTAGCTACAAGTGGCCCCGAGATATGTGGCCCCAAAATCAGGTCGCAAAATGTCATTCTCTGCTCCAGTAAAGTGCTTGACATTTTGCGATCCGATTTTGGGTCCATGTATCTCGGGGTCACTTAGTGATAGAAACCCCAAATTTGGTATGCAAACACAGGAGAACTAGCACTACAACATCCCCAAATTTGGGGTTTCTATCGCCAACTAACCCCGAGATACGTGGACCCAAAGTCGGGTCGCAAAATATTTTTGAATCCGGTTGAAATAGTTTCAAATGCGGTTGAAATAGTTTTAAATAAGGTTGAAATAATTTCGAATCATGTTGATACTATTTAAAGCAGATTCGAAAATATTTTGCGACCCGACTTTGAAAAAAAAATGAAATTGATTCTAACAGTCTGCAGGAGATCTGCAAAAAAAAAGAAGTGAAATGGCTGTTAATAGTCTACAGGAGATCTGCTAAAAAAAGAAATAGATGCTAATAGTCTGCAGGAGACCTGGTGAGAAAACGAAATAGATAATAATAGTCTGCAGGAGATCTGCAAAAAAATAAAATAAATGCTAATAGTCTGCAGGAGATCTTATGTAAAAAATAGTAATCTGCAAAAAAAATTAAACATGAAATAGATAGTATCTATATTCTATTCTATTCTATTGTTTTTCTAGTGTATTCTCTATTTCTATTCTAATCTATTCTATCCAAAGTTAAAATTAATTAATTAAATTCTTTTTAATTCCTACTATTCGAAATTCAAATTTATTCTATTCGAAATTCGAATTTCATAAGATGGTTGCATATTCTTTCTATTTTATTCTATTAAACTATATTTTTTTCTATTCTGTTCTAATCTTTTCTATTTGAATTATAAATTTTGAAAGATGGTTAGTTACTTACATCTGTCACATAAAAAAAAAAGATGTGAAATGGCTGTCATGGATGTCAATCACAAGGCAAGTACATATGCTGTATGTCATTGTCCGAGTGCCACGTGACCGGCCACGAGTGCCACGTGACCAGCCACGTGACCAAGTTGTGGATTGTCAACTTGCCACGTCACCTGCCACAAGTTATGGGGTTCCTAGCACCAAGTGACCCCCAGATAGGGGCGATCTGTCAAGTGCTTTTCTGCAGCAGAGAATTAAATTTTGTGACCCGACTTTGAGGTCACGTATCTCGGGGCCACTTATAGCTAGAAATCCCAAAATATTTGGTATGTAAACACATTACAACCGGCACTACAATAACCCCAAATTTGGGGTTTCTATCACCAAGTAACCTTGTTGTAATGCTAGTTCTACTGTGTTTGCATACCAAATTTGGGGTTTCTAGCTATAAGTGGCCCCGAGATACGTGGCCCCAAAGTCGGGTCACAAAATGTCATTCTCTGCTGCAGAAAAGTACTTGAAATATCGCCCATATCTGGGGGTCACTTGGTGCTAGGAGCCCCATAACTTGTGGCAGGTGACGTGGCAAGTAGACAATCCACAACTAGGTCACGTGGCAGGTCACGTGGCACTCATGGCCGTTCACATGGCACTCGTGGCAGGTCACGTGGCCGGTGTCGTGGCACTCGTGGCCGGTGTCGTGGCACTCGTGGCAGGTGTTGTGGTAAGTGGACAATGACATACAGCATATGTACTTGCCTTGCGATCGACATCCGTGACAGCCATTTCACATCTTTTTTTAATGTGACAGATGTATATAAGTAAGTAAATAACCTTCTTCCAAAATTTATAATTCAAATAGAAAAGATTAGAACGGAATAGAAAAAAAATATAATTTAGAAGAATAAAATAGAAAGAATATACAACCATCTTCTGAAATTCGAATTTCGAATAGAATAAATTTGAATTTCGAATAGTATGAATTCAAATTTTTTAATTTAATTAATTAATTAATTTTAACTTTGGATAGAAAAAATTATAATAAAATAGAAAATAGACTAGAAAAACAATGACCCCAAATTTGGGGTTTCTATCACCAAGTAACCCCGAGATACATGGACCCAAATTCGGGTCACAAAATATTTTCGAATCCGGTTGAAATAGTTTCAAATGCAGTTGAAATAATTTCGAATCATGTTGATACTATTTCAACCGGATTCGAAAATATTTTGCGACCCGACTTTGGGTCCATGTATTTTGGGGTTACTTGGTGATAGAAACCCAAAATTTGGAGATGTTGTAGTGCTAGTTCGACTGTGTTTGCATACCAAATTTGGGGTTTCTAGCTACAAGTGGCCCCGAGATATGTGGCCCCAAAATCGGGTCGCAAAATGTCATTCTCTGCTCCAGTAAAGTGCTTGACATTTTGCGACCCGACTTTGGGTCCACGTATCTCGGAGTCACTTAGTTATAGAAACCCCATATTTGGTATGCAAACACAGAAGAACTAGCACTACAACATCCCCAAATTTGGGGTTTCTATCACCAAGTAACCCCGAGATACATGGACCCAAAGTCGGGTCAAAAATATTTTTAGATTCGAAAAAATTCGGATTCGGTTAAATTCGTTAGTATTGTAATTCGGTAATTCGGATGCATCCGAATGTCCGAATAATGAAAAATTTGTCCGAATTTCGATTCGGAACGAAACGAAATGCACATGTCTAGTCATAGGCAGCATTCCTCCTCCTCCAAACACGGCGAGTTAAGTTGATACCAAAGAGCTAGATTTTGGTCTCATCTGACCACAACACTTTGACCCAGTTCTCCTCTCAATCATTCAGATGTTCATTAGCAATCTTCAGACAGGCCTGTACATGTGCTTTCTTGAGCAGGGTGACCTTGCAGGCAATGTAGGATTTCAATCCTTCACGGCGTAGTTATTTTCTTGGTGACTATGGTCCCAGCTGCCTGTATAGAAGACACCTGGGAGCCAGAAATCTTGCTGATTGATAAGGGATCAAATACTTATTTCACTTATTAAAAGGCAAATCAATTTATAACTTTTTTGAAATGCGTTTTTCTGCATTTTTTTGTTGTTATTCTGTCTCTCACTGTTAAAATAAACCCACCATTAAAATTATAGACTGATCATTTCTTTGTTAGTGGGCAAACGTAAAAAATCAGCAGTGGATTAAATACTTTTTTCCCCCTCACTGTAGTCTTGCCCTTTTCCAATGTATCCGAAACAAAAAAAACAAAAACGAATCTGGCTTTTGATGCACATTAAGCAATTGTTTTATTTTGGGCTGACATTTTATAGACATTCTGTACTGAAATAAGAATTGATCTTAAAAGACTTTGCACGTAGCATTATTATCCAATGGCTTTTTTTTATTTTTATGATCACTTTATGTAATTAGCCCACGCAGTTAGTTCCTTTAATGTTCTTCAATACAGCTGGATTCCGTTGATGACTGTTTAAAAAAAGATTGTTCAATGGCACCACATACTTTTTACCTCCTAATGTACAGCAACCAGTGTTAGGATGCCATTGTCTGAATGTAACATGTGATTAAAGCTTAGTCTACCCAAAGACATACATTAGTGGTCTGAAGAAACAGGGGATTTAACGCCAAAGTTTTATAAGGCTCAATTGCACAATTGGACTTTCATAATCAGCTGATGCCAAAAAAAACAACGATTTGGGGAGGTGGAATTGTTCAGTTATATTTTTGTTGATTAACCCTTTCATGCATGGTGGTCACTTCAGTGGACAGCTATTTAAACGTTGTTTTCTTGTATATGCATGGTTTCTGATTGTATAGTTGCATATCACCCATTACAATGGACACAAGCGTGTCACCCTATACTGTGCCACCCACTGGAAAGCCATTGTAAGTGCAAAAAATATTTCTCAAAACCAAGAAGGCCATTTGAAAACCCAGAAAGCCTGAGCAGTTTGGGAATATCTTGCCAATAAATCTATAATAGGAGACCATTGGAGGTAAACATTAAGCAACACCTAAAGAAACATATTGTAATAAAATTTTACTAGTATCGATTTTATCTTGGGCGGAAATTACAATTAATCATCTGTCCACTAAATTGAACATTGTGCAAATTTATTTCAGCTACAATTCATACTATTACTGGGACTTTGTTTTTGTTTTTTATATATAACAGCTGTAGTACGTTTTTTGGCTGTAAATCAATTTATTTATATTATTAGAATGTAATTTGCAGTTTTTGGAAAAAATACATTGTTTTGTGCAGATATGTTCCATTATGTGAGTAAGGCCTCATGCACACTGGATGTTTTGTTAGCTCTCGTAGACGCCTTTTCTCCTGGCGGCAGCATTTAGGCTTAAAATAAGCTGGACGCATGTAAACACGTGTAACGTGTTTAGGCGCATCAAGTGTTTGGGGGTTAGTTAATTTAATTGATCAGAATAATAATATTTTTTTTCTGGCAAGGGTTGCCAAGAGTTCCGTCAAGAGTTTCTTTGTGCCAAAATGCGGCTGCTCCTGGATGCTCTAGCAGTGGGCTTTTTGTTTGCCTTTAAACGCCCCTGCTGCTAAACTTATCCAAACACTTATGTATGCTTGGACACATAGGCTAACATGCAGGGGTGTTCAGAAACAAAAAAAATGGCAAATGCCCATAGAAACAACCTTAAAAAAGTCCAGTGTGCATGAGGCTTATTAGTTAATGTCAGTGCATCCCGAAAGCATTCATGTTTTGTTATGTTACAGCCTTAGTCCAAAATGGATTAAATTCATTATTTTCCTCAAAATTTTACAAACAATACCCCATAATGACAACATGAAAGAAGTTTGTTTGAAATCTTTGCAAATTTATTAAAAATAAAAACAAAAAAAATCACAAGTACATAAGTATTCACAGCCACCATGGCACTCAAAATTAAGCTCAGATGCATTCTGTTTCCACTGATCATCCTTGAGATGTTTCTACAACTTGTTTCAATATGAGTCCACCTGTGTTAAATTCAGTTGATTTGACATGATTTGGAAAGACACACACCTGTATATATAAGGTCCCACAGGTAACAGTGCATGTCAGAGCTACAACCCGCTAAACTGCCACCTCATTAAAAATAACCTTCTTGATCCCCTTCAGTCTGGATTGCGCATCACTCCATTGAAACTGCTCTCCTAAAACTCACAGCTAAAACCAACGGCCACTATTCTGTACTCTTACTCTTGAACCTCTCAGTTGATTTTGATAAAGTTGATCACCCCCTCCTCCTCGAAAAACTCTATTCCCTTGGTCTCCGTGACTTTACTCTCCGTTGGTTTGAATCTTACCTATCTCACCGCACCGTCACTTACAACTCTACTTTTTCCTTGCTTATTCCTCTTACCGTTGGGGTTCCCCCAAGGTTCTGTCCTTGAAACCCTCCTATTCTCGATCTACACATCCTCCTTGGGTCAGCTGATAGCTTCCCATGGCTTTCAATATACTTTCTACGCTGACGACACCCAAATCTATCGCTCTACCCCTGAGCTCGCCCCATCAGTTTCCTCACGTTTCACTGATTTATTAACAGATATATCTCACTGGATGTCACACAACTTCCTCAAACTCAATCTATCCAAAACTGAGCTCATAATATTTCCCTGACTTCTCTGTCAAGATCAATGGCACAACTATCAGTCCATCCCCACATGCCCGGGTGCTAGGGGTAACCCTGGACTTTTAACTGTCCTTTCAGACCCTCATCCAATCCCTGTCCAAATCATGCTGCCTCAACCTCCGCAACATCTCCAGAATACGCCCCTTTTTAACCAATGACACCATAAAACTTTTAATTCACTTTTAATGGTCATCTCTCACCTCGGCTACTGCAACTCCCTCCTCATTGGATTACCTTTACATACGCTATCCCCCCTTCAGTCCATCGTGAGTGCTGCTTCCAGACTCATCCACTTTGCCAGCCGCTCAGTGTCTGCCAATTCCTCCACTGGCTTCCACTCACCCAACAAATAAAATTCAAAGTACTAACAACAACCTACAAAGCCATCTACAACTCTGCCCCCAGCTACTACACTTACTTGGTCTCAAAATAGCAAGCAAACCGCTCTCTTCAGTTTTCCCAAGATCTCCTGCTCTCTAGCTCTCTTGTCACCTCCTCCCATGCTCGCCTCCAGGACTTCTCCTGAGCTTCTTCCATCCTTTGGAACTCCCTACCCCAATCTGTCCGACTGCTGTATCTCCTCAACTATCCATCTTTAGACGATCCCTAAAAACCCTCTCTTAACCTCCCCGGCGGTATGATTATGTCAGATTTTTGATGCTAAAAGCGGTACAATTATTTTGCATGGAAATTTGTCTTTTTATATTGTAGGCCTGTAATTCTTAGAAATAACTCACTTAAATCTGTCCAAACAAGAGTCTAGTAGACATCCCGGGTATGATAAAGTTTGAAACACAAAATCATGAAATTATAATATAATAAATAACTATAAATAATTGTAACAAATAATAATAATAAAAATTATTCAATAATGTAATCAAATCAAAAACACTGAAATTTGCTCAGTTGCAGAATTGTCGCTGTCATTAGATTTAGTGTTTGATGACGAATTTCCCCACAAATCGATATCGCTCAATTCTGCGAGTGATTCTAATTTATTATCGCTGTTTTCTAGCTGGTCTAAAACCACTTTTGCCGTAAAGGGACACTTTTTGGTCGCTATGGACAATCTCCAGTTTCCAGACAGAAAAAACAGTATTTATAATATAAAACTACATGCAGGACACTGGGCAGACCACTAGGGACAAAGGGGGTGTGTAAATATTTTATACAGTACTGTAATCTGTAAGATTACAGTGTACTGTATGTATTGTGTGTTTTACATTTTTTGAATTTGGCGCCATGCTCCATCCCCGTGCGTCGCAACGCTTGCAGGGAACGGAGCTCGGCACTCGGCACTGTGAATCGAGCGAGGAGACACAGCGGGGAGACATCGCAGGATCCAGGAAACAGGGCAATGCTGTATCCTGACCTAGGTCAACAAGGCTCAGGCCTAGGGCAGCACTTTGCAGGGGGGCAGCACGGAAAGAGTCCCCGCCGCGTTGCGCTACACTGTTAGTGTAGCGCAAGTCTTATGGGGTGGACTGGGCTAAGAGGCAAATTAGTCTAGCGCCCCCATAAAGCGGCCGCACTGCTTCCGGTATGCGTGTGGTCGTCATTCTGCAACTGTGAGGGGGGGGGGGGGATGGCGCTGCTTCAAATTTCTACCATCCCTGTCCCATTGCAGAGATTTCCCTTCCCTTCCTGCCCCATAGCCAAACAGGAAGTGAGAGGAAATCTATGTAAATTAAAGGGAATCCAGTCTCACTCGGAATTTTCAGGGCGGGCCTTAAACAGAAAGGGGTGTGGCCTTGGCAGGAAGGGGTGTGTCATATTTAAATTAGGGAGTGCACGAGTTTAGTAAGGACTTGGGTAGCACAAAACCTAAATACACTACTGGAACAGGGTAAGTAACTTTCCCTGTATCCTGCGATGCAGCCCATGTCTGGCTCGGGGTTACCGCTTTTGGTAGTAAAAACTCACCCCGAGACACACTCGGTATTACCGCCAGGGAGGTTAAAGAAGCCTATCCTGCTTCTAACTAATACACTGTATTTTTACTTCCTCCATCAGCACATCTCTCACAGTTATTGCCTTTTGTATCACTTGACCCTCCCTCTTAGATTGTAAGTTCTAACGAGCAGGGCCCTCTGACTCCTCTTATACCAAATTGTATTGCAACTGTACTGTCTGCCTTCATTTTGTAAAGCGCTGCGCAAACTGTTGTTGTTATATAAAACCTGTATAATAATAATAATAATAATAATATAGGAGCACCTAACCTTGTGGTGGTGGTTTGTTGGGATGTAATATGAAGTATGCAGTCCTGGAGGCTGCTCACCAACTATTCCAGAATCGTGGCAAAACGCGGGACGCGTTCCCTAAACATTGTGCGATTCTGCCACGATTGTCACGCCACAAATCGTGCTGCAATTGCGCAAACCAAATTGTGCGATGCCTGTCGCCCAATCTGCGTCCAACTATAAAGGGTATTACAGGATTCTAACATGACAAAGGTTCCAGGTACTAGTAGTAGCCGCCTTAAAAGACGTAGTACACATGGCTAATTAGACACTCAGGCCTCGTACACACAGCCGAGATTCTCGTCGAAAAAAACATGTCGTTTTTTTCGACGAGATTCTTGAACAAGAAACTTGTCCCGGCCGAGTGTACACACGCTCGATTCAAAGAACCCGCGGTTCTTTGAATGGAGCGTACGCGGTGACGTCATCGACTACGACGAGCATGCGCTCGTCACATTAGATGCCGTCGCCGCCATCTTGGCATACCCTACGTATGCCTAGGAAGCTACCGCGCATGCGTCAAATTCATTTCGAACATGCGCGGGCTTCCCGGCGGACAGGTAAGTGTACACACACTCACTTTTCTCGTCGAGAAACAGGCTGACGAGAATCTCGACGAGAAAATAGAGAGCAGGTTCTCTATTTTCTCGTCGAGATTCTTGTCGCTTTTCTTGACGAGAAACCATACACACGAACAAATTTCTCGGCAAGAAATCTCTGCCAGCAAGTTTCTTGCTGGTTTTTGCAGAGAAACTCGTTCGTGTGTACGAGGCCTCAGGCTGGAAAGGTTGGGAGCTTATTAAATATCAAATTACCATTACACCTTATTTTAATAAAGCATATGTATAGCCAAACGTTTTTGTTTAGTTTTGGATTGGAGTAATAAATGCAGATAATTAGTAACGTAGTATTGGAACTTTATATTCCAGCATGTAAACAATCATAGAAACAATTGTTTTCATGATTTATGAAAATGATACCCTATGTGGATACATATAGGTATTTTTACTTTTGTACTAAGTAAATGATAACGTTTTTAAAAAAATGGTGTTGGTTCATCTAGGTGGGGTGATTTAACTGCAGTTCCTGTCTCAGAGTTGCAACAGGAAGTGAGAGAAAGTCCTACTCTACTCGAAACTACAATAAAAAAAGTTTTGCCTATTCATACACCTTACTGGGGTGCAGTAGTAATCTGTGATTACAGTACCTTAAAGCAGAGTTTCCCCTGAAAAAAAAATATTAAAAGCCAGCAGCTACAAATACTGCAGCTGCTGACTTTTAATATTAGGACACTTACCTGTCCTGGAGTCCAGCGACGTCGGCAACAGAAGATGAGCGATTGCTCGTCACTCTGCTGCCCCCACCGCCATTCTCGGTGAGGAAACCAGGAAGTGAAGCCTTGCGGCTTCACTGCCCGGTTCCCTACGGCGCATGCGCGAGTCGCGCACGCCATTCTCACTGGTCCCTGTTGTGTTCTGGGAGCCGAGTGTCTCCCAGAGCACAACGGGTATTCTGCGGGAAGTGACGTGCTTCCCGCAGAATACCCACAGAGAGGACTCCCGGAAGTGGGTGCAAATACCTGTCTTAGACAGGTATCTGCGCCCCCCTCCCCCCTGAAAGGTGTCAAATATGACACCGGAGGGGGGAGGGTTCCGATGAGCGGAAGTTCCACTTTAGGGTGGAGCTCCGCTTTAAAGTGGAGTTTGAAGCAATATTAAACTCAAAAGCAAACAATAATTATATTGCAGCTTACCATTACTTAGATGTGGTGGTTGCATTCGTTTCTTCTTTTTTTTGGTCTTAATTCCCTTATTTTTACCTGGTAAACTAGCCTGTAAGTCTGTTGTTTTTCAAAAGCACAAGCTCTCCTGCAGATATAGCAGTTAGAAGGATGTGACAAACTATTTAACATTGTCAGGGGTGCTTACAATGATCAGCTTCATAGGCGTGCGCACAGGGTGTGCCCAGGCACACCCTAATCACCCTGTGCAGCATAGATTCCCCCTACTGCCCTAGCCCCCCCCCCTTCCTGCCGCATCGATGCTGGCTTCCCTCCTCTCCCAGCGGCTGATGCTGCGGGATGTTTTAGGATGAATGGGGGAAGGGTCCGGTAAATATGTAATTTATTGACCCCTTCCCTTTCTGAATAAACAGTGAACGATCCGCAGTGTGTGTTTGAGCTTTGGGGTGCACACCCTAATGCAATAGGCTGCGTACACCTATGATCAGCTTTTATTTATTAGGTAAAATCTTTATCCCAAAAGGAAAAAAAATGTGTTGCCCGTAACTGCTTAGCTTGTTATATGGAGTTTGGCTCCAATTTGTTAGTGTATCTAAATTTGCTAGTTCATCTAACACTCCTGTCCCCCCAGACTGACGATGCTGCTGTCTGTTGTGCCCCTGTGCTCCTTCATCCAGAGTGTAAGGTACTCTAATACAGGAGGCGTGTTACTGGCCAGATCACCAGGTGAAAACAGAGGAGAAAAGTCTAAAATAATAAATCGAATGCAGCCACCACATCTAATGGTTGATAAACTGCAATATATTATATTTTTAGTTTTGGGTTTAATACTACTACCACACCCCTTTAGGACCCTCCCACTGTTGGGCCACACCTACCATTCAGTGTGCAAAACCGTTTTGTTTTTGAAATGCCACTTTAGTATCATTAAGGCCCCTTTCACACTGAGGCGTATTTCAGGCGTTTTAGCGCTAAAAATAGCGCATAAATAACGCCTGAAATACTCCTGCCCCAGCATTCTCAATGGGAAAGCCCGAGGGCATTCTCAATGTGAAAGCCCGAGGGCTTTCACACTGAGGCGATGCGCTGGCAGGAGAAAAAAAAATCTCCTGCAAGCTGCATCTTTGGAGCGGTGTGTATACTGCTCCTCTACCGCTCCTTCCCATTGAAATCAATGGGACACCGCGGTAATACCGCCCGCAAACCGCGGCTGTAGCCGCGGTTTGCGGGCGGTATTAACCCTTTTCCGACCGCTAGCGGGGGTTAAAACCGCACCGCTAGCGGGCGAATATCGCGGTAAATACGACGGTATAGCGGTGCTAAAAATCACACCGCTATACCACCACCGCACAGGCCCGCCCCAGTGTGAAAGGGGCCTTAATCTCTGTGAAGTGTGTAACAAGAAAGACATATTAATGAGTATATTCTGTAAGGACATGGGCAGTATGCATTGGATAGGTAAAATGTATCAAGCCATTTAACACAGGCATCCTAAAACACTGAAATTTTTATGTAACATGTAATATGTGACATTAGCAACATTTTAATTAATACATTTTCTTCTTCCCTGTAGGCATACCTGCCCTTAATCTATCCATTATTGTACAGTGCCTCGAAAAAGTATTCATACCCCTTGAAATTTTCCCACATTTTGTCATGTTACAACCAAAAACGTAAATGTATTTTATGTGATAGACAAACACAAAGTGGCACATAATTGTGAAGTGGAAGTAAAATGATAAATGGTTTTCAACATTTTACAAGTTAATATCTGAAAAGTGTGGCGTGTGTTTGTATTCAGCCCCCTTTACTCTGATACCCCTAACTAAAATCTAGTTGACCCAATGGCCTTCAGAATTCCCCTAGTTAGTAAATAGAGTCCACCTGTGTGTAATTTAATCTCAGTATAAATACAGCTGTTCTGTGAGGCCCTCAGATGTTTGTTAGAGAACCTTAGTAAACAAAAAGCATCATGAAGGCCAAGGAACACACCAGACAGGTCAGGGATAAAGTTGTGGAGAAGTTTAAAGCAGGGTTAGGTTATAAAAATATATCCCAAGCTTTGAACATCTCACGGAGCACTGTTCAATCCATCATCCGAAAATGAAAAGAGTATGGCACAACTGCAAACCTACCAAGACATGGCCATCCACCTAAACTGACAGGCCAGGCAAGGAGAGCATTAATCAGAGAAGCAGCCAAGAGGCCAATGGTAACTCTGGAGGTGCTACAGAGATCCACAGCTCAGGTGGGAGAATCTGTCCACAGGACAACTATTAGTCGTGCACTCCATAAATCTGGCCTTTATGGAAGAGTGACAAGAAGAAAGCCATTGTTGAAAGAAAGCCATAAGAAGTCCCGTTTGCAGTTTGCAAGAAGCCATGTGGGGGACACAGCAAACATGTGGAAGAAGGTGCTCTGGTCAGGCGAGACCAAAATTGAACTTTTAGGCCTAAAAGCCAAACGCTATGTGAGGTGGAAAACTAACACTGCACATCACCCTGAACACACCATCCCCACCGTGAAACATGGTGGTGGCAGAATCATGTTGTGGGGATGCTTTTCTTCAGCAGGGACAGGGAAGCTGGGCAGAGTTGATGGGAAGATGGATGGAGCCAAATACAGGGCAATCTTAGAAGAAAACCTGTAAAGCCTCGTACACACGACCGAGTTTCGCGGCACTTTTCTTGCCGGTTTTGGACGAGAAACTCTGTCGTGTGTACGAGGCTTCAGAGTCTGCAAAAGACTTGAGACTGGGGTGGAGGTTCACCTTCCAGCAGGACAACGACTCTAAACATACAGCCAGAGCTACAATGGAATGGTTTAGATCAAAGCATATTCATGTGATAGAATGGCCCAGTCAAAGTCCAGACCTAAATCCAATTGAGAATCTGTGGCAAGTTTTGGAAATTTCTGTTCACAGACGCTCTCCATCCAATCTGATAGAGCTTGAACGATTTTGTAAAAAAGAATGGGCAAAAATGTCACTCTCTAGTTGTGCAAAGCTGGTAGAGACATCCCCAATAAGACCTGCAGCTGTAATTGCAGTGAAAGGTGGTTCCACAACGTATTGACTCCGAGGGGCCACAGATATTTATTTGTAAAAAAAATGTAAAAACATTTATCATTTTCCTTCCACTTCACAATTATGTGCCACTTTGTGTTGGTCTACATAAAATCCCAATAAAATACATTTACGTTTTTGGTTGTTGACAAAATGTGGAAAATGTTAAGGGGTGTAAATACTTTTTCAAGACACTGTTTATGTGCTCCAACTCAGGAGACTCTCAAAATTATAGAGTTAGGACTGCAGTATACTGGGGTGCCGTGACGTGACCGCTACAGCTTACGCAAATATTTGCAAATGCGTGCAAACTAAACCCTGGTTTTAAAGTGAACTGTTATGCCGCGTACACACGATCGGATTTTCCGTCGGAAAAACCTTATGGTTTTTCCGACGGAATTCCACTCAAGCTTGGCTTGCATACACACGGTCACACAAAAGTTCTCTGAACTTTCGACTGCCAAGAACGCGGTGACGTACAACACTACGACGAGCCGAGAAAATGAAGTTCAATGCTTCCGAGCATGCATTGAATTGTTTCCGAGCATGCGTCGGAATTGTGCGCATCGGAATTTCTACAGGTGATCGGAATTTTTTTCCGTCTGAAAATTTGAGAACCAGCTCTCAAATTTTTGCTGGCGGAAATTCAGACAGAAAAAAGTCCGAAGTTGAAATGCTTTGCCATTTCATGTGCTCCTTGCTGCAAAGGCCAGATACTGTATAGGTTGGGGTGGTTGCCATTTATTTGTATAAAGAAAAATAATGTGCTTAGTGTGTATTTGAATTTAATAAAATGTAATGATCAATTGACAGCAGCACTCACAACACTGTACACAACAACATCCAAAAACATAATACAAAAATGTGTTGCCCTGTCTAGTGAGAATCAATAAAATAAGAGCAAAAATTTTAATATATAATACATCACATGATATATAAATTATATAATATATCAATATATAAGATGCCAAAGTCCATATAATAAAAAGTGCAAAATCCTTGAATTCAGTGCAACACCCAGTGCTTAGATAACTGAGGCAAAATGATCTTCTTACCAGATCCAAAGACCTATCAAGGTCTATACAGTGGAACCTCGGATTGCGAGTAACGCGGTTAACGAGCGTTTCGCAATACGAGCACTGTATTTGAAAAAATCCTAACTCGGTTTGCAATTGTTGTCTCACAAAATGAGCAGGATTCAGGCCAAAGCGGTGTGCAGTACCGTGTTCGGCCCGAGGTGGGGGGACGCCAGAGCCGAACGGTGACGATTACAGCTGATCGGCGTCGTTCGAAAATGCTCGGAAAGACATGGAAATACTCCAATTCTGAGCCTTTCCGAGGTTTGCCGAGGTCAGCCGAGGTGTCCTCGGGCCTTTCCGGCTGTTTCCTAGGCTCTCCGGTGCCCCCCACCTCTGACCGCATGCGGTATTGCATGCCATTGAAGTCAATGCAGAACAAATTATTTTCGTTTCCATTGACTTCAATGGGGAAACTCGCTTTGATATGCAAGTACTTTGGATTACAAGCATTCTCCTGGAACGGATTATGCTCGTAATTCGAGGTTCCACTGTATTCACATATGTGAGCTTTATTACCCCTCACATTAGGTGCAGATCATCTTAGTTTATCCAGCCTCCTCGTTGGGAACCGTTGGTGAAAATGAGCCACAGGTAATGATCACAGGATATCCACAGAAGGCGATCCAACTGCAAAGTTTTCAGGTAGGTCCTGCTTTCACAAGGCATTCAGCAAGTGTAGCCTGCAAAGTTTTCAGGTAGCTTCGGTTTTCAAAAGGCGTTCAGCAAGTGTAGCCTTGTGTGCTGCACATGTCAGGGTATCACGGCGCTCTCTTCTGCTCCACACTGGCCGCTCTGTGTCAGCAGACCGGCTGTGATAAGACAGAGCAGAGAATCCCACAGGTGTCTGCCTCTCCCCAGGCTGCTTCGGTGCTGGTTCAGCAGTGGCCCACTCATGCTGTGAGTCAGGTGCACGCTGCCTGTACACCGGAGCTTGGTGCTGTATGTGCCGCTCTCAGATGAATACAAGCATCCTCTATGTGCGTGCACGCTCCCATGCGTTTGCCCGCAGCCCCCAGCCTACACGGCACACGTCAAGTCCTTCACTTCGCACAAAGGACAGAGAGCGGACTATTTCTTAATTTTCGGGTTTAGGCGGAATAATCTGCCACAGCGCTCCCGGCTGGTCACGGTGTATTCATATTGAAGAGGCCGGGCTTCAACTGTGTAGCGCGCTGCGGCAGATTAATCCACCTAAACCCGAAAATGAAGAAATAGTCTGCTTACTGTCCTTCGTGCGAAGTGAAGGACTGGACGTGTAGGCGGAGGGCTGCGGGCAAACGCATTGGAGCGTGCACGCACATAGAGGATGCTTGTATTCGTCTGAGAGCAGCACACACAGCACCAAGCTCCGGTGTACTGGGGGCTTGGAGACATTTGTTTTCTAAATAGCTGCACCGCGGGGGATTAGCTTATTGGTGGACAGGATTTGGGAGCCCCCGCCCGCTCTACCTCTGGGCCCCCCTGCTGAGATGACAGATCCAGGGACAGCATCCTCAATCCGGGGACTGTCCCCGGAAACCAGGGATGTCTGGTCACCCTAGTATTACAGGCTAGTACTCAAGTTGTTAAAAAAAAGTAGTGACTGGGTCACTTTAGGGGTCTTCTTTGGTTAAATGGTGTATATAAAAATTGGTTCATTTTCAGTTTCAAAATATTTAGTTATTTTTATCATTTGTATATAATAATTCTAATTGGATAAGGCCATAACGCTAATTTTTTTTCATCAAATAACTTAGGTGAGGGAGAAGAGTAATACAAAAGACCTTTCAGTAATACTCTAAAATCAATGTTATGTAACTTGTAGAAATACCTACACAGCACTGTGCTTTAAAATGGGCATTGCACTCCAAAGCAACTGAAATGCTATTCAAAAGAATGAGTAAAAAAAAAAAAAAAGATGGTAGGCGAGCCGAGTCACATGTCCTGTTAAAATTCATGTGACCGACCTCTCCTTCAATTTTGAAGTTCTCTCGGGAGTGTTCAGCATACCAAACCCTGTGAGACACTGCAGGCTTCACACCACGGCCTGAATTTCATGAATAGGACTGAAAATGCAGGCCATGGCCATGGAGTAACATTGCAGAGTCCAGTGGAAAGTGGTATCTACTCTGTGCTGTAAACAATGACAGTCCCCTTTAATTTCTGTTTGTCCATGATTCCTCAACATTTAACATATTCATTTATATATATACAGTATATACACACACAGTGGGTACGGAAAGTATTCAGACCCCCTTACATTTTTCACTCTTTGTTATATTGCAGCCATTTGCTAAAATGATTTAAGTTAATTTTTTTTTCCTCATTAATGTACACACAGCACCCCATATTGACAGAAAAACACAGAATTGTTGACATTTTTGCAGATTAATTAAAAAAGAAAAACTGAAATATCACATGGTCCTAAGTATTCAGACCCTTTGCCGTGTCACTCATATATTTAACTCAGGTGCTGTCCATTTCTTCTGGTCATCCTTGAGATGGTTCTACACCTTCATTTGAATCCAGCTGTGTTTGATTATTCAGATTGGACTTGATTAGGAAAGCCACATACCTGTCTATATAAGACCTTACAGCTCACAGTGCATGTCAGAGCAAATGAGAATCATGAGGTCAAAGGAACTGCCTGAAGAGCTCAGAGACAGAATTGTGGCAAGGCACAGATCTTACGAAGGTTACAAAAAAAAATTCTGCTGCACTTAAGGTTCCTAAGAGCACAGTGGCCTCCATAATCCTTAAATGGAAGATGTTTGGGACGACCAGAACCCTTCCTAGAGCTGGCCGTCCAGCCAAACTGAGCTATCGGGGGAGAAGAGCCTTGGTGAGAGAGGTAAAGAAGAACCCAAAGATCACTGTGGCTGAGCTCCAGAGATGCAGTCGGGAGATGGGAGAAAGTTGTAGAAAGTCAACCATCACTGCAGCCCTCCACCAGTTGGGGCTTTATGGCAGAGTGGCCCGACGGAAGCCTCTCCTCAGTGCAAGACACATGAAAGCCCGCATGGAGTTTGCTAAAAAACACCTGAAGGACTCCAAGATGGTGAGAAATAAGATTCTCTGGTCTGATGAGACCAAGATAGAACTTTTTGGCCTTAATTCTAAGTGGTATGTGTGGAGAAAACCAGGCACTGCTCATCACCTGTCCAATACAGTCCCAACAGTGAAGCATGATGGTGGCAGCATCATGCTGCCGGGGTGTTTTTCAGCTGCAGGGACAGGACGACTGGTTGCAATCGAGGGAAAGATGAATGCGGCCAAGTACAGGGATATCCTGGATGAAAACCTTCTCCAGAGTGCTCAGGACCTCAGACTGGGCCGAAGGTTTACCTTCCAACAAGACAATGACCCTAAGCACACAGCTAAAATAACGAAGGAGTGGCTTCACAACAACTCCGTAACTATTCTTGAATGGCCCAGCCAGAGCCCTGACTTAAACCCAATTGAGCATCTCTGGAGAGACCTAAAAATGGCTGTCCACCAACGTTTACCATCCAACCTGACAGAACTGGAGAGGATCTGCAAGGAGGAATGGCAGAGGATCCTCAAATCCAGGTGTGAAAAACTTGTTGCATCTTTTCCAAAAAGACTCATGGCTGTATTAGATCAAAAGGGTGCTTCTACTAAATACTGAGCAAAGGGTCTGAATACTTAGGACCATGTGATATTTCAGTTCTTCTTTTTTAATAAATCTGCAAAAAATGTCAACAATTCTGTGTTTTTCTGTCAATATGGGGTGCTGTGTGTACATTAATGAGAAAAAAAAAATGAACTTAAATGTGTAGCACCCTCCTCACTCCCCTTTTTTTCTTCAGCTTGTCTGTCTCTTGTCTAGGGGTACCTCCAGAGGGGAAGGGAGCGGGGATACCACGCCTGGCCTTCACCACAGGTGTCAATGTGGTGTAAGCAAAGTTCTTTTTACCTTCGGGTCAGTGCTGTGCACCTGGAGCCTCCACCGAGAGTTACCTTGAACAATGTCTGTCAGGAAATGAGCCCCACACCATTAAAGTTCAACACTCCTTTATTCTTCTCGAATGAACACAATCAGTTGAACTCCCTTGGTAGAAACAGAACAGAAAAGGAGGTGTGGATGCGAGTAGGCCCAGACACAATGTGTTCTCTACTTTCCTCCCTGAAAGTGAGTTGCTGTCTCTGAGCGAGGGGGGACCGACACGAACCACCACCCGCAGGCTGAAGGTGCCTGGGACTCGACCCCGTGACCAAGATGGCCGGCCCCTTTATACCCTCTCCCAGCAAGCACGGCGAGTTCCCCGCCCCACCATACCGCTGCCGAGGGAGGACAAAAAGGAGGCACGGCACACAGCAATGATTCAACCCCAGCCCAGGGCGACAGCGCCACCTGCTGGGCTGCAGGGAATTACACATCACTGATGTCTATGCCAAGTTCAAATTTACACCCGGGAAAGTACATACCCGCTACAAATGATTTTAGCAAATGACTGCAATATAACAAAGAGTGAAAAATGTAAGGAGGTCTGAATACTTTCCGTACCCACTGTATATATATATATATATATATATATATATATATATATATATATATATATATATATATTGTAAGATTAGGGGTTGTTAGCTCTCGTAGTAGATGCGTTTTTTCAGTGATGCAAGCCAGTCAGGAACTCTGTTTAAGGGCATGGTAGCCCATGTTTATTTAAAAGCGCAAAAGTTCACAAGTACATCTGTAGTATTCACAGGGGGGTTCCACCATTCCTGTATCTTGCATACTTAACAGTTTACCTCGTAGCTTTACCTTCTTGCTATCCAGGCCTTTAGCCTAGGCCTTGGGTCTGCTCCTCAGACCCAAACAGTTTCCAAGAGTTTAAGCTTTCTCCTTGCTTACCCCTGGTCAGCACCTTTGTTGCTGTATCACTAATGATGTCTGCCTCCTGCAGACATGCACCGCCTCTGACTCCACTCAGAGGATGAGAGTCCACCTGACTCCCATGCACACAGACTTCCTCTCTGTTGGGTGGAGCCCTGATCCATAATCACCTCTGAACTAAGTAGCCCAAGACACAGCTGTTCAATCAGCATGTCTTTCTTTACCAAAGCTGGCGTAAACCAACACTCTTGAAGGTCGCACAGAGTTGCACCCTCACAATATATATATATATATATATGTGTGTATACACACACTACAGTACCAAACGTATTGGGACACCTGCCTTTACACGCACATGAACTTTAATGGCATCCCAGTCTTAGTCCGTAGGGTTTAATATTGAGTTGGACCACCCTTTGTAGCTATAACAGTTTCAACTGTTCTGAGAAGGCTGTCCACAAGGTTTAGGAGTGTGTCTATGGGAATGTTTGACCATTCTCTCAGAAGCGCATTTGTGAGGTTAGTCACTGATGTTGGACGAGAAGGCTTGGCTCACAGTCTACACTCCAATTCATCCCAAAGGTGTTCTGTCGGGTTGAGGTCAGGACTCTGTGCAGGCCAGTCAAGTTCCCCCACCCCCAGCTCGCTCATCCATGTCTTTATGGACCTTGCTTTGTGCATTGGCCCCAATCATTTGGTGGAGGGGAGATTATGGTGTGGGGTTGATTTTCAGGGGTTGGGCTTGGCCCCTTAGTTCCAGTGAAGGGAACTCTTAAAGCGGAGGTCCATACAAAAATGGAACCTCCGCTTTTCGGAAGCCTCCCCCCCTCCGGTGTCAGGGGGGGTGCAGATACCTGTATAATACAGGTATTTGAACCCACTTCTGGGCATAGACCCCCGCGGGAGTTACGCCACTTCCCATCCCCCCCCCGCTGTCTTCTGGGAGACACGCGGTCCCAGAAGACAGGAGGGACCATTTCAATTGCGCAGCGCAACTCGCGCATGCGCAGTAGGAAATCGGGAAGTGAAGCCGCAAGGCTTCATTTCCTGATTACCTTGCCAAAGATGGCGTCGGCAGCATCCAAGGACCGAGGCACGGGTCGGCCTCAGGTGCCAACATCGTGGGCGTGCTGGACAGGTAAGTATCCATATTTTAAAAGTCAGCAGCTGCAGTATTTGTAGCTGCTGACTTTTAAAAAAAAAAAACTGTCAAAAAACGCTATCCACTACCTCTTGTGCTCGAACTGTGTCAAAAACTGGGTGCCGCAGCCATTTTCACTAAACTGGATCTCCGGGAAGCATACAACCTAATTCATATTCAAGAAGGCGATGAATGAAAAACGGCTTTTCGTACCCGATTCGGGCACTTCGATTATCTAGTAATGCCCTTTGGGTTATGCAACGCACAGGCCACTTTCAAGACTTTATCAATGACATTTTTCATGACTATCTGGACTTGTATGTCATCGTATATCTGGATTACATCCTGATTTTCTCCTCCACCGTAGACGACCACAGTAGACATGTCCAAAATTTGCTAACTCGACTCTGGCATCACAGTCTCTACGCCAAACCGGAGAAGTGCGAATTTGAATTTCAGTGTATCCAGTTCTTAGGTCTGATCATCTCTGTTAAAGGCATCAAGATGGACCCCCAGAAAGTCACAGCCATCTTAGATGGGCCAGCTCCTGTGGACAAGAAGGGGGTTCAACGCTTCATTGGGTTTGCCAACTTCTATCAAAAGTTTATTAGGGGGTTCTCTGCTATTATTGCCCCCATTACCAAACTAACTAAAAAAGAAACCCGATTCCTCTGGTCTCCCAAAGCACAATCTGCCTTTGAAAACCTAAAAAAAATCTTTACTTCAGCATCCATCTTGAAGAACCCTGACCCTGCCTTACCGTTTGTTCTATCTTGAAGTTTATGCCTCGGAAGTTGCAGTGGGGGCTGTGCTGTCTCAACGGCAAGGAGCTAAAGCCCTACTCTACCCGGTTGCTTTCTTTTCCCACAAATTATCAACAGCGGAAAGAAATTATAATGTCAGAGACCGTGAGCTTTTGGCCATCAAGGCCACATTAGAAGAATGGTGGTACTTGCTTGAAGGTGCTGCACATCCCATTCTGGTCTATACAGACCACAAGAATCTAGAATATCTGAGAACGGTTAAGAGATTAAGACCACGGCCGGCAAGGTGGGCACTTTTTTCTCTAGATTCTCATTCCATATAACGTACAGGCCGTGGTCGAAGAATACAAAGCCAGATGCACTTTCACGTATGTTCAACGACCTGAGAGGTCCATACTTCCAGACACCATCCTTCCTTCAGGAAATTTTCTCATACTACAGGAGGATCTCTTATCCCGAATCAAACAGGCTTCTGCTGAGGTTGCTTCATAATCTGAAACCAGTTTATGGGCACAGGATGGCCTACTGTGGCATGAAGGTAAAATTGTTGTACCTAGGGACTTAAGGGTGGCAGTGTTGGAGCTCTGTCATGACCACAGCTGGCCGGACACTTCGGGGCCCTGAAGACGGCCGAATTGGTACAACGCACGTTCTGGTGGCCTCAGGTGGTAGGCGGCTGTAAAAGTTATGTGGAGTCTTGTACCATTTGCTCCTGAAGCAAGAACAGCAGGGTAAAAGCCTGGGGTTTACTGAAGCCATTGCCCGTTCCAGAGAGACCCTGGAAGATGATCTCAATGGACTTCATTGTGGAGCTTCCCCCGGCAGAGGGTTTCTCTACTATCTTCGTGGTGGTGGACAGGCTGTCCAAAATGGCCTATTTTTTGCCTATGAAAGGAACACCCCTGGCTGTGGAAACTGCAAAGATCTTCATTAAAGAAATTGTAAAGCTCCATGGAGTTCCAGCCAACATCATGTCTGACCGGGGTGTCCAGTTCACCTCCAGGTTCTGGAAAGCTCTGTGTGGATCCCTAGAGATTGAATTGGCCTTCTCCTCCACATATCACCCTCAGACGAATGGGCAAACTGAAAGAACCAAACAAACCCTGGGACAGTTGCTTTTCCTTCTTCTCACAAGACGACTGGGTCTCTTTACTCCCTATTGCCGAGTTTGCTTACAATAACTCTTCCAATTCTGCCATCAGGTCCGGATTTACTCCCTTTGCCGCCCCAAGGCCGGGTCCTTCAATGCCGCCCCCCCCCACTATCATATAGGGGTAAGCGATTTTTCGCAGACAATGACTGGTGTTAGTGCTTCAATCATTCCGGCACCATGGTTGTTATGGTGTCAGGATGATTGAAATGCATTATTTCTATCATTACATTGTAATATAAAATGAAATAGTTCAACTCACCATAAAGCAGAATGAGTGGGAGCCCTGAGCGTGTCACTTGCCACCAGATGGGAATGTCACTTGCCACGCTGCCTGCCACCAGATGGGAATGTCACTTGCCATGCTGCCTGCCACCAGATGGGAATGTCACTTGCCACGCTGCCTGCCACCAGATGGGAATGTCCTTTGCCTCGCTGCCTGCCACCAGATGGGAATGTCACTTGCCAAGGTGCCTGCCACCAGATGGGAATGTCACTTGCCACACTGCCTCCCCCCCCCCCCCAGCATTGCAGAGTACTTGCAGCCAGGTACAACGCTGTCAGCCTCTCCTCTCCCGCGCGGGAAAACTAGCTGCAGGTGAACTGTGAAACAGAGGCACATGAGACTCGAGTGAGAGATGAGTGAGGGCGGGCGGTGAGAGATGAATTCATTCTCTCTCTTCTGTGTTTTTTTTGTCGTGCAGCCTTCGCGGCCCTGTAAGTAAGGGCGGAAGTTGGAACAGCAGTGCGGGCAATGAGAGATGATGTAATCTCTCTCCACCGCCCAGTGGCATAGCGTGGGTTGTCAACCCGGGGGAAAGGCAAGTAATTTGCGCCCCCCTAACCTGCGGACTTTTAGCACTCCCCGAGTCCCTTCAAATACAATAGTACTGACCTACCTAATTCAAACACTGACCTATCTGATACCTATATTGACCACTATACTATATTGTCCACTATACTATACTGACCACTACCCTGACCACTATACTATACCGTCCACTACACTACACTGACCACTATACTATTTTTCCACTACACTACACTGACCACTATACTATTTTTCCACGACACTGACCACTATACTATACTACTGACCACAATACTACACTGTCCACTACACTACACTGACCACTATACTGTCCTGCTTACTGTAACTCTCTCTCTGCCTCTCTCTCTCTCTCTGCCTCTCTCTGCCTCTGCCACTCTCCCTCTCTCTGCCACTCTCCCTCTCTCTCTATGCCTCTGCCACTCTCCCTCTCTCTGCCACTCTCCCTCTCTCTGCCACTCTCTGCCCCCGTCTCTCACTCTCTGCCCCGTCTCTCACTCTCTGCCCCCGTCTCTCACTCTGCCTCTGTCTCTCTCTATCTGCCTCTGTCTCTCTCTTTGCCTCTGTCTCTCTCTCTCTCTTTGCCTCTATCTCTCTATCTTTGCCTCTCTCTCTTTGCCTCTCTCCCTCTTTGTCTCTCTCTCAGTGCCACTGTCTCTCTCTCAGTGCCTCTGTCTCTCTCTTTGACTCTGTCTCTCTCTTTGCCTCACTCTCTCTTTGCCTCTGTCTCTTTGCCTCTGCCGCTCTGTCTCTGCCTCTGTTTCACTCTCTGCCTCTCTCCCCAGTCTGTGTTCCTCCTCACCTGCTTGTCCTGCATCATGGACATCGGTCCGGAGGATAGGAGGAGGTGGCCGCCATGTTTGTTCAGTGTCCGGCGCACTGTGATTGGGCGTATGGAGGTCATGTGCAGAGGCGGGAGTTCAGGATCACGGACATGCCAGCCCCACGCCGCACATGACCCCCATGGCCCAATCACAGGGCGCCGGACTTTGAAAAATGGCGGCTGGAGCTTCGGGCGGCCGGGGACACAGGAATTGAATTTAGGAGAACTTGTCTCCTCCGCCGCGCGGCGCCGCCCCTGCACACAGTGCCGCCCCGAGGCCTGGCCTTGTTGGCCTTGTGGGAAATCCGGCCCTGTCTGCCATCAAACAAACTCCATTCTTCACTAATTACGGCTTTCACTTGTCCTTCCTGCCCAGCACCATACCTGAATGCGATAGATTTCTTCTTTAAAAACAACAAACTATTGCAAGAAACCAGGACACAAGAGTACAATAAAAAATTATTTGATAGGAAAAAACGAGGAGAGCTAACCCTGGAACCCGGCAACCAGGTATGGTTGTCTACAGTGAACTTGAAAATGGCTTGCCCCTCAACAAAATTGGGTCCTAAATTTGTGAGCCCCTTCCCTGTAAAGAGGAAGATCAATGACATAGCTTATGTGCTAGAATTACCAGATTGACTTAAAATTTACCCCGTTTTCCATGTGACTCTGTTGAAACCTGCTGTTTCGAATCCCTTCCCTGAACGAAGTACTACTCCACCGGAGCCTGTAATAGTCAATGGAGTGGAGGAATTTGAGGTGGAGACAATCTTGGATTGTAGAAGGAGGTATAATCAGATTCAGTATCTAATTATATGGAAGGGGTATGGACCGGAAGATAACTCTTGGGAGCCTGAAAGCAATATTAATGCTAAAGAGCTAATGCAATCATTCTAGAGATCCCATGCAGTGCCAAACGACCTATTTAAACGGGAGATGCACACAGGATCAGTGCTGTCTGATCTGCAGCTTCACATGACCCCTGCTCCTGTTTACCTGCTTCTGTGATTTGATCTCCTAAACGACCCGGCTTGACCTTTGGACTTCTCCTGCTTTCTGCCTGCACCTGACCTCGGCTCACCTCTGACCTAGAACCTGCCTGCTCCCTTGGATACCACGCTGCCTGCCAGTTGTTGACCCGGCCTGTGACCTGACCTGTTTGCCTATAGCTCCTGCTCCAGCATCTCCTGTCTGTTCTTAACCAGCCTACCTACTTCCACTTGAATCCACAACCCTCTGAACTGTGTACTGATTGCAAGATCCGACATCTGGGTGTGTGTGAGTGTGAATATCGGGTGTTCCAGCCTCCAGTCTAAACAGTACAAAACAGATTATAGCGCACACATTCAAGAATGACATTCATCCTGCAAGGTTAGTTAAAAACACCTGAACATATACATAAGAATATATACGGGGGGTTTGGTCACACTATATGGTCATATAGTGCTAAGCCCATAAACTTCGACAAAGTACCCTGATTTTCGTGGGTCCTACCCTAGTAATAGAACGAAAGAACCTGCGTCTCAACCATGGGAGCCAAAATCCTCTATGTGGGAGAACTGAAGGGATTCCTCCTATGCACTGGTGGCCACTAATAAGAGGTAATGAGAAGGGGGAGGGGTGCTCCAGCCCAAAAAAACCTAGTCAGGGTCTACTACAATACAAAAACATATTTGGGGGGCACACCCTAAAATTAGTTTAAATTCAAGATGGTGCTGCTATAAGACCAAAAGACAGTACAAAACAGATTATAGCGCACACATTCAAGAATCACATTTATCCTGCAAGGCTAGTTAAAAACACCTGTAATTATACATAAAAAAATATACAGGGGTTTGGTCACACTATATGGTCATATAGCGCTAAGCCCACAAACTGCGACAAAGTACCCCGAATTTCGTGGGTCCTACCCTAGTAATAGAATGAAAGAACCTGCGTCTCAACCATGGGAGCCAAACTCCTCTATGTGGGAGAACCGAAGGGATTCTCCAGTCTGTCTGCTGTTCAGATCCTCCTTCCAGCTGGTGGTCGCCTCTGTAGCATCTGGGACCTCGGAGCTGCCCTTCCAACAGCTGACCCGCCAGGCACTCATACCATTCTGCAGTCTCGTGCCACCTGTCTGCTCTACCAGGGGCTGCGAGTCAGATACATAAGGGAGGCCTTCCTCTGCACTCATCGGGCTTATCAGTCAGGTGCGTGAGAATTTTACATCGGCGATGTTCGATGGCTTGGTTCTGAATGCAGAGACACAAGGGGACAGATGCAGGATTGGACTGATGCTGCATCCAGCGAGGTAAGTATGATTAGAGGGAAAAACAAACCCATACTTCTTTAAATCTTTCCTTTTTTTTTTTCAATTAGTCGGTTCTAGCCTAACTTTATTCATCTTTGAAATCACTATTTTACTAGTTCAAATTTTCTTAATGGGTCAGTCCACTCAAAACTGACATTTAGGCTAAAGTGATATTAAATCCTAAATTTTTAAGCACTTTCAGCAGCTGATTTAATCTCTTACTGAGCATGCAGCTTCTTCATCTTTTAATCCTTGGTACAATTTAGAAAAATAGTCACTTTTCAGGCAGCGCTCCACTACTACATATATATATTGGCAAGTCCACCTCCATGTCCGTAAATAGTAGGTAATAGGGATGGGCTATCTGTTCGAGTCGAACATAAGTTCGACTCGAACATTGGCTGTTCGCCCGTTCGTCGAACAACGAACAATTTGGAGCGTTCGCGGCAAATTCGAAAAGCTGCGGAACACCCTTTAAAAGTCTATGGGAGAAATCTAAAGTGCTAATTTCAAAGGTTAATATGCAAGTTATTGTCATAAAAAGTGTTTGGGGACCTGGGTCCTGCGCCAGGGGACATGGAACAATGCAAAAAAAAGTTTTAAAAACTGAAGTTTTTTCTGGGGGCAGTGATTTTAATAATGCTTAAAGTGAAACAATAAAAGTGAAATATTCCTTTCATGTTCGTGTCCCATAGACTTTAACAAGGTGTTCGCGTGTTCGAACAAATTTTTTGTGCCTGTTCGCATGTTCTGGCTGTCCCTACTGCATGTCTCCCCACTCACTGACAAAAGGCTTCTGAGAAAGCTGATCTTTCTACGGAGGACAATGGGACGTTTGAAAAGCCCCATGATTGAAGCTACCTGACCACAGTTCATAGGCCAGAAATTGTATGATTGGTAATTGGTCGCTATAGAGCTCGTATTACACTATTACACTTGCATTACTTTTCAGGCCTACACACAGCTAGAGTTTGGGTCAAACTCATGGTCAACCTGAACCAGAAGTTCTTTCTATTGTTAATAGGTCTTTACAAAATGATAAGTTTTAAATCCTTAAACACAACTAACAATTTACTAAACATAATTATTCATTAAACCCATTTTTGTAGTCTCAGATAAAAACTACTATTGTGCCATTCCGGCTTTTTAAAGGTAAAGTAGATGTAAACCTAATTACATCATTTGCTCAAAAGCTGAGCACAACTGTATTATTAACAATTTCTGGTTTGTCTTTTAATAAAATCGTTGTTTTCACTTTAATGGAGGCCGTGCGCACATTATGATGCATCAAAACGCATGTTGCTTAGCGTCTCATTGTTTTCAATAGGTCTAGTTCACATATATTCGTTGCATCACAAAAAATAGTTCAGGTCCATTTTCTCATCTGTCGACACACAGAGGCTTCCACTGACTTCCATGTTTACATTACCATGTTTGAGATTACGGTATATTAGATTTTAGAGAATGAGTTTACATATACCTACAGGTTTAACTCCAGTTTCATTGAGAAAAGAAAGTTTAAATTGTTTTATGTCCTCCAAAGCTAAATGAAGGATGTGGTTTAGCCAATAAGGCCTACAAGAAATTGTTGAATTTATGCTTATGTATACCAACTTTTTTGTCCTTCAAATCAAAATAAGGGGTGTGATATAAACAATGAACCCCACCGAGAATGTTGAATACATTATTGAATAATAATGTTGAAGTAATGCATATTACTTCTATTTTTATTATTATTTTACTGTGAAAATATACACTTTAAAATGTTTTTTATTTCATCAAAAGACAAATAAGGGATGTGGTGTAGTCAACGAGACCAACAAGAGATTGTTGAAATACTGCGTACACAGTGTCTATTATTATTATTATACAGGATTATATAGTGCCAACATTTTATGCCGCGTTTTGTTCAACATGAGGGCAGACAGTACAATTTCAATATAATTTGATACAGAAGGAATCAGAGGGCCCTGCTCATTAGAGCTTACAATCTAAGAGGGAGGGTCAAGAGATACAAAAGGTAAACCATATTCCTGGGCAAAACCCACATCAGTGGAGAAAGGCGAGGATTTGTGACTTTCCGATACCAAGAAAAAAGTATGAATATTAACAATGTACAAAAAAATCAAAAATTTCATAATTTTATTGGAAAACAATAAAATGAGCCTCGAAACAGCAGGGACTATATAGTACAACAAAACAAACACTGAACGGTGTAGAACATAAAAATATTATTATAAATCATGCAGGCTTCAGTTTACACAAATAGATAATAAATAGGTACTCCATCAGCAAAAAAAAAAAATGATATGTTTCAACTGTTTGCAGTCTTGATTGATGGTTCAAAAGAATGTCTGCAAAAAATACACACAGTGGGTATAAAAAGTCTACACACCGCTGTTAAAATGAGACAAAGATAAATCATTTCAGAACAAGATAATTTTTTCCATCTTTAATGTGTCCCAAAAACTGTACAACTCAGTTGAACAACAAACTGAAATCTTTTAGGTGGAGGAAAGTAAAAATAAAAAAATAAAATAAGGTGGTTGCATAAGTGTGCACACCCTTAAACTAATACTTTGTTGAAGCACCTTTTTATTTTATTACAGCACTCAGTCTTTTTGGGTATGAGTCTACCAGCATCGCACATCTTGACTTGGCAATATTTGCCCACTCTTCTTTGCAAAAACACTCCAAATCTGTCAGATTGCGAGGGCATCTCCTGTGCACAGCCCTCTTCAGATCACCCCACAGATTTTCAATCAGATTCGGGTCTGGGCTCTTGTTGGGCCATTCCAAAACTTTGATCTTCTTCTGGTGAAGCCAATCCTTTGTTGATTTGGCTTTGGGTCATGGTCATGCTGAAAGATGTAGTTCCTCTTCATGTTCAGCTTTCTAGCAGAAGCCTGAAGGTTTTGTGCCAATATTGACTGGTATTTGGAACTGTTCATAATTCCCTCTACCTTGACTAGGGCCCTTGTTTTCACTTAGAATTTAAGAACAGTCCAAACGAGGATCAAGTGAGTATCACAGATTGGACATATGTAAGATGCTTCTGGAGCAGGCGGATAAGACAGAAAAACACCCCTCAACTAGTCCCGGTAGGAGCACAAGGGATATCATTGGGTCCCCACAGCCATGTGAAATCCTAAAATGTAAATGGAAAAAGAAAATACTGGAGCAATAACTATATAATTAAAATACACTGGCATTGAACAAACCAGTTTCAAAAATCCTTATATACTGAATTATTAGTAGTCTTACCTAGGTTGGGTGTATTATCAATAGACCCAAATAGTAAAAGACCCCCCCCCCAAAGCAAAAAAGGGGGGAGGAGAAATGAAGCTTGTTGCCAAATAGGGTAAGTAAAAAAAAAATCTAGAAATAAATGACAAAAAAGGAATTTGAATGAGAACCATATAAGTAATGAATGGTCTAGGAAATAATAAATAAGGGAGCCATTGGATAAAAATCTAACCTATGAGGGAACTGTTCTCATGTGTATAGATGGAAAGCAGACATGTGGATGGTCATCGCATGTGCAGAGTCTCCATGTAAAAAGCCAAATGCAGATTCGAGGCCTGAGGCCATGTCTTGATATAGCCAAGAACCAAGTCACATGTGTGCAGTCCATCCAATAAAAATGCTATATTAGGCCATGAAGATGAAGCACAAGTGAGGGGAGAGAGCCGCCCGATGTGGCATCAGGGGCAGCAACTCGCATATCTCCTGCCATGGCCTCTGAATGCGGAAAATGCATGTGACGTCATTTCGGGGTGCGGTGGACATGCGCCGATTACGTCACAGCCAGGAACAGGAAAGCTTGCGGCCGCCATGTTGGAAAAAGGTGAAAAGTGTCGGAGAACAGGAGCCGACACGAAAAAAAAGCCCAGGGACACTAGGAGGACTGCACCGTCCCCAGAATTGGGAGGCGGAATGCAGACATCCGGGAAAGGAGCCCCACACTAAGCCTCACCAAACAAAGCAGCCCCCGCTCCCGTGCCGTGTTCTCATGGGACCGGGAAAGAAAAAAAACATGAGGGGTGAAAAGCTGTCTAATCCCTGGTTCACACTGGTGCGATTTGACATGTCAAATCGCATGTCAAATCGGCGATATTTGCCGCAAATTGCCGGCAATGGCACCGTCCTAATCGGTGCGACGCCGCATCTGCGGCGCTGCACCGATTTAAAAAAGTAGTTTCTGTACTACTTTTTGCGATTTCGCCCGCGATTTACATTGACATCTGTGTCAGATGTCTTTGTAATCGTGGCTGAAATCGGGACTGCCAGCGGGAGTGAAATCGTGCGAGTTCAGCTGAACTCCCACGGCTTCACTCCCGCAGCCCAGTGTGAACCTGGGCTAAAATGGAGAAAGCTGCCGCCTGATCAAAAAACATCAACCATTAACAATTTATAAAGAGCACATACACAAGATACAATTATAGATACAGATGTGAGAAAAAAAAAAAAAGATGTGCTTTGTTCATATCTCATGTCTGAGGTTTAGAACCACTTGAAGCGTTCATTCATTCCAATGACGAGAATAAATTAAAGTGGTTGTAAAGGTTTAAATGTTTAAAAAAAAATAACAAACATGTCATACTTACCTCCACTGTGCAGTTCGTTTTGCACAGAGTGGCCCCGATCCTCCTGTTCTGGGGTCCCTCAGCAGCTGTCTCGGCTCCTCCCCGCAATAGCTAACCCCCTCTGGGAAGCTCTATCCCGAGGGGGTTAGCTTGCGGGTGCGCTCCCTGTCATACACGCTGCGTCCATAGACACAGATTGTATTGCCGGCATAGAATGCATTAAGGTGAAAAAACACGAACCTTTACAACCCCTTTAATGTCCAAACGCTTGACGCATCTAAACATACCTAAATGTGTGCGCAACATGTATTTTTAATGCTGCTTTTTTTTTCTTGCCAGGAGTAAAGGCGTCCTGTGTGCATGAGGCCTTATGCGTTTTTTCATGCTTTTCTTTATGTGTTTTCGGTTTTGAAGTCTATATAGCCAAATATATACACACTTCTCTTTAGGCTCAACAATTTTTATATTGTCTTCCTCAACTCTCCCCTGGTGGTATTATTTAAATATGCAAATTTTCTGTGACACTAACCTGATAGGCCAATTATGTAGAGGTGGAGCTTGTATATGTGTATGTGAGTATATATATATATATATATATCTATATCTTGCCATATCTGTTTCAAACTAGCTACGACTAAGGCTATTGCCGAAACGCGTCAGCATTATTGTTTTATTGTCACTCTGATGTACCAATAAACGACACTTCAAGGATTACAGTCTTGCCGGCTCTTCTTACTATTGTTGCATTCAAGTGTGTTAGGACACATCAAGCCTCTGCACCTGTGAGTGGAGCTGGTGTATGGATTGGGTTGTCCCTGCAGAGAACGCTGTTACCTTTTTCTTTTCCATGCTATATAGCCAAAAACACACGTTTTTGCACCAAAAAAGTCACAGGAATATGTACATGAGAAGACTACAAGTCCCATCTTTCACCATGGCAGAGGGACTCCTAGCTCTCAGGGGAGCACCAGTGTGTGATGTCACCCTACTTGTAGTCCATTAATTGCTTCCTCCATCTTCACAAACGAAGGTCTGTACCTCAGTATGGACCTATGACTGGAGGGAGGGTCTGCAGGAGCCTGTACATCGCAGGTGTAAGGTTTTGCAGGCCCCAATGCAATAAATAATTAAATAAATGCATGTTTTATTTTTTGAAATAAAGGTGAGTATATTTATTCTTTTTTTTTCTTTTTTGGAAAAGGTGTAAGTAGCTTTAAGTAAGTGCCACTAAAATACAATTTAACCGCTTGCCGCACGAACGTATACGTCGTCAGAATGGCACTGCTGGGCAAATGGGCGTATATATACGTCCCTTCTATTTTGCCGCCGTCGCGAGCTCCGTGACCGTGCCTGCGGGACGTGCGGACTCGATGTCCGCCGGTGTCCCGCGATCGGGTCACAGAGCTGAAGAACGGGGAGATGTCAGTGTAAACACAACATCTCCTCGTTCTTCCTAGTGACATGTCACTGATCGTCTGTTCCCTCTCATCGGGAACAGTGATCAGTGACGTGTCACTCGTAGCCAGGCCCCCTAACAGTTAGAATCACTCCCTAGGGCACACTTAATCCTTTCAGCGCCCCTACAGGTTAACCCCTTCACTGCCAGTGTCATTTTTACAGTAATCAGTGCATTTTTATAGCACTGATCGCTGTAAAAATGACAATGGTTCCAAAATGGCGTCAAAAGTGTCCGCCATAATGTCGCAGTCACGAGAAAAATCGCCGCCATTACTAGTAAAAAAGAAAAAACATTAATAAAAATGCCATAAAGCTATCCCCTATTTTGTAGACGCTATAACTTTTGCGCAAACCAATCAATAAACGCGTATTGCAATTTTTTTTACCAAAAATATGTAGAAGAATATGTATCGGCCTAAACTGAGGAAAAATTTTTTTTTTTATATATTTTTGGGGGCTATTTATTATAGCAAAAAGTAAAAAATATTGAATTTTTTTCAAAATTGTCGCTCTATTTTTGTTTATAGCGCAAAAAATAAAAACTGCAGAGGTGATCAAATACCACCAAATTTTGTTTGGGAGCCACGTCGCACGACCGCGCAATTGTCAGTTAAAGCGACGCAGTGCCGAATCGCAAAAAGTGGCCTGGTCTTTGGCCAGCCAAATGGTTCAGGGCTTAAGTGGTTAAGTATGTATTCTTAACTCAAAAGAATAATTTCTGTTGTATTCTGCAATCAAATTCCTTTTTTTTTTTTGCTACTGTAATCAAACTTCCTGTTAGAGCAGGAAACCTACGACCCCTGCAGCTGCACGCATCACCCCGGTACCGTTGTTTAGAGCCGGCGGTTGGCTTTCTTGGGATAACAATCTGTGCAGGTAAAAAGACGCTCAGCTGTTATTCCAAGCCGCCTTCCACGGCTCGCCCGGGCTCTCCCATCCCACCGGCCGCAGACCTGAACGAAGCCAGAATCTGCTTCGATCTGGTCTAGGATCTAGCAACCCTTGAGCGATGTCATGACATCACTTCCATTTTACAGAAGGCTTAAAGGCGCCAAATTTAAAAAAAATACAGTATTCAAACCAGCCAAACTTGCTTTTAGGTGCAAAGGAGAGATTTGGGGTCTTATAGACCACAGATCCCTCCATAAAGAGTACCTGTCATGTGCCTATTGCTTGTCCTGCCTTCCTCTGAGGTAATATTATTCCCCCTCATGAAGGAGGACCTTGGTCCTTTGTCGTATGGAGAGTGTACAATGAGGTAATATTATTCCCCCTCATGAAGGAGGACCTTGGTCCTTTGTGGTGTGGAGAGTGTACAATGAGGTAATATTATTCCCCCTCATGAAGGAGGACCTTGGTCCTTTGTGGTGTGGAGAGTGTACAATGAGGTAATATTATTCCCCCCTCATGAAGGAGGACCTTGGTCCTTTGTGGTGTGGAGAGTGTACAATGAGGTAATATTATTCCCCCTCATGAAGGAGGACCTTGGTCCTTTGTGGTGTGGAGAGTGTACAATGAGGTAATATTATTCCCCCCTCATGAAGGAGGACCTTGGGATGTGGAGGGTGTACAATGAGGTAGTAGGGGAGTGGAGGGTGTACAATAAGGTAGTAGGGCTTCATGCTGTGCACTGTGTAGGAATGGAGTGTGTACTGAGCAGGCTGGCACAGAGGGTGTACAATGAGGTAGTAGGCAAGTGGAGGATGTACAATGAGGTAGTAGGGATGTGGAGGGTGTACAATGAGGTAGTAGGGGAGTGGAGGGTGTACAATAAAGTAGTAGTAGGGCTTCATGCTGTGCACTGTGTAGGAATGAAGTGTGTACTAGGCAGGCTGGCACAGAGGGTGTACAATGAAGTAGTAGGGCTTCATGCTGGGCACTGTGTAGGAATGGAGTGTGTACTGGGCAGGCTGGCACAGAGGGGGTACAATGAGGTAGTGGGGGTGTGGAGGGTGTACAATGAGGTAGTAGGGGAGTGGAGGGTGTACAATGAGGTAGTGGGAGTGTGGAGGGTGTACAAAGAGGTAGTAGGGGTGTGGAGTAAGGTGACCAGATTTTTAAAATTAAATCCGGAGACATATTTTTTTTTACTAGTGCAGCGGGGTCTTTAAATTTAGGTGATGTACACCTGGGTGGAAGTTCAGGTGTGTAGGTATGGGAGTAATGACTATTTGTATTCGTGGAGGATTGGGCGGTGTAATAATCTCCTTGGCCGGTGGGTGGTGAGTGCCCACAGGCTCAAGGTAGATTTACTGCGATAGTGCTGGCCTTTTTGTCCCTTCTCGGAGATGGTACGGCGAGGGCGGGGAACCTGCCGTGTCGTCATTGGAGGGGATAAAAGGGGGAGACGCCCTAATCACGAGGTCTTGCTCTTCTGGAGGTTCTTCATCATGCGCCCAGGCACCTTAGGCCTGGGTGCGGGCGGTTCCGGATTCCGTCTCAGGTGCCCTAGGCCTGACCAGAATGGAGTTGGAGTCCATCCCAGGCACCTTCAGCCTGGGGTGAGGTACTAAACCAGGAGGCCTGGGGCCCAGTGACTTCGACTGGGTCCCGCGAGGGTGGAGAAGTCCGAGGGTCCCTGAAGTGGATGGGGCCCATGTCTGAGGTGAGGAGGCCGGGGAGGTTACCCATTCGGAGAGTCTGGAGCAGCATCAACCCAGTGACGGATGGGCCTCTGGTAACTCCCTTGGAGGGACATCTTCCCCTGATAGGGGCCGCAACGCATCGAAGGTACTCCTATCTATGTTCTCTTGAGTCGCTGGTAGAGACTCTCAGGCTCTAAGTCCTTTCAAGATATGGCTATAGTAACCGCTGGCGAGATCGCAGTGGTTTAGCTGAGAATTAGGATAGTGCCTCGGCCTGCTCATCCCCTGTATCAAAATGTTAACAAGTCGCAACCAGTTGGCTACTGAAGCACTGTTTATTGTGGGAAATGCAATAAAACAAGAGTTGGACTGTGATCGGTGTGTGGAACTCTGGTTGATGGGAGCAAAGGGAAGTGTTGGCAACAGGACTTACTCCTTTACAGAAGCACATAGGCCCGAGGAAATATCTGGTACTGGCCTTCACCTCACCCACAGCTATGGGGAGGACATGGGCCGTAGCGCATCTCACCCTGTCGTGTGTGATACAAAAGAGATGGGGTGAGGCCGCTACACTAGTAATGGCAGCAATCAGCGACTCTCTGCCCGTCACCGCCCGCCTCACAGCCTGTCAAGTCTTACTCTCCGGGCCCCCGGCTACTACTGGGTGGGAAGCGGAGGAAGATCACTCCGCCAGGGAAGGCAAGGAAATAAGCAGGCAGGCGGCTGGCCGGGACTTGAGCCAAGGAAGAAGAACATGCGGGTGGAGCTGAATGGGCATGCACCCGAAACTGAAGAAATATTCCCCCCGCTCCGACCAGCACATGATCATCAGAAAGGGGCACGATAATGAAAAAAATACACCCACCTAAGCGAGTAGAAGCGGCGGAGCGGGGGAGTCTAATTCAGATATTTTTTTTTTTTAAATTCTGCACTGACTGTCTTTGAAATTGCCCCAGCCCCTGTTCAAAAATAATCCGGGGACAAAACCGGGGACAGACTTTGTCCGGGGACGGTGTCCTCATTCCAGGGACTGTCCCCTGAAACCGGGGATGTCTGGTCACCCTAGTGTGGAGGGTGTACAATGAGGTAGTAGGGGAGTGGAGGGCGTACACTGAGGTGGTGGGGTTTCATGCTGTGTACTGTGTAGGAGTGGAGTGTGTACTTGGCAGGCAGGCACAGAGGGTGTACAATTAGGTAGTAGGAGTGTGGAGGGTGTACAATGAGGTTGCAGGGCTTCATGCTGGGCACTGTGTAGGAATGGAGTGTGTACTGGGCAGGCTGGCACAGAGGAGAGTGTACAATGAGGTAGCAGTGGTTCATGCTGGGCACTGTGTGGGAATGGAGTGTGTACTGGGCAGGCTGGCACAGAGGAGAGTGTACAATGAGGTAGCAGTGGTTCATGCTGGGCACTGTGTGGGAATGGAGTGTGTACTGGGCAGGCTGGCACAGAGAGTGTACAATGAGGTAGCAGTGGTTCATCCTGGGCACTGAGTAGGAATGGAGTGTGTACTGGGCAGGCTGGCACAGAGGGTGTACAATGAGGTAGCAGTGGTTCATCCTGGGCACTGAGTAGGAATGGAGTGTGTACTGGGCAGGCTGGCACAGAGGGTGTACAATGAAGTAGCAGTGGTTCATGCTGGGCACTGTGTAGGTATGAAGTGTGTACTGGGCAGGCTGGCACAGAGGGTGTACAATGAGGTAGCACTGGTTCATGCTGGGCACTGTGTAGGAATGGAGTGTGTACTGGGCAGGCTGGCACAGAGGGTGTACAATGAGGTAGCAGTGGTTCATGCTGGGCACTGTGTAGGAATGGAGTGTGTACTGGGTAGGCTGGCACAGAGGGTGTACAATGAGTTAGTAGTGGTTCATGCTGGGCACTGTGTAGGAATGGAGTGTGTACTGGGCAAGCTGGCACAGAGGGTGTACAGTGAGGTAGCAGTGGTTCATGCTGGGCACTGTGTAGGAATGGAGTGTGTACTGGGCAGGCTGGCACAGAGGGTGTACAATGAGGTAGCAGTGGTTCATGCTGGGCACTGTGTAGGAATGGAGTGTGTACTGGGCAGGCTGGCACAGAGGGTGTACAATGAGTTAGCAGTGGTTCATGCTGGGCACTGTGTAGGAATGGAGTGTGTACTGGGCAGGCTGGCACAGAGGGTGTACAATGAGGTAGCAGTGGTTCATGCTGGGCACTGTGTAGGAATGGAGTGTGTACTGGGCAGGCTGGCACAGAGGGTGTACAGTGAGGTAGCAGTGGTTCATGCTGGGCACTGTGTAGGAATGGAGTGTGTACTGGGCAGGCTGGCACAGAGGGTGTACAATGAGGTTGCAGGGCTTCATGCTGGGCACTGTGTAAGAATGGAGTGTGTACTGGGCAGGCTGGCACAGAGGGTGTACAATGAGGTAGCAGTGGTTCATGTTGGGGACTGTGTAGGAATGGAGTGTGTACTGGGCAGGCTGGCACAGAGGGTGTACAATGAGGTAGCAGTGGTTCATGCTGGGCACTGTGTAGGAATGGAGTGTGTACTGGGCAGGCTGGCACAGAGCGTGTACAATGAGGTAGCAGTGGTTCATGCTGGGCACTGTGTAGGAATAGAGTGTGTACTGGGCAGGCTGGCACAGAGGGTGTACAATGAGTTAGCAGTAATTCATGCTGGGGACTGTGTAGGAATGGAGTGTGTACTGGGCAGGCTGGCACAGAGGGTGTACAATGAGTTAGCAGTGGTTCATGCTGGGCACTGTGTAGGAATGGAGTGTGTACTGGGCAGGCTGGCACAGAGGGTGTACAATGAGGTAGCAGTGGTTCATGCTGGGCACTGTGTAGGAATGGAGTGTGTACTGGGCAGGCTGGCACCGAGGGTGTACAATGAGTTAGCAGTGGTTCATGCTGGGGACTGTGTAGGAATGGAGTGTGTACTGGGCAGGCTGGCACAGAGGGTGTACAATGAGTTAGCAGTGGTTCATGCTGGGCACTGTGTAGGAATGGAGTGTGTACTGGGCAGGCTGGCACAGAGGGTGTACAATGAGTTAGCAGTGTTTCATGCTGGGGACTGTGTAGGAATGGAGTGTGTACTGGGCAGGCTGGCACAGAGGGTGTACAATGAGGTAACAGTGGTTCATGCTGGGCACTGTGTAGGAATGGAGTGTGTACTGGGCAGGCTGGCACAGACTAGCAGTGTTCCTGTCAGAGCCATCAGCATCATCAGTACACACAGAGCCGCCTCCTTTGTGTCTCCTCTACACACAGGCTGCTTCTCCTCTCTCCCTCCTTGTAGTAGAGGTCTGCCCTTCCTCCTCCTCCTGTATGTTAGTGCAGCCAGTCTCCCTCCCTCCCCTCTCCCCAGTGTTACTGCTGCAGCCGCCTCCTTCTTGTGTCTGCCAGCTCCGGTGCCTAGCTAGCTTGTGTGCCCCCCCATTCCCTGTGCCATTCTCTGGGGTTGGGCATCCCTGGATGCCCGAGGGACTGTCTGTACTCAGCGCACTGCGGTCTCCAGGGGGGCCGTGCAGCCACTGCAGCAGGTAAGAGCCACCCTCGTCTACTGCACGCTGCAAGCTGCAGGGAGCTCCTGTGCCCGGGCTCCCCTCACACAGCCCGGCCTGGCTCTCCCTCAGCTCCATACCGCCATCTTGCCTGCCCTGCAAAGTGATCATGTCTGGGCTACAAGTGAGTGTAGGGAGGGCTGAGCACAGCACAACATGCTACACTGCACTGCCATGGAGAGGAGGAACACACACTGCATGGACCATCTACCACACATTGCATTGTCCATACACCTGTCCTTACACACTGGTGCAGACATATGTACACTCTGCAGGCTGTATTGGCTCCTGGCTGTGCCTTTTATTATTTGCACCTGGATGTAGTGCCCCTAAGGCAGAGAGCAGTAACCCATAGCAACACATGCTAACCTATAGCAACACTTAGTAACCCAAAGCAACATATGCTAACCTATAGGAACACAACTCATAGTAACACATAGTAACCCAGCAGAACCTACACATCTGTGTCGGACATGCATTACTACACCCCCATATAGAGGGCAATCAGAGGAGTGCACTCTGCATTACATTGCATGCACAATTCAGACTACATCATGTACCTTTACATTGCATTATGCCATACACCCGGCTTTACACAATGTTGCAGATAACATTCGAGTGCAGAAATTTGCATACTGTTGATTTACAGTCTGCAGGTTGTAGTGGCTCTTAGCTGTGCATTTTACTATTTGCACCTGGATGTAGTGCCCATAAGGTTAAGAGCAGTAACCCATAGCAACACATTGTACCCTATAAGAACACTTAACCCATAGCAACACACAGTAACCCAGCAGAACGTGCAAAGCTATGCCTGACATGCATTACTACACCCCCATGTAGAAGGCAGTCATCACACTGACATACGTTGCATGCACAACTCAGTCTGCACCCTTTAACTGTACATTGCATTGTATCATACATGTTTCTGTACACAATGTTACTGATCACATGCAGTCTGCTGGTTTTATTGGCTCCTGGCTGGATGTATTGCACATAAGGCAAAGAGCAGTAACCCATAGCGATATATAGTAACCTATAGCAAGCCATAGCAACACTTAGTAACCCATAGCAACACATAGTAACCCAACAGAACATACACAGCTCCTGGCTGGATGTATTGCCCATAAGGCAAAGAACAGTAACCCATAGCGATATATAGTAACCTATAGCAAGCCATAGCAACACATAGTAACCCAGCAGAACATGCACAGCTCCTGGCTGGATGTATTGCCTATAAGGCAAAGAGCAGTAACCCATAGCAACACATAGTACGCCTTATTAGCACTTAGTAACCTATAGTAACCCATTGCTGCACATATTAATCTATAGGGACACTTAGTAACCCATAGCAACACACACTGTAACCCAACAGAACATGCACAACTATATTTGACATAGCTGTACTACACCCCATGTAGAAAAAAGGCTACACATTGCATGTACAACTCCGTCTGCACCCTGTAGCTTTACATTGCATTGCCCCATACATGTTGCTTGAAGCCTATTACACACACTGAGATTATCGAACGAATGATCGTTCGTATTTTTTTACATGCTAGACTCCATATCGAAAACAAATAGGTTACAAAAGTACGAAAATTCCCGTACGACAGAATAAAAATTCGGAAGTGATGTAATGTATTTGTATTGTATTTTCTGATGAAAACTGTGCTGATTAAACGAAAATTGTACGATCTTGTCCCTTTGGAAAATTTCGGACGAAAGCTGTGTACTAAAAATCAGATTATCGTACAATCGATTCGAAAGCAGTATTTTTTTGTTTGATTTTCTGAGTATGTACGGGCCTTTACACAACGTTGCAGATCACATGCATTCTGCAGGTTGTATTGGCTCCTTTCTAGATGTATTGCCCTTAAAGCAAAGAGCAGTAACCCATTGCAGCACATAGTAAGCTCTAGTAACCCATAGCAACACACATTGTAACCCAGCAGAAAATATACAGCTATGCCTGACACCCCCATGTAAAGGTCAATCATCAGAGGATTGCACACTGCTTCATATTGCATGCACAACTCAGTCTGCACCCTAGAGCTTTACATTACATTATCTCATACATATTGTTTACACAGTGTTGCAGATCACATGCAGTCTGCAGGTTGTGTTGACTCCTTGCTGGATGTATTGCCCATAAAGCAAAGAGCAGTAACCCATAGAAACACATAGTAACCTATAGCAAGTTAATTACCGTTAGCAACATTTAGTAACCCATAGCAACATACAGAACCCAGCAGAACATGCACAGCTGTGCAGAACATGCATTACCACATCCCTATGTAGAAAGCAATCAGAGGGCTGCACACTGATTTACATTTTTGCATGCACAGTTCAGTTTGCACCCTGTAGCTTGCATAACCCCACACATATTGCTTTACACAATGTCGCAGATCACATGCAATGCTTTGTAGTCTGCAGGTTGTATTGGCTCCTAATTGTGCCTTTTACACTTTTCACCTGGACGCATTGCCCATAAAGCCAGGAGCAGTAAACCATAGCAACACTTAGGGACGATTTACTAAAACTGGAGCGTGCAAAATCTGGTGCAGTTCTGCATAGAAACCAATCAGCTTCCAGTATTTTTTTGTCAAGGCTTTATTGAGCAAGCTGAAGTTAGAAGCTGATTGACTACCATGGACAGCGGCATCAGATGCTGAGTGATCCAGTTCTAGTAAATCCCCCCCCCCCCCCGTAGTAACCCATAGCAACACATGGTAGCCCATAGCAACACTGAAGGCCCGTACACACGATCAGAAAATCGGACGAAAAAATACAGCTTTCGAAGCGATCGTACGATAATCTCATGGTTAGTACAGAGCTTTCGAGAGCCGGTTACCACAATTCATTTGACATTATTAGAAGGGAGGAACTCGAAAAAAAAATCTCCTGCGATACCAGATCGTACAATTTTACTTTAATCAGTGCAGTCTTTTGTCCCGAAAATACAACACAAATACAATACATGATATCACTTCTGAATTTTTATTCTGTCGTACCAGAATTTTTGTAACTTTAGTAACCTCTTCATTTTCTAATTGGAGACTAGCATGAAAAAACCCCCCCAAAAAAACAGACAGCCATTCGTCCGATAATCTCATCGTGTGTGAGAGGCATTAGTAACCCATAGTGGACATCTCTACTATTGCTGTGAACCCACATCGGGTGTCATCTGATTGCTGTGAGCTATTGCATTGCTCTTTAAACTATTAAAAAAAAAAGTTTTTCTATTTATACAAATATCTATATTTAGATTTCGTCTTTCTTGTAAATTGAGTAAGATGTATGCACTGATTTTTCTAGCAGTATTTATAAGAACAACTGCGTAGTAGTTTAGCTGTCATTTTGCCCAAGCTGGTTCATTTCCATGCAGAGCGTGTTCTTCATCGAGAGAAGACAATTCTACACAATATAGATTTTTACTACTCCTCCGATGACATATAGGTGATCAGCAGGTGGATATTCTCACCAGATGTATATATTTTTTACACAGTGTTGCAGATCACATATGACTGCAGTTCCCTTCAGATTCAGGGTTTTCTCACTGCTTTCATATAAAAATATTTAATAATAATACCAAGAAAAACGATGTCCACCAATCAGGTGTAACCTTCCAACAGTGTTAGGGAAGTTCTCGCAATGGGAGCTGATTTCTGATTTGGTGCCTTAGGAGGTCATTGCGTCTAACACATTGCTCTGTGCTGTGCTAAAAATGGTTCTTTACACCACAGACATGTCTGATGCGTCAGTATGACATGAACATCTATGCATCAGGGTTTATGGTCTGAATAGGATTGGTGTTTTCAGATGCTAGCCTTCAATAATCATTTTGTATAATGATGTGTGTGTTTACAAGTACGTTACACTGTACACAACACTGCTTGTTAGTCATGCAGGGCTAGCTCTGGATCTCGAATTGGCAGTAATGTGACACAGTGCAGCTTTTACTACCTCTAATGAATGAGGACCTTTGTCATGTCTGATGCCAATCCGGAGGGTCTAAAATGAACTACTAGGGATTTTATCTTTCCACAACAGGTATAAAGGTAAACAAAGGGACATTATTAATCTTTCATTTACTAGAAGAATTTTTATTTATTTTTTTAAAGGTTTTTATTTAAGATTTTGCAATAAACTTGCAAAACAGTTGCCGTCTAGAGTGATGAGAGTAGAGTTGGCTTTGCAGAGCCCAAATAGAAATGAGATAGTACAAGGGTAAACTACACCACAAGGTAAGGAGGCCTTCATCCCTGAATAATCAAGATCAGTGGCAGATTAGATATGGGCAACATGAACAAAAAATTATGTTTAATCTAATCAGCATAAAGATATTGAAAATGGAGTAGAATCTTTTAGGGCTCATTCATACGAGATGCCTTGGGGTTACATTGGCCCCTATTTCCAGTGCAGCCCTAAGGCTTAGACAAGGCAAATTGCCCTCTTTCCAGTGGTGTTAGTTCACACCATAAGAACGCATGCAGAACTTTTTCGGGACACGCGGGTTGCGGCACGAACCACCACATCACAACTCCACTCTGGTGATTAGAACTGTATTGAAATGTCAAGAGCAACCTTTCTCAACCTTTTCAACACAGAAGAACCCCTGAAATAACGTTCCCATCTCAGGGAACCCCTGATAAAAATGACTATTTCTACAACTCATGATATTTTCGTGTGATAGTCAGTGGGAAGATTGCTCCTTACGCTTGTGGTCATTGGGAAGAATTACTCTCTTACAGATAGCTAAAAAGATCAACTTTTCTGAAGCCTCGTACACACGAACGAGTTTCTCGGCAAAAACCAGCAAGAAACTTGCTGGCAGATATTTTTTGCCGAGAAATTCGTTTGTGTGTATGGTTTCTCGTCAAGAAAAGCGACAAGTATCTCGACGAGAAAATAGAGATCCTGCTCTCTATTTTCTCGTCGAGATTCTCGTCGGCATGTTTCTCGACGAGAAAAGTGAGTGTGTGTACACTTACCTGTCCTCCCGGAAGCCCGCGCATGTTCGAAATTAATTTGACGCATGCGCGGTAGCTTCCTAGGCATACGTAGGGTATACCAAGATGGCGGCGACGGCATCGAATGTGACGAGCGCATGCTCGTCGTAGTCGATGACGTCACCGCGTACGCTCCATTCAAAGAACCGCGGGTTCTTTGAATCGAGCGTCTGTACACTCGGCCGGGACAAGTTTCTTGTCCAAGAATCTCGTCTAAAAAAACGACATGTTTTTTTCGACGAGAATCTCGGCCGTGTGTACGAGGCCTGAGAGGCAAAAATTGCTCATTGCTCAGGGAACCCCTAGCAACCTCTGGAGGAACCCTGGTGTTCCATGGAACCCTAGTTAAAAAACGCTGGTCAAGAGTAACATTTCAATAAAAATGTAAATCCTGAAAAAAAAGTAAACTTCAATGTTCCAAGTTTGTTGCATTGGCATTGCGTATCAGAGCATACACCAGTGGCCGTGCGTTCAGTGCGGCCAGCTAGTGTAAACGAGCCTTATGCCGCGTACACACGATCGGAATTTTCATCGGAAAAACCTAGGATGGTTTTTCCGACGGAATTCTGCTCAAGCTTGGCTTGCATACACACGGTCACACAAAAGTTCTCTGAACTTTCGACCTTCAAGAACGCGGTGACGTACAACACTACGACGAGGCGAGAAAATTAGGTTCAATACTTCCGAGCATGCGTTGAATTGTTTCCGAGCATGCGTAGGAATTTTGCACGTCGGAATTGCTACAGACGATCAGAATTTCTGATTGGAATTTTTTGGGTCGTAAAATTTGAGAACCAGCTCTCAAATTTTTTTTCTCGGAAATTCCGACAGGAAAATTCCTATGGAGCATACACACGGTCGGAATTTCCGATGAAAAGCTCACATTGAACTTGTCAGGTGTAGCGATATTGGTAAAAAAAAATAAAAAATTCAGTTAAGCACTGGTTCACACTAATGCGATGTGGGAAACACATAGCTATCGTATTGTGTTCACGTGATCTGCTGCAGGTGTCACTAAAAGTTAACAACACCCCAAACACAGGTCGCAGAACGCATTGTGTTTGCCTGAATCGGATTGCATGGGTGTTCACCGATTCCATTGCAGTTGAAAAAAGGGTCTTGCACCATATTAGTGCAGTTGCGGTGTGATTTGAGCCATACAAAATGAATGGCTCAAATTTCTACGCACAGACATCACATGTGATTTGCACAGAAATGTGGCGCTTTTCCTGTGCAAATCACTTGCAATGTGCTGCATTGCGGCAGTGTGAACCTAGGCTAAAAGAGACGTATGGACTCCAAAAAAAATAAATAAAAAACAATCATACTCACCTAGGTGAAAGCAGCATCGATCCGATGTTGTATGTGTCACCCGCTGGCTTTGCAGTGAGAACTGAGCGATTAAACACAGCTGATCAGTTCTCCCCTCCAATCTGAGTAGAGAGCTGTGACTGTCAGTCACCGGGTCTCTGCTCTCCCATCCAGCGCTTACAGGAGTGTTGAGCTGTGGAGGGGGCTGGAGAGGCTGGCTTAGGCTCTCGGAGGATCAATGAGAGGCTGAGCTTGGTGCCGGTTCAGGCATCTCAGTGGATCCTAACCATATGGTCACTGAGATCTTTCCGGAGCCTGGATTGGCTGAGTGACGTCAGCCGACAGCCAACTTTAGCCCACTGTCGGCTAAAAACGGGTCAGAGGAGTGCAGTGACCTATAGGAGAAGTATGGCCAAAATAGCTTTGGCCAAACTTCTCCTTTAAAGTGGAACTAAAGTCCTGTTATGGATCTTTCTTTTAATGGTCCAATGTTCCTTTGCCAGCAGGGCATATTTTACCCGGCTTCTTCTGTTTGGCAGAATGTGGCCATCTTCATTGGCCGGTGTGAGATGACGTCCCCCCTGCGCATGTGCAGGGGTTCAGTTATCCCGGTACGCAGGCCCTGTGCCAGAATGTAAACTGACTTGCACTTGCACAGTTCAGGGTACATCTCAAAGAAGACTGTGAGCAGGCAGGTAGGTTGATTTTTAGTGCAGAAGAGACGCTGGGGTGGATTTACTAAAGGCAAATAAGCTGTGCACTTTGCTAATGCAGGTGCTCCAGAGCTTAGCAAATTAAGTGAAGCTTCACTTTTCTAAAAATGTCTAATCACATGCAAGGAAAAAAAAAAAGCGCATTGTTGCTTGCATATGATTGGATGATGGAAGTCAGCAGAACTTCCACTGATTTACTAACCTCTGGAGCAATTGCACTTGCAGAGAACAATTGCACTTCCAAAGTGCACAGTCTATTTGCCTTTAGTAAATCAACCTCATTTCATGTACCTTCCGCAGTAAAGATCTGCCTGCTCCAAAATTGTCACGTTAGCTTCACTTTAAGACTGACAAAGTGGATTTCTGAATCGTTCAAAACAGTCAATAAATTATAGCGGTGCTGGTTAACCACTTCAGCCCCGGAAGGATTTTCCCCTTTAATGGCCAGGCCATTTTTTTGGATACGGCACTGCGTTGCTTTAACTGACAATTGCGCATTGTCGTGGGACATTGTATCCAAACAAAATTGACGTCCTTTTCCCCACAAATAGAGCTTTCTTTTAATGGTATTTGATTGCCTCTGAAATTTTTTTTTTTGCGATATAAACGGAAAAAGACCGAAAATTTTGAAAAAAAATGATATTTTCTACTTTTTGTTATAAGAAAAATCGAATAAACTCAATTTTAGTCATACATTTAGGCCAAAATGTATTCAGCCACGTGTCTTTAGTAAAAAAAATGTCAATAAGTGTATATTTATTGGTTTGCGCAAAAGTTATAGCGTCTACAAACTAGGGTACATTTTCTGGAATTTACACAGCTTTAAATTTATGACTGCCTATCTCATTTCTTGAGGTGCTAAAATGGCAGGGCAGTACAAACCCCCCCCCAAATGACCCCATTTTGGAAAGTCGTCATCCCAAGGAAATTGCTGAGAGGCATGTTGAGCCCATTGAATATTTTTTTTTGTCCCAAGTGATTGAATAATGACAAAAAAAAATAAAAATTACAAAAAGTTGTCACTAAATGATATATTGCTCACACATGCCATGGTTATATGTGGAATTGCACCCCAAAATACATTCTGCTGCTTCTCCTGAGTACGGGGATACCACATGTGTGGGACTTTTTAGGAGCCTAGCCGCGTACGGGCCCCCGGAAACCAAGCACCGCCTTCAGGATTTCTAAGGGCGCAAATTTTTGATTTCACTCCTCACTACCTATCACAGTTTTGAAGGCCATAAAATGCCAAAATAGCACAAAACCCCCCCAAATGACCCCATTTTGGAAAGTAGACACCCCAAGCTATTTACTGAGAGGCATGTTCAGTCCATGGAATATTTTATATTTTGCCACAAGTTGCGGGAATATGACAAACTTTATTTTTTTTGCACAAAGTTGTCACTAAATGATATATTGCTCACACATGCCATGGGCATATGTGAAATTACACCCCAAAATACATTCTGCTGCTTCTCCTGAGTACGGTGATACCACATGTGTGGGACTTTTTGGGAGCCTAGCCGCGTACGGGGCCCCAAAAACCAAGCACCGCCTTCAAGGTTTCTAAGGGCATACATTTTTGATTTCACTCCTCACTACCTATCACAGTTTTGAAGGCCATAAAATGCCAAGATGGCACAAACCCCCCCCCCCCCCCAAATGACCCAATTTGCAAAGTGCACAGTCTATTTGCCCTTAGTAAATCAACCTCATTTCATGTACCTTCCGCAGTAAAGATCTGCCTGCTCCAAAATTGTCACGTTAGCTTCACTTTAAGACTGACAAAGTGGATTTCTGAATCGTTCAAAACAGTCAATAAATTATAGCGGTGCTGGTTAACCACTTCAGCCCCGGAAGGATTTTCCCCTTTAATGGCCAAGTCAATTTTTTTGGATACGGCACTGCGTTGCTTTAACTGACAATTGCGCATTGTCATGGGACATTGTATCCAAACAAAATTGACGTCCTTTTTCCCACAAATAGAGCTTTCTTTTGGTGGTATTTGATCACCTCTACGATTTATTTATTTTTTGCGCTATAAACAAAAAAACACAGACACTTTTAAAAAATAACCAATATTTTTTACTTTTTGCTATAATAAATATCCCAAAAATGTTTTTCAAAAGCAAATTTCTTCCTCAGTTTAGGCCAATATATATTCTTCTACATATTATTGGTAAAAAAAAATCGCAATAAGCTTATATTGATTGGTTTGTGCAAAAGTTATAGCGTCTACAAAATAAGGGATATGGTATTTTTATTATACATTATTAAATTATTAAATTAAATTAAATTATTATTATTATTAAAAATATGGCATTTTTATTATACATTTTTTTTTTACTAGTAATGGCGGTGATCAGCAATTTTTAGCAGGAGACATTGCGGCGGACAGATCAGACACGTTTGACACTTTTTTGGGACCATTGATATTTATACAGCGATCAGTGCTATAAAAATGCACTGATTACTGTTTAAATGTCACTGGCAGGAAAGGGGTTAACACTAGGGGGCGATCAAGGGGTTAATTGTGTTCACTAGGGAGGTGTTTCTAACTGTGGGGGGATGAGACTGACTGGGGGAGGAGACATATCGCTGTTCATAATTACTAGGAAAAACAGATCTGTCTCTTCTCTCCTGTCAGTTCTGGCTCTCGTGCCCACGGTCGCGGTTGGCCGGCGGGGATCGCGTCCGCCGGCCACACGCATTGGGTCCTTCCCTGTGCAGTGCACGTGCCTGCTATGGCTCTTAAAGGAGCCGCCGTACGGGTACAGGATTTGCGGGATGGAGCCACATTACCGCCGTATATCTATAGGAGCTGGTTGGCAAGTGGTTATTATAGAATATGCAAACTACCTTACAGTTGCACTTATTGGGGTTGATTTACTAAAGGCACATAGGCTGTTCACTTTGCAAGGAAATATTACCTTTGTTTAGTAAATGCAATCACTTTGCAAAGAATTCCCAATCACTTGGGTAGTTTTCTTTGCACATGATTGGATGATGGCAGTCAGCAGAGCTTCACCTCATTCAATAGGCTTAGGGAAAAATGCCCTTGCAAACGTATTCGCGTTTAGTAAATTCAGTCAGGAAAAAATAGACTTAGTGGTACCCCATAGCAAACAATCAGAAAAAAACTTTCACTGATCTGACTACAGTGAATCAAAAATCTGATTCCCGCTCTGGGTTTTATTACCAAAATTCAACTTTGATAATTCTATGGCGGAATGGAAAATTACCAGCTGCCAAGTCACTGGGAAAAAAGCCCCCTGGCAACCAGGATTTTTTTTTTTTTTTTTTTTTAGAGGTCCAGCTAATGAATGGGCAGATGGGAGAAAGGGTAAGGGAATGCGTGACTGGTGTTCCCTCACTGGCCCAGCAATGTCTCTTCTTGCTAGTGACTGAATTTCTACAGGATTTTTATGCAGTGATGGGGCATCTTGCATTAGTAATAATGGAAAATAGATTACAGTAATTCTGCCAAGTGGTGAAGTGTCACTGGCGACGCTTATCTGACACTGTCCTAAAGTTGAGCTTACCAGTCAAAAGCAGACACTGAGCTCATCAGTAATCTAGGGAGCTTGATTTACAAATGTTAGCTTCCAGCTCTGAAATTAGAGCTTAGCCATGCAAACCTCCTCCCACATCCATCTCCGGGCAATAGAGAGGCTTGCATGGCAAAAGATGTGTGCCAGAATTCAGCTGAATTCAAATCTAACATATGCATATTGAGCACATTGTGGTTCAGCACTGCCAGGAACTATGGAACAAACAAATACATGTAACGTTACCTCTCAGTCTTTGCTTTCACAGGTTAGCTATGATAGCTTTAGGACAGGGATGTCCAACTCAATTTCATTGTGGACGGCATCAGCAGTATGGTTCCCCTTAAAGGGCAAGTTGTAACTGGGGTGCGCTACATACAGACTACAGAGATCAGGAGTGCATTACGTGCAGAGTGCAAAATTAAGGAGTACGCTACGTACAGAGTGCAGGGTTTAGGGGTGTGCTACATACAGATTGCAGGGTTTAGGGGTTTGCTACATGCAGAGTGCAGGGTTTAAGGGTGCGCTACATACTGAGTGCAGGGTTCAGGAGTGCCTTATGTACAGAGTGAAAAGTTCAAGAGTACGCTAAGTACAGAGTTACAGAGTGCAGGGTTTAGGGGGGCGCTATGCACAGTGCGCAACCCAAACCCCATTCCCTCCCCAAGCTTCCTTGCATCTCTACTGTCTTTTACCTGGTCCAGCTCTAGTACCTCCATATGTAGGCACCACCTTGCAGGGAAATCATTCTCTCTCTCTGGAGATATTTCTCCGCCTTGCCCTGCCACGAGTGCTTGCAGGGATCTGTTACATCTGGGAGCCGCTGAGAGCAAAGCTGTCCCTTGTATAAACAGAAGGCTTCTGTGTTTACAAGAGACAGTGGGGAGAGGGAGCGGAGGGCGAGAGCCGGAAGTGACGGTATGTAGTTCTGCCACGTTCTGGCTGCAAAACTGGGTGCAAAGGCCATATGACAAGGTCTGACTGGCCTTGTGTTTGACATGTATGCTTTAGGATAACAGCAGGGTTACCTTAAGGTAATGATGAGAATATCAGACGGGAAAAAAAAACCGCATTCTATTTGTTAGTACACAGCTTTTGAGCGCCAATCTCGACAGTTCATGCAAAAATATACAAAGGAACAAGCACAAAAATGTTTTCTCGTAGGATAACAGAATGAACGATTTTCGGGTAATTAGTATAGTATTTGTAGGAAAGAAATCATGTGACCTAGATGACGCATGCTCAGAAACAAAAGAATACATTACAATACAATACAATACATTACATCACTTCCGAAGTTGTATTCTGTCTTTCGAGAATTTTTGTAACTTTAGTAACCTATTGGTTTTCAATATGAGACTAGTATGCAAAAAGAAAATAAACAGAAGATCATTCGTCGGATATTCTCATTGTGTGTACTAGGCTTAACTCTAGTCATACTACTCTTCAGATGGCTCTAGACAAAATCTGAGCATGATCTCTTACTTGGTTTGTTGGTATGTTAATGCAATAGAGTAGGGGGAGTACATACCTCTGGCACTGGTCATATTTGAGAAGAAAAATTTAATAAAATAATGCAATCCAAGCATTGACCTGTAGGAGACACTGTGCCACAGTTACTGGTGGAGAGGAGTTTGTTAAAGTGGAGTTCACCCACTCCTTTACAAAATTAATAGTCAGCAGCTACACATACTGTAGCTGCTGACTTCTAACACTTACCTATCCTGGAGTCCAGCGATGTTGGCACCGCAGCTGATGTTTCCATCGGCTGGTCGTTTGTTGCCACCGCCATTATTGTGGTTATAGGAACCCGGCAGTGTAGCCTTTCGGCTTCACGACCGGGACCCTACTGCGCATTCGCAAAGCACGCTGCGCTCTCTCACTGGCCCAGCTGAAGGGGAGGGAGGATGAGAGGGACAGAGCAGCTGACGTAATTCGCCGCAACCCAGTCTTCGGAAGTGGGGACAGGGTACTGGGGACAGGGTATCTGTAAAAAACAGGTATCCGCTCCCCCCCGAAAGGTGCCAAATGTGGCACTGGAGGGGGTGGGAGGATTTAGATAAGCGGAAATTCCACTTTTGGGTGGAATGCTGCTTTAAGGGAATTATGGAATCCATTAGTATTCTCAGGGAAGACAGCTGTCTGATTGGACACTGAAATCTCAGTTGGCCATCTTGACAAGGGACCTGATAAGTAGGGTGTCCTGCATTACTTCTGCTGAAGCTAGTGGTAGTTAAAGGAAAGAGAGTAGCACCATTAAAGGTTTCTGGCGAGAAGGGTCAGAATAGGGGCAACTCCTGCAGTGAATACAGTGCTGTCTTGGTACATCACAAACTGCCACCCTTCCAACAAAAGCCGTCCTCCGGTATTACAAACCAGAGCCTGATAACAATGTGAGAACACAATTCTTGGATCGCCTTATATCACTGCCTACCAAGTTGTATATGCTTATTAATGTTAACCTGTTCAGATTAATACAAGATAATTCAGGGCAACGAATGATTGTGTGTTATTTTCTACCAGATAGGGTACCTTGGCTGAGGTCCCACCTACACTTGGCATAGTTGGCAGGATATGGAAAAGCTGTCCTCTTCACAAGACCAGGGCCAAGTCACTACCGTGGTAACCTTGGGGGTTACTTTGGCATCAAGCCCCAAATGCAATGGTACAAAAAGTCCATTGGCCATAGAGACTAGAGAGTATGGCCCCACCTACAGACTGTTGCCCTGAAAACCTTTGGACACATTAGTTGTCAAGCTTTGAAGAATGGTAGATGACCCTTTACTTGTTGTCACTGATTAGTTGTGAGTTGGCTATATGCCTTAAGCCATGGGGAGTCAAAGGCCAATGAACTACCAGGGACCTGAAAACAAGTAGTGAGGGCTAAAAGATAGACAGGTGGTAGCTGCAGTACTTATGGAGGCTTCTTTATGGCAGTCTGCAATCCAGCTACTATGTGTGATGCACAAGCTTCAGAAAGTCCAAAAAAAATTCCTTTACCTTCTTTGAAGCTGCCAAATCCTTATTTGTTTCTCACACACTCCCCGGCTCATTTGATCCTTAGATTGAAGTTTCTGAAGCTGGGTGGTGCCATCACAGTCACCCATGGATTGAATTTTGTCAGGAAACTGGCTGAATTTAATTTGTGTAAGGCCAGCTTAAAGGATTTACTGTGCTGTAGTAGCAGATACTATAGGAGTGACTTTACCGCTTTTATTTTTCCCATGAATATTTTGGGTTATAACATCTCATTAAAGCTGAACTCCAGGAAAGTGGCAAACAGGCAACTGTGTACCTTGCAAGGGATTTAAAAAACAGTCTTTTGATCCAGTCACCTCAGCCAGCTCCTTGGTCTCTACTATGGCAGTAGCATACCATCGCCAAAAACAGAGCCCAGCCTGCTGATTGGACCTTGAAGGAGCAGCAGTACATTGTGTTGCCTTGTCTTTGTCTGTTTTAAACCCCCCCCCCCCCAAAAAAAACCCATACAGCAATTGTGTCGTAGCCCCATTCAGTTTAATGGGTCGCATTTGTGTGACAGTGATTTTGCTGTGCCCCCCAACCTCAAGTGTAAATGAGGTCTTAATGAACATATACCTGCATTATTTTTTATCTGCTTGGTGTTCAACTTTAAAAACATTCCCCCGCGGGTGATCAATCTCCAGTGCAAGGATTTTAACCACTTGTTGCCCGCTCAGAGTAGTTTTACTGCAGACAGGTGGCACTGCCAAGTGACACGATCCCATGACCACTGTGTCCACACAGCGGTTCACAATGGCTGGGGTATCATGTGATCGCTATGATTGGTCACAGCGATCACGTGATTACAATGTAAACAAAAGTAATGAATGGTTTCCATTCATGACTGCTTGCTTTCTGTTGTGAAGCTGTGATTGGCCCACAGCTATCACATGGTACCTGACACCAAGTACCATGTGATTAGCTGTAGCCAATCATAGCATGTAGGGATGCACCGATACTTTTTTTTTTAGTATTCGACGATACCAATTACCGATACCTACCACAACTTTTTTGTTTACACTTTAGCTGTCAGCAATTGTACAAAGCATTGAAAAGTTATTTACAAATGAAATACATTTTTTTTTTCATTTTGCGCTTTTTTCAATGTGAAACGTGTAAATATATGTTAAAGATGTAAAAATATTAATGTAAATAGCAAACGTTTTATTTAATAGTTTATAAAACAGAAGCGAATTAAAAGAAATCTGGAAAATAATACTTACATGGATAAGGAGAATAAGGAGTTAATAAGGCTAATTAGAGTAAATTAAGGGTTAATAGTGGGTTAAACAGAGGAACAATTGAATAAAACTGACTTCATTTGCAGACCAAAGTTCATCCCTTTGATCCGTAAATAAATAAACAGAAGGACAGATAAGAAGAAACAATGTTTCTTTTTATCTGTCTCTTTCAGCCACTGAGCAATGTTGTTGATAAACATTGCCCCGCTGCTTTTTTTTTTTCACAGCTGTGAGCAGGGGAGCTCCTCTGATAGTTGAATGAGTCATCAGTTGTTAAGCAAGCGATGGCCCCGCTCGTTAACAAGCGGTGATTGCTGTTTTTTTTTTTTTTCTACATTTCATCAGTCAGTGGGGGAATCCTGCTGACAGATGAAATAACCGAGCCTGAAAGTATCGGTTTCAGGTATTGGAGCAGCATTTGTATGAGTACCGATACTCGTGCAAATGCTTAGTATCAGCACCGATACCGGTATCGGTTTCAGTGTAACCCTAATAGCATGTCAACAAGAAAGCAAGCTGTCATGAATGAAAAGCATGATAGTTAAAGCATTTGTTAACCCATAAAAAAATGGATCCTGCTCCTTTAAAGCATGTTATATGACACAGTGCTTGTGCTGTGTTATTTGCCCCCCTGTAATACCTAAAAAAACCTGGCTGATCCTGCCAGTTTCTACTCTCCCCTTCATAAACTGACCACAGTGTATCATGGCTGCTGAGCCCGGACACTGTGGTCAGTTTACGTGCCTCCGTTATCTGCAGCCCTGCTCTCTGTCTCCTCTGTCCTTTCTCCCCCCTCCCTCCCTGCCTGTCAGCTTGTGACAGTGCCGCCCCCCCTCCTGCTTGAATAACACTAATCTGTATGCACCATCCCCACTGCCTCCTATTGTAGTGTCCCCCTCTGTGTATGATTTATAAAAATAAATGCTGCAAATACCTCATTTCAGAGCGGAGATCGTGATCGCTTGACCAACCTGGATCTCTCCTCCTCCTCCCCTCCCATCTGACGTCAGCAGGTGAATCTCGGCATCTCTCAGAGGAGGCCAGTCATGTTCTCTGCTCTGAAATTAGGTATTTGCAGTATTTATTTTTATAAATCATACACAGAGGGGGACACTACAATAGGAGGCAGTGCTGATGGTGCAAACAGGTTAGAGTAGCTTAACAACCACTTGACTTATTGCTTGTAAGAGTGTTGATCACTGTTATAAGCAATAACAGTGTTAAAAAAAAATCCCTGTCACTATAATGACACTGAACTACTCTGATGAGAGTATGTAAAAAAGAAAAAGTAAAAAATAGAGAAATAAAAAAATAAATAATATTTTTTTTTTAAAGAAAATGATGTATTTCTTTTTACATACTGTCACCAGTAAGTATCCCTGATCACTGCCACACCAGTCATCTGATGACAGTATGTAACAAACAATAATGGGAAAATACAACCAAATTTGATTTAACTTCTTAATTTCCCCCAAAAATTGTGACAAAAAATTACAACTTTAAAAAACTTGCCATACTAATTACTAGATACCTTGGAATGTCTACTTTTCAAAAAGGGGTCATTTGGGGGGTAAATTGTACTGTACTGGCATTTTAAGGGCCTCAAGAGATTAGATAGGCCGACAGTAAATCAGGATTGATCAATTTTCAAATATATATACAGTGGAACCTCGGATTGCGAGTAACGCGGTTAACGAGCGTTTCGCAATACGAGCACTGTGTTTTTAAAAATCGTAACTCGGTTTGTGAGTGTTGTCTCACAAAACGAGCACGATTCAGGCCAAAGCGGTGTGCAGTACCGCGTTTGGCCTGAGGTGGGGGGCGCCGGAGGCGAGCAGAGCCGAACGGTGCCGATCGGCTGCACAGAAAGGCCCGAGGACAGCTCGGCTGACCTCGGCAAATCTCGGGAACGGAGTCTTTCCGAGGTTTGTTGAGGTCAGCCGAGGTGTCCTCTGGCCTTTCCGGCCGTTTCCGAGGCTCTCCGCCCCCCTCACCTCTGGCCGCATGCGGTATTGCATGCCATTGAAGTCAATGCGGAAAAAAATTATTTTCATTTCCATTGACTTCAATGGGGAAACTCGCTTTGATATGCGAGTAATTTGGATTACGAGCATTCTCCTGGAACGGATTATGCTCGTAATCCAAGGTTCCACTGTACCATTGTTTGTAAACTCTATGGGGTTGATTTTCTAAAGGCAAATAGACTGTGCACGTTGTAAAGTGCAGTTGCTCCAGAGATTAGTAAATGAGGTAAAGCTTCATTTGGCAAAGAATACCCAATCACATGTAAGAAGAAAAAAAACAAAAAAAAAACAGCATTTGATTGGATGATGGAAGTCAGCAAAGCTTCTGCTCATTTACTAAGCTCTGGATCAACTGCTCTTTGCAAAGTGCACAGTCTATTTGCCTTTAGTAAAACAACCCTATAACTTTTACACAGACTAAATAATATACACCGATTTGGGTTATTTTTATCAAAGAAATGTAGCAAAATACATTTTGGCCTAAATGTATGAAGAAAGATTATTTATTTGCAAAATGTTAAGGCTCCATGTACACAGAAGGTCAAAAACGGTCGTTTTTAAAGTAGCAGAAAAAGCTAGCTTTTATCAGCGTTTTTTTACTAGCTTTTATTAGCGTTTTTCAGTGTAGCGTTTTTTCGTATTTTTTTTTTTTTTTAAATGTTTTTTTTTCAATGGACCAAAAACCGCTAAAAACGCTCGCGGCCAGCGTTTTTGAGCGTTTATGAGCGTTTTTCAGTGTTTTGCGTTTTTTTGTGCCGAAAAACGGCACTTTGAATGCAAATTTCTTGCGTTCAGAAAAAAGCCCATTAACTCCACTGCTCATTAAAGCTAAAAAACGTTAGGTGTACATGAACACATAGGCTAACATAGAGTGCAGTTAATGGGCTTTTTAAAAAAACGCCAAAACGCCAATAAACTGCAGTTTATCAGCTTCTGTGTACATGGAGCCTTAAACAGAAACTAAGAAAAATGTTTTTTATTATTTTTTTAATTTTCTGTATCTTCTTGTTTATATCTGAAAACATAAAAGCCCAGTGGTGATTAAATACCACCAAAAGAAAGCTCTATTTGTGTGAAAATAATTATATAAATTTCTGTCAATCAAATCCAATGACACGGGCGCCGGGGGGTGGGGCCGAGTCCAGCATTCTGCGTCTATGGACGCAAGGTAACCCCCTGGGAGAGCTTCTCCTAGGCGGTTATACGATGCAGGGAGGAGCTACCAGTGCCGCCGGGGGACCCCAGAATTCGAGGATCGGGGCCACTCTATGCAAAATTAACTGCACAGTGGAGATAAATATAACATGTTTGTTATTTTTTTCTTCTAAAACCAAAGCCTGTAAGGTGTATCTCACCAAAAATTACATTTGCATTCATACCCGGGCAATCAGTGGACAATCACGGTGCAATTAGGGTGCCATTAAGAAGTAATGGCATCGCAAACGCGTCCCGCATTTTGCAGCGATTTGAAATTGCGGGCGGAATCGCAGCGATCCCGCCCGCAATCAGGTGTGAATGGAGTCCAAATCCTGACTTGTATCTTAGTGTAGAGTTCTTCCAACTGGCAGGAAATACCATTTCTGGGGAAGGTCTGACTCTGTACGCCAACTGTGTACAAAACACAGATAGCCATAATGCATTGAATTTTACAGAAAAACACAGCAGCTGCAAAGTGAAATGGAAAGGTCATTTTTAATAACATTAAATTGCAATATGGCTTCTGTAGCAAAAGCTTATGCTATATTATTATTTTTTTATTTGCTTATTTTTTCCCATAAAAGATGAGAACACATTGTTTTAGCAAAGTTCTTGATTTCAGCCATTATATATCAGCAAACGTTGATATCTGTGTCATGGTTTACCTAACTATTCCTATGTAAAATATTTGAAGTTGTAAACTATTTTATATTAGGTATAAAAATTCAAGATAGTTACTCCAGACAACCATCAAAATGCCTATAAATAAGCTGTTTTGCCTGCGAAAAGGATATGTACAGAAATTGTGGCAAGCAATTCTTGTGATCCACACACAGTGCCATTCACTAAGGTCACTTTGCTACTTCTTGGGTTAGCATTACTTTTTCCTATGTTTCCTATGGCAGTTTTACTGCTTCTTGGATCAGCTCCCTGCTCACTGGATTGAGCTGAGAGAGAAGGCTGGAGTCAGAGTGGTGACATAGGCAGCACATTTTGTGTAGCAAGAAGATTAAAGTGATACTAAAGTCAATTTTTTTCCTTCAAAAATAATAAAGATGTTATACTTACCTGCTGTTGTGTCTCAGCCAATCAGGAGGGAGAGTCCCAGACGGCCGAGGCATTCGTGTACGTTGCTGGATAGAGATGGGCTCAGGTAAGTATGAGGGGGCTGCTACACACAGAAGTTTTTTTAGCATAGAATGCATTAAGATAAAAATCATTCTGCCTTTACAACCATTTTAACTGCTTGCCACCAGCCCCACGTACATATACTGTGGGGAGGCGGCTGCTACAGGCAGAATCACGTACCTGTACGTGATTCTGCACTTCCGGGTCTGTGGTGCAAAAGTGTGCCGCCGGCGACCCGCTTCCGCTGTAATTGTATACAGCAGGAGCCAATCAGCAGGTCCGGCTGATCCCGATGTCTGCCGTGACCCGCCGATCATTTCCGACAGAGGCAGAACGGCGGTCTGCCCATGTAAACAAGGCAGATAGCCGTTCTGTAACAAGCGAAGATAGAGATCCTGTGTTTCTGCTAAGCAGGAACACGGATCTTTGTTTTCTCGCAGTTAACCACTTCAATACCAGGCACTTATACACCTTCCTGCCCAAGCCAATTTTCAGCCTACAGCGCTGTCGTAATTTGAATGACAATTGCGCGGTCATGCTACACTGTATCTAAACAAATTTTTCATCATCTTGTTCCCACAAATAGAGCTTTCCTTTGGTGGTATTTGATCACCTCTGCGATTTTTATTTTTTGCGCAACAAATAAAAAAATTACCGAAAATTTCGAAAAAAATAAGTTTTTCTTTGTTTCTGTTAATTTTTTTTGTAAATAAGTACGTTTTCTTCTTCAATAACGAGCACTGATATGGCTGCACTGACGGGCATTAATAAGGCGGCACTGATGGGCACCGATGAGGTGGCACCAATGAGGTGGCACTGATGAGGTGGCACTGATGGGCACTGATAGGCAGCACTGATGGGCACTGATAGGTGGCACTGGTATGCGGCACTGATGGGCACTCATAGGCGGCACTGATGGGCACTCATAGGCGGCACAGATGGATATTTATGGGTGGCACTGATGGGTACTTATGGGTGGCACTGATGACACTGATGGGTGGCATTGCTGGGCATCATGTGGCATTGCTGGGCATCATCATGTTTTTATTTGTTCCATAATGGTGCCAGTCAGTGCCCATTTGTGGGCACTGATTGGCATATGTTGGGCATAAATTTGCACATGTGGATGGCCATGGGGGATGTACCTGGCCATCCACATATTAGGGGCTTCCCTGGTGGCTTCCCTGGTGGTCCAGTGTGGGCATCCGAGGGGGGGCCACGCTGATAAACAATCAGCGCAGACCCCCCCTGTCAGGAGAGCCGCCGATTGGCTCTCCTCTACTCGCATCTGTCAGACGCGAGTGAGGAAAAGCCGATCAACAGCTCTTCCTGTTTACATCATGATCAGCCATGATTGGACACGGCTGATCACGTGGTAAAGAGTCTCCGTCGGAGGCTCTTTACCGAGATCGGTGTAGCGGTGTGTCAGACTGACACACCGCAACATCGATCGCCGCAATGATCGCCCCTGATGTTAACCCCTTCCCTGCCAGTGTCATTCATACAATGACAGTGCAAATTTTTTTGCAATTTTTTTATTGGTGTCACTGGTCCCCAAAAAATTGTCAGTTAGTGTCCGATTTGTCCGCTGCAATGTCGCAGCCCCGATATAAGTCGCTGATTGTCGCCATTACTAGTAAAAAATCACATAGTTTATAGACGCTATAACTTTTACGCAAACCAATCAATATACGCTTATTGGAATTTTTTTTTATCAAAAGCATGTAGCAGAATACATCCGACTAAATTGATGAAGAAATTAGATTTTGTTACATTTTTTATTGGGTATGTTTTATAGCAGAAAGTAAAAAATAAAATAAATGAAAAATATATATATATACATAAATATATATATATATATATATATATATATATATATATATATATATATAAAAAAAATTAATCGTCAGTCTTTTTTTGTTTATAGCGCAAAAAATAAAACCCGCAGAGGTGATCAAATACCACCAAAAGAAAGCTCTATTTGTGGGGAAAAGGACATACATTTTATTTGTGTACAGTGTCGCAGGACCGCGCAATTGTCAGCTAAAGTAACGCAGTGCCGTATCGCAAAAAATGGCCTGGTCATGAAGGGGGGGGGGGTAAACCTTCTGGAGCTGGAGTGGTTAATTAGCAACTATGGGGTTGGTTTACTAAAGGCAAATAGACTGTGCACTTTTGCAAGTTTAGTTGCACTCTGCAAGAGCAGTTGCTCCAGAGCTCAGTAAATAGGGAACATATAAAAACAGAGTGTGACCTGACATAGCCACTGTGGCAAGCCTCCATCCCTAATTACTTGTAATGCAGAGAGAAATTGGTCATGGGACTTTGAATGAGGCATGTCACAAATGAAAAAGTAATAATATAAATCGCATAAAACGGTACATAAGTAAAAATATTTATTTTACAAGTTGAAACATTTCATTATCTCAAGGTACAAAATACAATTGGTATAAGAACAAATCCCCAAAAAAGGGCCATACTAAGCTGACACATGACAAATAACAATTAATTCATAGAGATGAATGCATAATGATGTTTGCAACCATAGGTACATGATGAGTGTTCCTGATGGAAATTGAGAGATTGAGGGCATGATGTGAACTCGTGGATTTGTCCACTCATCAGGAGTACAATGCCACAAATAGATATAGATCTAAATGAAAAATAGTGTATTGGTAAAAAGTTACCTAGGTTTAGACAAAAACCTCAGGCAATCACCCTACACCAGTAAGTTTTTGTTCTAGAATTTTCTGTTCACATTTTTATTTTTTTCCCCCTTTGCATTTTTTATTGGACACTTGTTCACCCCTGTTTTTTACATTGCCGATTTTACTAATATATACCCATTTTAGTTGTTATCACCCCCGGTATCTCATATTTATGCAGTGGGGCAATTTTTTACTTTGGTTTTATTCATTTGGTACAGGACACATTTTTAGATACAAGTACTTTGTCACATTTACTCGTTACACTTTTTATATGTGTACATTTATACTTTCAGATTCAGTGTGGATCGGGTGTGTCCTCCCACCATCCCCTCACCTTATCACTTAATGGTTATCTGGTTTGTTGCATTGCTGCACCCTTGCTTTGGGTGGGGGGCCCCCACCTCAGCCCCGGACCTAGCATTGTATCCGGCGACCTCTGTTTCCCCTATCAGTGGCTGGGCTGGCTTTCTGAGCTGGCATGTGAGTACTTTTTACCAATAAACTATTTTTTCATTTAGATCTATATCTATTTGTGGCATTGTACTCCTGATGAGTGGACAAATCCACGAAACGTGTGTAGAGTACCAATGGTTGCAAACATCTTTATGCATTCATCTCATTCATTTATTTGTTATTTGTTATGTGTCAGCTTAGTATGGCCTTTTTGGGATCTGTTTTTATACCAATTGAATTTTGTACCTTGAGATAATGACTACGCAGGAGGGTCACCCTGTAGCAGTATATCTGCTATGGGGCGGTCCGGAACTGGTTAAAGTGGCTATGCAGTGTGCAAAACGCAAGTAAATCACAACATTTCAAACAAACTTTAAACAGATTACAAACCTTTGGCATATACAGCGGTATGTTTTCAACTCTGTATTTTGTTGATTGCCTTGAGTTCCACTGTAAAAAAGACTCATACATCACATTATATCCTTTTAAACAGTGTGCTATACAGGCAATCGTGTAAATTCTGTGGTTATTGTAATGGCCCTAAATTGGTAATGTTGATAAAATGCAAGCATCTAGAGGCCATTTTCTAGAGTGCTTAAAGAGTCTCAAAACCAGTGGCATTGCTTTGTGTAAATAGATTGTAGAGGTTTGGTGCTTCACTTTACCTCTCAAGCCAACCTCGTGGTCTAGCATTACATTATCATTACAGGAAGGAGGGAGAAGATAAGGCCAAGTAGCCCCTTTCTAGATGAGAGTTGAATAAAAAAAAAAAATGTCTTCAATAATTTAGGCCAATATGTATTCTGCTACATGTTTTTGGTATAATTTTTTTTTTCATAAGCATATATTGATTGGTTTACACAAACGTTATAGCATTTACAAACTATGGTATATATTTATAGAATTTTTATTTATAAATTTTTTTACACTAGTAATGGCAGTGATCAGCGACTTATAGCAGGACTGCGATATTGCGGCAGACAAATCGGACACTAACTGACAATTTTGACATTTTGTGGGAACCAGTGACACCAATACAGTGATCATTGCTAAAAATATGCATTGTTACTGTACTAATACTAATGACACTGGCTGGGAAGGGGTTCAACATCTAGGGCGATCAAAGGGTTAAATGTGTGCCTAGCCTGTGTTTTTGTGTACTGTATGTGCTGCTTTTACTAGTGGAAGAGAGGAATTTTAGTCCCTGCTTTACAGGAACAAAGAATCCATCCCTTTCCCCCTTGTTTACATAGGCAGATCCCTGTTCTGTGTGGTTTACCGTCAATCGGCAGGTGCTGGAGGACATTGAGTGCCTGGCATTTGCAGATCAGCTTCTGCTGTGAATTATCACAGAAGAAGCAGCCCACCGGCGGTGCGCGCATGCTCCCTGCAGGTAGAAGTGCAGGATCATGTATATATGTGATTGGGCACAGAGCTGCCGCCCTATAGCAGTAAAACTGCTATAGGGTGGTCATCAAGTGGTTAAAACACATCCCTGCTCAGAAAATGAAGCTTTTAGTCTCTTCAGCAGGCTATTCCCTTGCTGCTACCACTTTTTGACTAGCCAAAACCATGTGTCATCCTTATTGACTTCAGGGGGAAATCCTTCAACACAGACAGAAGTCCACAATTTGTGGCACCTCTAAATACACTGCCTGATTTAGGTAACTGGCCATAATAACTTTATGCATGATGTATAATGAAATAAAGGCCTGTGAACTTCTTTTCAGCAAAATGTTCCTCTCTCTATCCTTAGAATTCTCCTAGAGAGGCAAATACATAATCATTAAACCTGGCAAAATTCAGCAGGAAGAAGCAGTTGCCACAGATTTTTCCATCTAGGACTCCTGATATTCCTACTGATGAGAAAAAAATGACGCTACAACCCTCCATGATGAAGCAACTTAAAAGAAAGAGGAAAAGCAACTTTAGCGTGCAGGAAACGCAGACCTTACTAACGGAAATCAAAAAAAGGAGGGAGGTCATATTTTCAAAACAGCTGAACACCACAATCAATGAGATGAAGCGCAAGGCCTGGGAAGAAATTGCTGAATGTGTAAATGCACTGGGCGAGGGGGAGCAAAGAACTGGAACGGAGGTCAAAAGAAGATATCTAGATTGGAGGTCCCTCATAAAAAGAAAGACCCTAAATTCAGATGTGAAACTTGGAGGCTCTGGAATGCACCTTCCATTATCTGACTTAGATTCCATCATTGATGACACAGATGACAAACCAAGTGTGTTAATCAATGATTCCAGTTTGGAGTGGAAAAATGTCCAAGATGCAAGCGATTCAACGGCTGATATCAAGGTCGAAGAGGATGAACATCAAAATTTCGAAGTAAGAATATCTACTTTCAGTTTTTCTCTTCTGTCTCTCTACCTTTTTCCTTTCCTAATTTCTTTGTGTTGTGTCTACCACTAACTCTGATAGACCCCTTTTTGCTAACAGCCAGATCTTTGTGTAACGTAATTATCCCTGATTGGCCTTGAATCACCAGTGAAATATCCAAGCTCTAGTCCTAACAATTCTGTAGACCTTCTGTGTACGACCGGAAAACTACATTGACCTCTTCTGGCATTACAGGGTACTAGCTGGAAAAAGAGAATGTCACATCCTTGCTTGGGAATCCAGTTCAACTCCCGTCAAAATAGAATTGTGTATAATCAGACGCCTAGTGATGAGCAGGTATGTGACCCTTAATGTTAGAGAGATCAATGAGCTTTGCTGCAACTTAGCTAAGCACGATCGGCCCAGGCCAAGGTGCATTTTTATGAAATTTTGGTTTGTAAATACTACAACTGTTATCCATTTGCCTGTCAAGAAGTAGACAAGTGCCTGAGGTTACAGGGTAATTAACATCCTTAGCATCAACGACCAGCACTGCCTCAGAGCTTTGAACAAACATACATCTTATATTGTGCAGAGTTTGTATTTTCCAAGTGTCTCTCGCAAAAATTATAGCTAGGATCTAATATAGACTAAACTTTTATGGCTGATTTTCTCTCCTTCCTTATTCTTGTCCATAATGGTTTACAATTATATGAAAATTGGTCTCTGACCTTTATGCAGTAACGGAATGTGGGCCTGCTCATTGTAGCAAACAGTTTTCAAGCAACGGATAGCATAAAAATATATTTTAGTCTGTCATTCTTGCCTTGAGTTCCCTCTTTAATAGTGGCCATGGCTACAGAGGGTCTGTTATTGATTAGACATAAATGGTTTCTCTGTACCTCTATCAGTATTAGACTTTTAAAAAAATAACAGCCAAAAGAGAATTAGGGGAAAAAACAGCTGTGTGCAAAATAAAGATTTATGAATTCCTTATTTATTAAACATTGGTGTTGATTTACTAAAACTGGAGAGTGCAAAATCTGGTGCAGTTGTGCATAGTAGTCAGTCAGCCAGCTTCTAACTTCAGCCTGTTCAATTAAAGTGATACAGTACTAAAGTCTATTTTTTTTTTGTGTTAAAAATAACAAGTATGTAATACTAACCTGCTCTGTGTAGTGGTTTTGCAAAGAGGAGCCCAGATCCTCCTCTTCTCGCGTCCCTCTTCGGCACTCCTCGCCCCTTCCTCCTGTTGAGTGCCCCCACAGCAAGCAGCTTGCTATGGGGACACCCGAGCCGAGCCACATCTCCCTGTGTCTATTCAGACATGGAGCCACGTCCCAGTCCCGCCCCTTTCTCTCCTCATTGGCTCACTGTCTTTGATTCACAGCAGCAGGAGCCAATTGCACTTCGCTGCTTTCTCAGCCAATGAGGAGGGAATTTCCCAGAAAAGCAGAGTCTCTCGTGCAACATTGCTGGATCGAGATGGGCTCAGGTAAGTATTAGGGGGGCTGGGTGGGCTGCTGCACACAGATGTTTTTTTTTATCTTAATGCATAGAATGCATTAAGATAATAAACCTTCTGCCTTTACAACCACATTAAGCTTTGACCAAAAATCATGGAATGATTCATTTCTATGCAGAGCTGCACCAGATTTTGCACTTTCCGGTTTTAGTACGGTAAATCAACCCCATAGGTATTATTAATATCTGGAATATTTTTATTGACAAAGCAGGAACATCACTTTTCTTTTCAGGTTCATGAATAGTTGTTTATAATGTGGAGAATAATCTTCTCCTCCTCTACTATCCTAGAGTATAATTATGTCATGAGCTTTGCATACCAACCTAGAACCCAATTGCCCGGATCAAGCAAAACTACCTTGGATTGCTACTGTGAATTTGTCAAGAAATTTGTCAGTAATTCCATACAAGAACAACATATACTAGTTTCTGGGGCACAGACTCTATGAACAATCCTCTGATGGAAGGGAAAGGATTCCTCCACCCACCTCACATGTGTGGATTGGGGGATTTGTTTGTTTGGGCTGATCGAAAAAACAAGGCATCTATGGCCAGCCTAAAGCTGATGTGACACATGTTATCCCTGTCACTGACTACAACATTTCAACAACAGAATTGATAACAATTACAGAGAAAATTGGAGGAAACCTGTACTGAGAAGGTATGGCAGTTGCATCTCCTAAAAATGCAAGTTGGCTGTACTGCAGATCCAGTGACTTCATTATCCTTTAGAGCCCAACCCTGGGGGAAAAAAAAGGTTTTCCCATGTAAAACGGGTCAACTGCTCATTTTTGTCTAGGGGATTGAAGTAAAGAGATATAATTACCTAATCCTCTGATTCTTCCCACACCAAACCGGTCCCATTGGCTCCTGCCCCCCCCCCCCCTGCAGTCTAGCGGTCTTGTGCGGGCACAGCCTCACTGCATGGAAAAATTTAGCAGTTTGCAGTTTTCCCGGCTCGTTTCCCCGCTAACAGCTGAATGTAAAAAAAAAAAAAATTCCAGCAAAGAAAAGAAAATGCCCCCCCCCCCAATCCATTCCAGGCTCTTATCCGAGCATGCAGTCCGGCAGGCCAGGAAAGGAGGACAACGACAAACGAGCACCCCCCTTCCTGAACCATGCCAGGCCACATACCCTCATCATGAGGGGGGGGGGGTGTTATGGGGCATGAAGCACCTTGTCCCTATGTTGATGGAGACAAGGGCCTCTTCCCCCCAACCCTGCCTGGGGTTGTGTGGGCAGGGGACTTATCGGAATCTGAAAGCCCCGTTTACCAAGGAGGCCCCTAGATCCCGCTCCCTCCCTATGTGAATGAGTGTGGGGTACATAGTACCTTTATTCATTCACCCCCAAAAAAGTGTAGTGTAAAAGATTACAGTAGGCAGTTTTTGACAAGTCCTTTATTTAAAGAGGAACTGCAGTCTGCTCACATAATTTGTAATAAAAATATCTTTGCCATTCTGAAGCTTCCCTCCAACCACTCTGCATATTATTTTATATATACTGTGATTCTGTACTTGTCAAATATGCTGCAGAAATCTCCCTCCACTGAGTCTGGCTGCATCCATTTTAACTGTGGGCAGCTGAAGGTGCTGCCTGTTCACTTCCTGGATTTACACAGACACACAGAGGCACACCTGCAGCTCTGCAGCCCTGCAGCTCTCATTGGCCCTCTTATCACTATTCCCCCCACCCTTCCTGGCAAACTCTCATGAGAGTGAGAGAGAGTGCTGTGCATGATGTCATAATCCTAGGCTTTTTACCAGACAAGAAACAGAAAGTGAGCTGTATAAGGTATTTACTGGCAGAAAAAAAATGTTTTACTATCCAAAGTTAAAACAACAAGGGCAGAAGATTTAATAGATGAAAAGTTAAAAAAAATGACTGAAGGTCCGCTTTAACCACTTAAGGACCGGAAGGATTTGCCCCCTTAATGAGCAGGCAATTTTTTTGCGATACGGCACTGCGTTGCTTTAACTGACAATTGTGTGGTCGTGCGACGTTATACACAGACATATTTATGTCCTTTTTTCCCACAAATAGAGCTTTCTTTTGGTGGTATTTGATCACCTCTGCGGTTTTTATTTTTTGCGCTATAAACAAAAAAAGCGACAATTTTGAAATAAACACAATGTTTTTTACTTTTTGCTATAATAAAGATCCCCATAAAAATATAAAAAGGTCTTCATCAGTTTAGGCCAATATGTATTCTTCTTCGTATATTTATTGGTTTGCGCAAAAGTTATAGCGTCTACAAAATAGGGGATAGATTTAAGCATTTTTATTATTATTATTTTTTTACTAGTAGTGGCAGTGAAAAGTGATTTTTTTAATGTTGAAGATCCATCCTCAATCATGAGACCCGATGCCACCGTTGATCTAAAAAAAAAAAAGGTTGACTCCCACTAAAGGCTCCCGCCATCTGCCAGTTCTTAAATAACTAAGGGTGACCCGGGCTGCATGCTCGGATAAGGGCCTGGTATGGATTGTGGGGGTGGGCACGCCATTTGAAAAAAAAAAATTGACGCGGGGGCTCCCTCAAAATCTATACCAGACCCGAAGGACCCACGCCGATTTTTTTCTTATATTTTTCTCTTCTGGAACTCTGCGAACAGCTGATGACTCGTCTGCTCTTTAACAACCAGCTATTCACAGTTTGCGAAGAAAAAAAAAAAAGGCATGTAAAAACGTAACACTTGCATTTTTAGTGCGGATCTATTGAAGTCTATCACATGCAAAATGCCCTTTCCAAAAATCTGGCGCCTGAAAAACACATAGATATTAACCTGTCTCATAGGAAACCACTTTAAATGGACTGTAGGGCTTTTCTGCAAAACGCACTAAAAACGCATAGGTGTGAACCTAGCATAAGCCATTGACCCAGAATAGGTTTGCAGATCATGAGCTCTGGCTTCACTCAGTATGCAATTTTCTCATCTGCATACCCATTGTGGAATTGTGACCTGAATTTATTGAAGTCAGAAATAGCCAAGTAACTATTTTTTTTTTCAGAATGATGTCAGCAGTGGGAGCCTTTGTATTGTGTGGTCTTAATATGTTTTCAGCACCTAAAGTAACACACTCGATAAATAACATACCTCTGTTAATGGATCTATGTAGGGTTACCTGCATTTTCTGCTGAAATAATGACAGCTGGCTTCAGGGCTTCAGTTGATCTATAAGCCTCCTAGAGGTGCAGTTCACCACCTACATGTTGGTGCATATTCACTTAGGAATGATAGACCCTGTTCAACTCTGTATAGGAATGGAACTATTATTGATGCACAGTATAGGAAAGGGGCAAACACTTCTATGCACCGCATCATGTGTCAAAATTAGCTTTATAGGCTTCTATTGGCCGCATGTACAAGAACAAACGTGATGAAGATCAGATGTTAATTGCCAAAGATGTAAATACCAGGGTTGTTTGGCCATTCAGTTTTTCTATTTACATTTTTTTTAATTATGTTAATTTACTTTTGACTTTAACTAAAGAGGAAGTAAACCCTGATGGGTTTTACTTCCTCTTTATTTCCCTGCAAAGGTAAAGCATAATGGGCTACTATACACCGCATAGTAGCCCATTATGTGTCACTTACCTGAAAACGAAGCCTGCGATGTCACTGCTGTCCCCGCTTGCTGGAAGCGTCCATCTTCACCCCTCTTCCTTCCGGGGCTGCAGACTTCAGCTCTGTGACTGTCCGGAGTCGCGTGACGTCACTTCCGCGCATGGGCGCGGGAGCCGCCAGTCACGGCATGATCCCTTTAGAAACAGCACGATCGGGCCCTTTTTAAAGTGTGCATGCGCCAATGACCTTGGCGCACGCGTATATTGTAATTATCTCCTAAACCATGCAGGTTTAGGGGATATTTCCAGCACCTACAGGTAAGCCTTAATGTTGTGTTACACTATGTGATTATTCTTGCTCTGTGTCTTTAAGATCTGTCCCCTTCTTTCTAGCTGAACTCTCTCTCTCACCGTAGTTCTTTATATATCTCCTCCACTTCCTGATTCTGGTCATTACTCCTGTATATCTTCCATGCTAAACATCTTCCATGTGGCTTACAACTGCAACGTTTTTCTACCTATGAATATCCATCATTAAACAGAACATTCGAAAGGATTCATCGTCTGTCGTCCTAACTGTGAGTTTATTCATTGAGTTAAACTGCCTGTATCGATGCAAGGGATGAATATCAAACCAGCTTGAGTAAGGCCTACTTAAACCTGGAGATGAACTTTATCGCTTTGTAGTTGAGACAGAATAGTAGAAAAACGGCGTTTCACAGCCTAATTACAAGATTTCTGCATGTCAGTACTGAAACAGACAAGATTTACTGCCCTCATAGCAAGACAGAAGGGACAGAGCAGCACATGGCAGCCTTATAGCCTGAGACAATCTGCACAGTGTCATATTTCAGCACACAGATCCTGCCTGCTTTCACAGTCAGTCTGCTATCATGAGTGACCAAGCTTCTGCATGTGAACTCACATCTACCTCCCCACAAGTTCCTGAAGAAACTGAGTTACCCAAACGCTCAGTTAAACCCACTTGGAAAGTAATGGAGAATTATGAAGCTTCAAGGACTGAATTGTCAAATAGCTTGGAATTAGTCTGGGAGAAAATCCTTGCTGAAGCCAATACAGTGTCTGTTGAACGTGAACTACTGACACTAGAGGGCGCCATTAAACAACTTTCTGCCTCATATGAGCTTTATCAGCTTACCAGCATCAAATTCACTAATGTCTTACAAAACATGAAGTCAGAAAGTGCGATGATGCAATTAAAGCGCGTCAATGCTCTCAATATTGAAAGAGACAGTTTTATCCAGCAAACCAGATTAAAGGCAGAAGCAAAAATAAAGCTGTTACAGGACACTGCATCTCACAAATCTGTTTCCACCAGACGTTCTAAAAACTCGTCAAGATCCCATAGTTCAAGATACTCAACACTCAGTGAGCGACTTATTAATGCCCGCGCTGAAGTGGAAGCCAGCAAAGTGCAGGTGGCATATGCAGAAAAAAGAGCAGAGTTGGAAGCGCAGTCAGCACGTCAAAGAGCAGAGTTGGAAGCTCAGAGAGCAGAGTCGGAAGCTCAGTCAGCACGTCAAAGAGCAACAATGGAAACATTAAATGAACAGTGTAAACATGACGCAGCTATGGCAAAGCTAAGGGTCCTACAGCAAGCTATCAGTGCAAACGAAGGTGCAAGTGAGAAAGACAGCATTAACCTAAACATAGCAGATATGGAAGACCCCCTCAAACGCACTAAAGACTATGTCCTAAGCCACTGCAGTGCACACTCCATTGTCTCCAATGCTCCCGACTACATAGAGACTCCTTCACAGCTTCAAGTTAAAGAGGTTCCAGCAACTTCCTGCACTCAAAATCACTCCACTGCATTTCCTACCTGCCTACCTTGCCTGCCTTCATACGTCACAGAGCATCAGCGCAAGCTTCAAGCAAGTCATCAATCTCCAGTCATCGGTACAGCCTTGAATCAACGTACCATTGGAACAACTGTTTTCAAGCAAGCAACTCACCTGGATGCATCTGCTGCACCATATTTCCCTGTGTCCTTTAACAACAATGTCAAAGATAATGCAATCAGCACCATACAGCCAACAGCATCTCACATAAAGGCGGAGACAACTGAGACAGAAGAGTTTGTGAGGTACATGCTTCGCAGAGAGCTCACAAAGACTGGTCTTACAAGTTTTGATGACCAACCTGAGAACTACAGAAGTTGGAAATGTGCCTTCAGAACTACAATCAGCAATATTGGCATTACAGCTGATCAAGAATTGAATCTGCTGATCAAATGGCTTGGTCCTCTATCTGCTGCACGTGTTAAGCCATTAAGATCGGTTTTCATGGACAATCCTACTGCAGGCCTCACAGCTGCATGGGAGTGACTAGAGCAAAGTTATGGCAGTCCAGAAGCTATAGAAAATGCTTTGTTCATGCGTCTGGAAACTTTCCCAAAGATATCCGGTAAGGACAACAAGGAGTTCCAGAGACTGAGTGACCTTCTCCTTGAGCTTCAGCTAGCCAAGACAGATCCAAAACTACCTGGACTCAGTTACCTTGACACTCCAAGAGGGGTAAACCCAATTGTCTCCAAGCTCCCGTATGGTTTGCAAGAGAAATGGACTGCACTAGGGTCATCATACAAAAGAGAGAACAAGGTTTCCTTCCCTCCATTCTCTTTCTTCTGTGAATTCATCAGGAAAATTGCAGAGACCAAGAACGATCCAAGTTTTTCCTACGGTGAGTACAGCCTCTTCTCACCCTTTCCTAAGAGTACCAGTCTTCAGGGCAACTATAGAAACCATAGAGGCCCAGTGTCCGTGAAAAAGACTGACATCCTTCCCACTCCTACCACAGTTCTAGCCACGAACAAACAGAGTAGGAAGATTGAAAACCCTAACAGAGAGTGTCCCATACACAAAAAGCCACACCCCCTCAATAAATGTATCGGCTTTAGGAAAAAGCCTCTGGAAGAGCGCAAGGAGCTTTTAAAGACATTTAGGGTATGTTTCAGGTGCTGTGCTTCTACAGAACATTTTGCAAGGGACTGTAATGTGTCCATCAAGTGCATAGAGTGTGGCTCTGAAGAACATGTGCAAGCCCTCTATCCACTTGAGCCCAGCTCTGCACAACCTGCCAACACTCCTCCCAGGTTAACGCATGGCGGGGAGAATACAGACCAAGTGCCTAATTCTACCATCATTTCTTCATCCTGCACTGAAGTTTGTGGAGAAGACCGCTGTGGTAAGTCCTGTGCTAAGATATGCTTGGTGAACATATACCACAAGGATCAACCAGAAAAGTCTCTAAAGGCATATGCTATCTTAGACGATCAGAGCAATCGATCACTTGCAAAATCGGAATTGTTCAATCTATTTGAAATAAAAGGTGAAGCTCATCCTTACACCTTGGGTACCTGTAGTGGAACTATAGAGGTTTCTGGAAGAAGGGCTCATGGACTCATGGTATCTTCTCTCAAAGGTAACTTGCAATTACCCTTACCTACACTTGTTGAGTGCAATCAGATACCTGCTAACAGGGAAGAAATCCCTACTCCAGCTGCTGCTTTCCATCACCCTCACCTCAAGGTAATAGCAAATGAGATACCGCCGCTTGACAAAGATGCTCAGATCCTTCTTCTGTTAGGAAGAGACATTCTAAGAGTTCACAAGGTACACAGACAAGTCAGTGGACCCCCAGATACCCCATTTGCCCAGCGCACGGATCTAGGGTGGGTCATCATAGGCAATGTCTGCATAGGCAAAATGAAAAGACCTACCAACATTTCGTCATTCAAGACAAATGTTCTGCCAAATGGCCGAAACACTTACTTTGAGCCATGCCCACATCACTACTGGGTGAAAGAGAAGATAGCCAGCCACGAATGGCAACATGGTATCTCAGGTGACACAAGCCCTTTCTCCTGCTATGATGGCGACTTCGGCTCTACAGTGTTTAATGCAACCAGTGAAGATGACATACTGGCTCCTTCAATGGAAGACAAAGAATTCATCAAGGTAATGGACAATGAGTTCTTTCAAGATGACTCCAATAACTGGGTAGCACCCCTACCCTTTCGTCTCCCAAGAGAGAGATTGCCCAACAACTTACAGCAGGCCATCAGTAGATTCTCCTCCTTAAAGCGAAACTTAAGCAGGAAACCAGAGATGCAAAAGCACTTTGTGGACTTTATGCAAAATGTATTTGACAGAGATCTTGCAGAGCCTGCTCCCCCACTAAAGGAGGGAGAAGAATGCTGGTACCTTACATCCTTTGGCGTGTATCACCCACGCAAACCAGACCAAATCAGAGTTGTCTTTGATTCCAGTGCTTAGCACAAAGGTGTTTCTCTTAGCAACATGCTCCTTACGGGACCCAACTTGAACAACAGTCTAATAGGAGTCTTGATTCGTTTCAGACAAGAGCCTGTAGCAGTAATGGCCGACATTCAACAGATGTTTCACTGCTTCATCGTCAGAGAAGACAACAGAAACTACCTCAGGTTTCTATGGCACAAGGACAATGACCTCAACAAGGAAGTTATAGATTATCGCATGAAGGTACATGTCTTCGGTAACAGTCCTTCCCCAGCAGTGGCAACTTATGGGCTAAGGAGAACAGCTCAGACTGGAGAAGTTGAATATGGATCTGATGCCCGTCAATTTGTTGAAAGAAACTTCTACGTTGACGACGTACTTAAGTCCTTTCCAACTGCTAAAGAAGCAATTGATCTTCTCACCAGAACAAAGGAGATGCTGTCTGTAGCAAACCTTAGACTGCACAAGATTATATCCAACAGCCAGGAACTTATGAATGCCTTTCACTCTGAGGACTATGCCACTAGTCTAAAAAACCTTGACTTAGGTACAGATGTGCCTCCTGTACAGCGAAGTCTGGGTTTGTTGTGGAACATCAAGCAAGACAAATTCACCTTCCAAGTGTCAACTTGTGACAAACCCTTCACTAAGAGAGGAGTCCTGTCCGTGGTGAATAGCATCTATGACCCACAGGGTTTCCTTGCTCCAGTTACCATTCAAGGTAAGATTTTACTAAGACAGTTGTCTACTGAGAACATAGACTGGGATACTCCCTTGCCTAGTGAGAATCAACACAAGTGGGAAGGTTGGAGATATTCTTTGAAGTCACTAGAAAAACTTCAGATTCCCCGTTGCTATGTTCCAGGTTCCATTTCAACTGCTAACCGGAGAGAGAGATTCATATTTTCTCTGATGCATCAGTTGAAGCTATTGCTGCAGTAGCCTATTTGAAGACCTCTGAACTGAATGGAGAATCACACTGTAGTTTTGTCCTAGGCAAGGCAAAACTCACTCCCAAGCCTGCACATACCATACCAAGACTTGAACTTTGTGCAGCCGTGCTAGCAGTAGAAATTGCAGAGGTCATACGAAGTGAAATGGACACTACAATTGATTCTTTCACCTTCTATACAGACAGTAAGGTAGTACTTGGTTACATAAACAACCAGACAAAACTATTTTATGTGTACGTCAGCAACAGGGTTGAACGTATCAAGAGATTCTCTCTACCAAGTCAATGGCATCACGTTCCCACTGAACTCAACCCAGCTGACTGTGGGACCAGAGCCGTGTCACCTGCCGCTCTTCAGGACAGCTTATGGCTGTCACCTCCAAGGTTTCTGCGTGAGGACTCTTACTTACTCCCTATTGACACCACCTATGGGCTAGTAAACCCTGAAGATGATAAGAAAATAAGAACTGTGAACACCTCACTCCACACTTCTGTAAGTACAAAACAGAAGCTGCGGTCACACCATTACAGGCATCAATGGAAGCAGGTGCAGCATCTAGCCAATGTGTTCTGGCATCGCTGGAAGAAAAAGTATCTTCATCACCTTCAAGGTCGTAACAAATGGCAAGCATCTAAGCCAAATCTTAAGGTTGGAGACCTCATCCTTCTAAAAGACAAGGAAGTTTGTCGGAATGAGTGGCCTATGGGTCTTATTACTAAAGTTATGCCCAGCGACGATAACAAAGTCCGGAAGGTAGAAGTCAAGGTAACCAAGGGAGGATCGACACGAACCTTTAGTCAACCAATTACAGAGTTAGTACTCCTTTTGCCAGGTGAGTGACTTGTGCAAGGACTAGCCATGCTGTTGGCACGGCGGGGAGTACATTGCTGCCATCTACAGGTTCTACTCAGAACTTTGGAATTCTTTGAAGACATCATACTGTGACTTTATGTTCTTCATCCTGTTGAACTTACATTTATTATTTGCTTGTTGCATGTTTTTCATTACAGGTTCCAGGACATTCGTCAGTATTGGACTTTTTGAAAATATATATTTTAGTTTAAGGTTATGAAATCTAAAGATTTCAGACGGGGAGTGTTGTGTTACACTATGTGATTATTCTTGCTCTGTGTCTTTAAGATCTGTCCCCTTCTTTCTAGCTGAACTCTCTCTCTCACCGTAGTTCTTTATATATCTCCTCCACTTCCTGATTCTGGTCATTACTCCTGTATATCTTCCATGCTAAACATCTTACATGTGGCTTACAACTGCAACGTTTTTCTACCTATGAATATCCATCATTAAACAGAACATTCGAAAGGATTCATCGTCTGTCGTCCTAACTGTGAGTTTATTCATTGAGTTAAACTGCCTGTATCGATGCAAGGGATGAATATCAAACCAGCTTGAGTAAGGCCTACTTAAACCTGGAGATGAACTTTATCGCTTTGTAGTTGAGACAGAACACTTAATATAGGCTTACCTGTAGGTAAAAGTGGTTGTACACAGTTTACAACCACTTTAATGCATGTTAAAGTGTTACTAAACCCACAACAGTAAATCAGTCTGTATATGCAGTAAAACATGCTTGGTATACTCACTGCGGATACTAAGGATTGAAGCATTGTGTTAAATAGGTTGTTTAATCCTGTCTTCTCTGATCCTCCCCTTATTTTACTGTTCCCAATCCATCTGCTGATAGAACAGAGCTTTGGGGGCACATGCTCAGTTTGATGTGTATTGCTAGAGAGTTTTTTTTTCTTTTTGGGAGGGTGCATGTAATCAGCACAGGGCCAATCAGCACTATCCAGACAGAGGGTCAAGGGTCATGCAGCCTCATAGGACAGTCAGAGGAGAATGAAGACTTCTCCTACAAGCTTTAACCAGTGCTCTGCGGGACACTGATAGAAGTCACAGACTGCTGATGAGAAAAGGTATTTATCAGTTTATATTTACTTAAACAATTGCATTTTCATGTTCTGTGTACTGTGGGAGACCAGATATATTGAATGCAGGCTCCTGGGTTTAGTAACACTTTAAGTATCTAATATGGAAAATATGTGGTAGTTTATCATGTATTTGTTCAGTTTAACAAGAGTCCAACTGTACTCCTTACTACTATCAACAGGTATTGTACAATGTACTCTTTAGTGCTACCACAACTGGCTTTAATACTTAATTTAACGTGTAAGGTTGGTGGATTTTGTAGAACAGAGCAGCTTTCGGAGATGGAGCAAGAGCCACCAAAGCAGGTGAAGTTAATGTTGTAAAAGTTCCCAGAATAGACTGAAGCTGACCTAGGCAGGCATACATAATTCCAAATCTCTGAAATAATGCCACTCTGGTTAACCTCTAGCAGGCTGAGATAATGAGTTAAGCCTTGTACACACGATTGGATATCCTATGGATTCTAATCTGATGGTTTTGTCCATCGGAAATCCGATGAAGCTGACTTCCATCAGTCTTGCCTACACACCATCAGTCAAAAAACCGACCGTTCCAAACGCAGTGACGTAAAACACTCTGATGAGCCGAGAAAAATTAAGTTTAATGCTTCTGAGCATGCGTTGACTTGATTCTGAGAATGCGTGGGTTTTTTATCCGATGGACTTGCCCATAGACGATCGGAATTTGCTATCGGTATTTGATCCATCGGAAAAATTTAAAACATGTTCTATTTTTTAAAACCGATGGAAAAAAGACCGATGGGTCCCATACACGATCGGTTTGTCCGATGAAAAAAGTCCATCGGACTGTTTTCATCGGTAAAACCGATCGTGTGTACAGGGCTTAAGAGGCTTCAGAGTCCCGGAAAACTAGTTGCTCTCAGTATATATGACTGGATCAAACTGTCCGGGAAGCAAAAAGCTGTCAGTGAGGCACTTACTTTTGTACTGCTTGGCATGCTGTCTTCAAACAACCATAGTCGAAGAACAAGTAGAAAGTCAGGGCAGGCAGAAAGCATAAACTGAAAACTTGATTTGTGATTGGAGGAGGCAAACCAAAAGCTGTGGATTCTAAAGATGAGATGAGGGACAGATACTCGAGTACTAGCTGTACAAGTTGTAAAGGTCAGGTGTGCAGCTCCAGCATAACTCCAACACAGTGCTAAATGTCATCTAGCAAATAGCAAGGAAGAGAATCCAGATACAGTGGGTTGTTAAAGATTACATGTGGCTTAATCACCTTAATACTGCCATAGAGTTAAAAACAATGTAGAAGCAGACTAATGTTTTTGGGGCGCCATTTGTTAATGGCGCTGCAAAGAACACACACAGGCGGCCAGTGCCAGTGTTTACATTTTAGAACCCCCCCTTCCTCTTCTGCCACTTGTTGCTTCCATGCAAATCCTTAATGTACAAAACACTACTCCCACTGACCACCAACAAAAGAGGGGTACACTGAGCCGCAAGGAGGTACATAGAGCATACTGACCACCAACAGTTATGGGGCACTCACCACTGATCATCAAACATTTAGGACCCTTTCATATGACCATTCCGATCAGGTCCCCTTGTCAGTTTTTCAGGTGTACCTGATTTGACGGTCCATTCACCCCTATGGACCCACGGGTGTACACAGACTTGTGTCCGTTTACATCCACCTACCTCCGATCCAATCCGGTCCCCTAAATATAAACGAAAGGGGATCCATCTCCCTCTGTCTAGGGTGATCAGATCGAAGGGCAGTCGGGTGTAAACAGACAGCAGAGTCAGTTTACACCCGCCTGCCCATAGAGCAGAGCAAAACCCTGTCTGTCTGCAGAAACCGAGTGGACATCCGCCTGCAAGCTCTTCTGTGCATTAGATAGTCCTGACCCCCTGTACTTGACTGCTGCACTATATATGCTGTCCTACCTAAACTACAACATTTTTTTCTAGCTTATTTGTACCTCAAGAAATGTGAGCCTCCACATGCATCTTTTATAAGCGACCCTAAATTTCCCCGAGCTGCACGGGTCCCAACAGACTTCTCTTGGTGGATAGACAATAACCTTACATCCCTTTCCAATTTTATAGATGGTACAAACTTCATTTCCCTCCCCTCTCTTATCTCTAAATCCCAAATTCCTGAAACTGAATGGAATAGATTTTCTCAGATCAAACATTTTTTTGACACGTATTTTCAAACCTCGAATATACAACCCCCATCCTTTTTCGAGACCCTCTGTCTTAAATCCCCCAGAAAGAGAGGTTTCATCTCGGAAGTATACGTCAACCTACTTATCAACACAGACACGAACAAACTTCCATACATGATGAAATGGGAACAGGAGGTAGGCTTCACATATCCTTCTGTGAACTGGGACAACTGCATCAACAATTTGCACAAAAGTACCAAGTCTATAGCCATTAAAGAGACAGCGTTGAAGCTATTCACTAGATGGTACTATACCCCTATTAAACTTCACACCATTTTTCCTACCGTCTCCCCTTTGTGCTTCAGAGGATGCAACTCCACCGGCTCTTTTACACACATCTTTTGGAGCTGTGAAAAAATCACTCATATCTGGAAGCAGTTGGAGAATTTTGCCTCTAAAATTGCAGATAAGAACATCACCTTGACCTTACATAATTGCCTTCTATTCTCACCCATTATAGGACTCTCTACTCAAGGTATTAGACTAATACATACTATATGCGTAGCAGTCCACTGGTTAATTGCTTTCCATTGGAAATCCCCATCAGTTCCTTTAACACAACTCAAAACTAGAATCAATAATATAATTTTGATGGAAAAAATCTATCATACTGTTCGGAACACAAATCAGGTTTATAAACAAAAATGGGACCCCTGGGTCGCACATAACAAGGAGTTCCTTAACCCAGATCAACATGCCTCTCCTTAATTTTTGGTTCAAACATATATGCACATCACTGTAACTTCGTTTATAGAGCCACTCTTCCTTCTTACATGTATATATATGATGCAAATTGTATTTCTACGTTTCTACTTTATACAGTCCATATGTATATCTGACGCTATGGAATTGATTTTTTTACTTTTGTCATGTCGGTTTTGTACCACCTTTTAACCCAAATAAAAAACGTTTGTAAACAAAAAAAAAGAAATGTGAGCCGTCAAAACATCAGGGTTCTTATCCTAAAACTGTTATGTGTGAATTTGTATTCTCCAACTTAGGTCCCTTTCACACGCGCTTTCCGATCAGGTCCGCCTGTCAGTTTTTCTGGCGGACCTGATCGGACACTCCATTCACCTCTTATGGAGAGGCGGATGTCAGCAGTGACATGTCCGCTGACACCCGCTGCTATCCGATCCGATTCTGTCCGTGAAATCCAGACGGCTAGAGACCCTATTTTACATCCGTCTGGCGGATCGGATGAAAAAGGACATGCGGTCCGTTTTCATTCGATCTCTCTCAAAGCGGAGTCCGCAGGTGGACCGCCTGTGTGAAAGGAACCCAAGTTTTTAATTTTTTATAATTATATTTTTATAATCAATTCTTTATTTAAATTTTAGGTAAAAAAACAAATATAATAATTTTATATAAGTTTTATAACCAAAATATTAAATATATATAAAATATAAACTAAAAATTAATGCTATTCTTGAGAGCTACTGTTATTCACAGGATAATGCCCACAGCAAAACACAGTGGTGTAAACTGTCTCCACTTGTGAGCCTGTTTTTAAATGACATACAGAAATCCCGATTGTATACAAAGGGTTTTAATAGTATTATTCTGGGATTTCCAGGTCACAAATACTTTTTGTATCTTTTATTGCTTTCATTGAGTAAAAATATATATTTTTTACATCTATTATTTGTGTAAATGATTGCTTAGTTGAAGAATACTGCAGAGCCTCGTTAATATATTCCCTAAATTTACATCCCGCCTAAAATCCTGTGAGCCCCTGATTTTCTAAAGTTGTCTGACAACTTTGCCTCTGCTGCGCTGAAATATTAATAAGTAGAGGGGTAGAAGCAGCAGTTAGCTTGTATGAATGAGAAACTTTAAAAAAAAAAAATTACATTTAAATCACAACTTGCCGAAGTAAATCTTTAAGCCAATTTTCAATCTGGTCAATGCGTGAGAAAATAATAAATCCTTCGGATGACACCAAGAAGAGGTTATAAATGGCAGCCTCCATACTTCCTCAGTACAGGTTTCTTCTAATACAAATGTGATGAAAGGTGTTTATTTTTCAATGGACACGTACCCTACATTATTTTTATTTATTCCACAGTGTGATTTAATTTGCTTATATTTAATTTGACCCTCCCTGGTCCCACCCTCATCAACAATGACACTTTAAAAAAAACATTTCCATTTTCATTACAATGCCTTATTTTAGACCCAGTGCCATCATCACTGTGTCTCTGTGCTTACAGGCAGCTAGTGGGTGGGAGGGGGGCACGTTGCTATACATAGTTTTCTGAATTTGCAACCGTTCCCTGCCAAAGTACTCGTCTGAAGAGCCCTTGGCCCTGATGCAAGCAGTGGGCTGACTCTTGGGAGGAGTTATGCAAACATAAACATGTCTTGATGGGTGGACAACAGCCTGGAGGAGTGGGCATTCCTCTGCATGCTGCATTTGCGTGCAGACTGCCCTGGTTAATGCCCACATGTAATGCTAAGCATTCATGATTGAAAGAAGTGCAATTCAATGAATGAAAAGGGCAGATCAGGAACGATAAAGGTCCTATGCATGGGCCGAATATCGGGTGGCATCGACCAGCTCAATAGAAACTGGCCGACATTAGGCCCATGTGTATAGCAACTGGTCCAACAGAAGCCAGCTGTTCGGTCAGATTCTGTCAAAGGGGCTTGACCGAAAAAGGTCTGCCAATTGGCATCAGGTCATCGCTGACAGGGGAGCTGTTCCCCTGTCAAAACACAATAGCTTAGCGGCCCCTCTCGAGCTCTTTAGTTTTTTTCGTTCAGCCCACTGGGTTGAACGAAAAAAAAAATTGTGTGTACTAGGCTTAAAGCTGGCCAATATATTAGTATATTCACGAACCATCATACAAACATTCATATTATCATTACATTACATTACATTCATTACATTCAATGATGGGATGAATGTTGTTTGAAAGTGCTTAAAAATTTAGTTTGCCTTTAACATTTGTTTTGGAAATAATGCAATTTTCAGAATGAAAAACACATTTACTGTTAGAAACTCATTCAAGAACAATTTGCCATTCTGCTGTTTTCAAATTTTCTCATCAATGCAGTCGAAAACAAATGTCCATTAGACCCCACTATGGATTACAAAATCAAAAAAAACATTCCTGAAACAAACGTTTTCTAACCAAATTTTTCTAGTGTATGGCCAGCTTAAGAGTGGGGAAGAAATGGTGAGCTGACGCTGGACATCCTCCAGCCAGGAAATGAGGTGGGCTATATCTAACTTGCTGGGGCTTCTAATACACACTTGGAGAAGCTCACACTGTGCAGTGAATTCTGAGTAAGCAGTTTCAGTATAGGAGAAGACCCTGTACAACTGTGCAAGACTGAAGGTAAGGCTGGAGTTCAGCTTTAACGTTAACATTACATCCTTAGGCAAATTTCAGACCAGGCACACAAATAATAAAGAATAAGGATATTTCTCAACACATTTTATGTTGATACTGGAGGCGTGAAACTTGAATACTATGTTTTTTATAAAATTTAGCACTTTTCTGTATAAAATATTTTTCTGTGTTTCACATACAGTTTGAGATGGAAGAGGATGAAATGTTGTCTGCAGTCTTACCTGACTCTAGAGAAGAGAATGATCTTCCTGAGGAATTTCCCAGAATTGAGGAGTTTGGCACCCTGAGTTCTATAGCCAGAATCCCATACAAGGATTCCCACCTCCTCATAACACTAGAGAAGCAGAAGCTAGAGCTGGAAAGACAACGATTAGGCATCGAAGCTGAAAGGCTCCAAGTGGAAAAAGAAAGACTTCAAATTGAAAGAGAGCGTTTGAGACACTTAGACATGGAGCATGAGAGACTACAGGTTGAAAAAGAGCGTCTGCAAATTGAAAGAGAAAAGCTGAGGCTCCAAGTCATGCATGCTGAGAAAGCCAACATGGAGAATGATTTTGCTTCAGCGGAAAAAAATGTTTTGCAGCCCTTGGACATAGAAGCAGAAAAATTAAAACTGGAAAGGGAGCACCTGCAGCTAGAAAAGGAGAGGCTTCAGCTCTTAAAATTTGAATCTGAGAAGCTTCACATAGAGAAGGAGCGTCTGCAGGTTGAAAAGGAACGCCTACGAATTCAAAGAGAAGGAGGGCACCTACAATAAAAGAGTAATGTGTCATAGAGTTACATCAGTTTCCTAGTGACTTTGTTTAGCATTGTCTTTGTTGCTTAGTCCGTAGACTTTGATCTTTGTTTGTCAACCAAGAAAGCCTTATGCAGGTACGTTCCTTTGGTGTTACTGACAGATATAGTTTACTGTGTAGCCAAACAGTGAACACGGAACACCGTAGTGTGTAGCGTTCAGCCAAATGGTGTTCTTAAATTCTATGATGTGCCTGCATATATGTGTTAGACTGTGTGCACAACTAGACTGTTCTATTTCCCACACTCTTCTTCTAATGATACTACCAGCTTGAACCACATATTAGAGACCTGGTTCGCCCAAAATTCTGTTTCAGTTTTCTGTAAACAATGACAAATTTAATTGCTTGAATATTTTTTTTTGTCCCTCAGATAGCCCCCATCAGAAAATTTTGAAAATGTGGCTTATAACAGGCCAATGGAACTCTCAAGCCCTGTACACACGATCGGTTTTACCGATGAAAACAGTCCGATGGACTTTTTTCATCGGACAAACCGATCGTGTATGGGCCCCATCGGTCTTTTTTCCATCGGTGTTAAAAAATAGAACATGTGTTAAATTTATCCATTTATCCGATGGAAAAAAAAACAATAGCAAATTACTATCGCCTGTGGGGAACTCCATCGGATAAAAAACCCACGCATGCTCAGAATCAAGTCGGCGCATGCTCAGAAGCATAGAACTTAATTTTTCTTGGCTTGTTGGAGTGTTTTACGTCACGGCGTTTGGGACTATCGTTTTTTTGACTGATGGTGTGTAGGCAAGACTGATGGAAGTCAGCTTCATCAGATTTCCGATGGAAAACAGGGAGATCTTGACAATAGAGCAGTAAGAATCCAGTGAATTAGGGATATATACCACTGGTGCCACACAGACAGAATCTGTTGGCAGAGCTTGTCATCTCTATGAGGACTGAAAGGAGCCCGTAGAAAAGACACTTCTAGTGTTCAGTTTAATTATAGAGTTTCTTCCCAGACCGGCAACTATAACAAAAGTGAAATTATTCTCATTCACTATAGTATATACTAGTAAGTATTCGACTACTAAGTATTCAATAGCAGACCAAATGTGCCCTCTTTGTCTTTGGTGGCCATTTTGAGAGAACACTAATTAGATGTTGGATCTCTCAGAAAGTGGTGTTAATAGCATTAAAAAAACAAAAAACAGAACCAAGTAAGAGAGACTGTGCTGATAGGTTTCCATGAGATAATGCACATTCACACTTTCACCACCTCTTCCCATAAAAGCAAGATCTCCAGAGAATTTCCAAGTTGACAGCGGACTTTAGCAAATTGTTGGCAAATTGGTGCTATGTAAAGGGACATTGAATATTGAGTACAAATATACCTGTACTGATATGGTTCTATTGACAAAAATCTAGTCATTAAAATTACTCTGTAACTCAAACCAAAAAAGTTGCTGACCATTATAAAGAGCAGGCGCCTAGTGGTACACATATCTGTACCAGCTTTTTTTTAAGCTTCTTGTTGTGCCAGAATGCTGGGCTTTTTTTCCTAAGGGAAAAGCTCTAATATACAACATCTCAGCATTTGGGTAGACAGGGAGGACTGAAAGCTAGTGCAGATGTATGCAGGCACCTCTGGTTTACACTTGTACCCCTTTCAGCAGCTTTGACAGAGTCAGTTTGAGGTATACCAGGACCATAGGGAGGCATAATTGCCATTAAAATATTTGAATATTTTCACAAATGCATTAAATGCAGATGGTTATTTTTGATAACAGCAAGCCTACTGTACAATTTTATGTTTTTACAATTCTTTCTCATTATTAGAATGTATGCTAAAGACTTGTATTTGTGTGTTATAAAATATTTTCATATCAGGTTAACTTGTTTTAAAGTACACCTTTTTTTATGATTGGTATTAACCTTTTGGAACGGGCCACAAAGGTTAGTTTTAAATATGATCTTTGTCATATATTAGTTTCCTGTGCAGACTGTTTAAAGGAGACCTTAAGTGCTTTCCTCTAAGGCATGTAGAGGTTACAGGACCATGGATGGAGGCTGGATCCCCCCTCCAAAGCCAGGGATCCAACCTGACTGGAAAAGAAAGAACATTACACTATTCCGTTGAAATATTCCTGAATTTCTTGAAAAGTAGAATTTTTGCTGTAATTTAAAGATAAACCAAAAATGCTTTACCACCAAGAAAATAAAATGCAGTATATATTTATTTTGGCATAAGAAATTAAACAATAGCACTTCTTGGGATCATGGACACATAACACATTGCACCCTATTATTTGTTTTGCCTTTAATGATGCAGTAGTGTAGAGCAGCCTCTAAATATACTATCACAGATCAGCTTCTAACAGTTTAACTGTCAAAGATGTAAGTGGATCGATCCTCTGGACCAGCACAAAGCTTCTGGCTGTCTTAGAAATAGAATCTAAGAGCAGAGTCTTCTCCGCAGACCTCCAAAAGTGGATTTGTGTTTTTTTATGATGCTACTATATCTAATAATGAGAGGACAAACTACGACTGAGAGACCACTGATCTCTGAAACTATTATTTTTTTACTGTATCTTTCTCTTTCAATCCTTGATTTGGTTTCCAGCTGTTTCAGAAGTGTCAGTGGATCCTTGCTAGCTACTTTTTGGTAGTTCCTAGCACCATCCATGGTTGCAGCAGGAGGCAAGAAGTACAATTTTTCAGGCAACCGTCCCTAAGTGAACAGCATTCAATCTTAACTGTGCGTGGCGATTTATCCATTTACAATTGGTGATGCTCCCAGTGCTACTAAGAGGTGCAAGAGATGTTGGCATAGACTTTGGGGGTTGGAATTAGTTACAAACAAGATACCCAGACTCCAGCTGGACCAGAGAAAGCAGAGTTAGTATTAGACCTCATACATACTAGCATAACAGTAAGCCAGTGTGTGTTCATAATACCTGCCAAATGCACAGAAGTGCCATAACTTTAAGAGTGTTGGGAACTTAATGAACAGTTGACAAATACTTTGTAAAAATTTCTCAACTAATTGGTAGTATAGTGAACCAAGCCTGCAATGTATGTTGTCATTGTTCTTGAAGATATTGTTCTCTTTTTTTAAAATGGACCTAAAGTGCATAAAAAAGTATGCATTTTTTAATTAGTGAGCCAGCTAACTATTCTAAAAGTGCTTCCAATTTAATGTTGCCCCAAAAATTTTCTACAACAAAGGAGTGTGATCACATGAGGTATCACCAGGGCTTGGAGGGGTTATCTTAAGCCAGGTAAAGGACCTTTGGATTATGATGTGTCTGTGTAGGCAGAACTGCTCAGCTAGTAACTCTTTACCTCGGAAAACTGGAGTTTCAGTTCTAGAGTATAAACTGTCTTTATTTAGGTGACCAGTCTGATTATTAGACAGTCAACAGGTCTACAGGTGTTTGCTTCGGTGGCCTTGGCATGTAGCAATGGTACGTTTTGTGTGTTTATGAAACTACAGTTTCTTCTGCCTTAGCAACACGGGAACATGCAAGAAAGGGAGGATTCCTCAGCATGGTTGCATGACTACTATGCTTTCATCAGAAATAGAATGCCATCTCCTACATGTAGATGAATCTACTTGAAGCACAGGGATCACAACCAACATGGTAATGTGGTTTGTGTAAATGTAAGTGTCCACAACATCCTATGTTGTAATACTTTTTTGAACAATTTCACCTGTAGATTTCAAGCCTATTTTAAAGCCTCCCCAAAGTGAATTACAGGAGAAACTTTAAAATAAGAGCCCTTACAACCAAAATCTTCTGATAACTGGAAGCACGTTTCAAGGTTTTGCCCACCAATGACTATGTTATACTGATAAAAGCTGATTTCTGATTGCTAGCAGAAAAGCAATGCTGATTTGACTGTTATAAAGCCCTGTATGTGTGGGAACAGGTTAATCTGGTACTGGATTTTCTTATAGAAAAGTTGTATAGTGACAGGTACCGGTAGCTGTTGGCTTCCATATTTTAAATTATGTTTTAGTCTGTTTTAGTCTGTTTCAATGTATTTTATTATTAATGCCAGACTATTTGGACATCTAGGTAGATAAGCTTTTGCAACAGTGAATAGCTTAACTGTCTAAACCATGAAATCTGTGTGTCATTTGTTGCTAAATGGATACATATTTTCGCCAAAACATGCCACCATGATAGGTGTTTTGCATTCAGTAATAATAAGCTGTTATGGGTGCAGTATTCCATGTAGTAAGTAATAAGATATTTATATTTGTTATCTAGAGCACTAAACCTTTGTGGTTTTGTAGTTACTACACCTTTTCAAGCTGTGAATTTATCCTCATCTGTAGATTACCATGCAGAAAGATAGATACAAGCTTACTAACATGGAATGTTCAGTAACAATGTGCACCTTTCTGTTTAGATATAAAAAATACATATATATTTAAAAAAAATATATACAACATGCCTGGACAATGTTGTTTGTGATTTTTGAGAGAGATGTACAATAAATGAATAATCCTAATGGTTTCTGTATGCATTTTTCCTGTATTGATGTGTACTTTCTGCACAGGCAGTTGCTAATGCTGAAGCTAACACAGCCTCATGAGAAATGTAGTTATTGACCACCTCCCAAAATGCTGGTTGCCTAGCTGTGTCTGGCATCAATGCTTTTAAGTCACAGATCTGAAAGAGTCATAAAAAAATTGGTTGTCTAAAAGTGTTGGATTTACTTCAGTTTTTAGAGGTAAGTATATTTTTACACTGCTTGTGCCTTAAAGTGATACTAAAGGCTTTTTTTTTTTTATTAAAAAAGAGGTAATTCCTACCTGCACTGTACAAGGATATTGCACAGAAAGGTCACTTTCCTCCTCTTCTGGCAGTCCCCTGCCAGCTTCTCCTTTCTCTGGGTTCCTCCTGTAGCAAGCCAGGTGCTAAGGAGGCCACCTGTGCAATGTGCATGTGTGCTCCCGATCCGAGAGACACACATAGCACAACTGAGCCACACACCCTTCTTCCTCATTGCAGGAGTTTGACTGACAGCAGCAGGAGCCTATGGCTCCCCTGCCCTCGGTGCTGGAGTCAGAGACATCACTGACAAGAAGTGAGGTAAATGTTTAGGGATGGAGATAGTAGGACAGGCAGTGGTGCATTTTTTACCCTAATGTAGAGCACTGGTTCTCAACCCTGTCCTCAAGTACCCCCAACAGGCCATGTTTTGGGAATTTCTCTTAGATAAAATAGCTGTCCAAAATACCAAGCCATTGACTCTGATTTAAAGCACCTGTGCAAGATAAAGGAAAAGGCCAGTTGGGGGTACTTGAGGACATGGTTGAGAACCACTGATGTATAGCATGCATTAAGGTAAAAAGATTTTGATTTAATCACTTTAATTAAGAAATTTGGGTATTGTGTTTTCAAAGTGAAAACAATGTGCATTTTGGTGAAATGTGCTTTCATTCATTTGAAATCTTCTCTGTTTTCAACTGAAAACTGCTAGCTCTGTTCTTATCTTTGCTTGGTGAAAGAGGTAAAGGGGGTGTCTCTCCTCTGAGTTATTCTGCTGGGTTAGTGTGTAATATCCAGCTTTTTACAACTAGCCATCAAAAATCCTGGAGTATTGAAAGTAGATAAAATTGAAAGATTTATATTCAATATTTGCTATTCTTGTGCTTTTTTTTAAATTAACTCCTGAACTCAAGTAATGAATACAGAATGTACATGGAAAACTCTGTAAAGTCACAGATCTACACACGAAGAATCATACACGAGGAATCAACAGTTTAATGTTTCAAAAAATATATCTCATGTATTTCGCTCACTTAGAGAATATAAAAAAAAAAGATCTTGTCCCTGAAGGAGGGAGATCAAACACATATACAATCATGAAACACATTAAAACAAGCTTTTTAAACTTAATCCTAATGGTAGACCATGGGTTATATGTAGCTACCTTCAGTGATTGGACACTGACAGAAAAATTGCTAGGGCCACCCTCAGAGCACACTAAATAACCCTGCCCAATCAGTTTTTATTTTTTTCTACCCATTCAATCTTATCCCTAAAGCTCCTATCAAGATCTCACTGCTTATTGCCCTGGACTGTATCTAGTAGTTTCCAGATCAGTTATCCTCAGTGTGTACCCTTGGACCATACTGTACCTGGACTCCACTGTGGGTGTCTGGCCTGTAATGCTTGCTTCAGGCACTAGATCTGGTGTTAGGTGTTTATCTTGGTACATAGTGCAGCACGTGTAGTTAGCTGCAGGGTGCTATATATGTCCAGGACAGCGGTCCATTTCTATGGTTCAGAGACTCTGAAGATGTCTTTAGAAATATGCCCACCATGACAGACAAAGCCTGAACTTCTGATATGTCCAGGTTACCTGGATGACCACCCTATTGAAAGACTCCTCACCTTGGCTAATAATATCCCGAGGACGATTCAGTTCCTTTATACCGTTGGCTGGATAATACATTTTCCAAAGTCTGCTCTGAAAGCTCTCACACCATCTGGGGTACCAGGATCTCATCTTGTACACAACCTAATCCAGAATCTTCCTCCTCAGGAGAAAGTTGCTTTTCCAAGGTCCATCAGGTCAAAACAGCACCGCTAAATTCACTTTTGCATGAGGGTTAAGGGCTTAATGGAAGCAGTTAATTTGCCCAATTTCACTCCAGACCTTTTAACCGCTTGCCGACCGCACCACGCACTTATACGTCGGCAGAATGGCACGGCTGCGCAAAGCAACGTATATAGACGTTGCTCCGTGACCGTGCCCGCGGGATCCACGGACTTGATGTCCGCCGGTGTCCCGCGATCGTGTCACGGAGCTGCAGAACAGGGGATGCCTGTGTAAACAAGGCACCTCCCTGTTCTGCCTAGTGACAGGATACTGAATGTCTGCTCCCTGTCATCGGGAGCAGCGATCAGTGTCGTGTCACAGGTAGCCCAGCCCCCACATAGTAAGAATCACTCCCTAGGACACACTTAACCCCTTCCTCGCCCCCTAGTGTTTAACCCCTTCCCTGCCAGTGTCATTTACACAGTAATCAGTGCATTTTTATAGCACTGATCCCTGTATAAATGACAATGGTCCCAAAATAGCGTCAAAAGTGTACAATGTGTCCGCCATAATGTCGCAGTCACGAAAAAAATCGCTGAGTGCCGCCATTACTAGTAAAAAAATAAATACTAATAAAAATGCCATAAAACTATCCCCTATTTTGTAGACGCTATAACTTTTGCGCAAACCAATCAATAAATGATTATTGCTATTTTTTTTACCAAAAATATGTAGAAGAATACGTATCGGACTAAACTGAGGAAAAATGTGTTTTTTTATATACTTTTTGGGGATATTTATTATAGAAAAAAGTAAAAAATATTGCTTTTTTTTCAAAATTGTCGCTCTATTTTTGTTTATAGCGCAAAAAATAAAAACCGCAGAGGTGATCAAATACCACCAAAAGAAGGCTCTATTTGTGGGGGAAAAAAGGACGTAAATTTTGTTTGGGAGCCACGTTGCACGACTGCACAATTGTCAGTTAAAGCGACGCAGTGCCGAATCGCAAAAAGTGGCCCGGCCATTTGGCAGCCTAATCCTCCGGGACTGAAGTGGTTAATCCAACATATTCACAAAATGAAACAAGCAAATCTAATCCCTGGATTGTCCATTGCTACTATCCAGCCAGACAAAGTTTTCAATGGCATAGTGGATCTTAGACATGTGCAGAACGGAAAACTTTGTTTAGTTTAGTTTCAGATAGATTCATTATGTTACTAGATTTGTTTCGTAATTTGTTTATTAATTTTCGAATGAATTACAAATTTTCGGAACGGTTCGAATTCAAAACAATTGAAAAATGATTGATCGATTCAAATTCTGTGTGAAGAATAGCTGGTTGTTAAGGAGCGGGCCGGGAAGTTGGCCGCTGCATTCTTAACAACCGATAACTCATCAACTGTCAGTGGATTTCCCTGCTGACAGCTAAACGTAAACAGATTTTCCGGCAAATAAAAATTCCAAACAAAAAACAGCGTAGGCCCCCCTATCCATACCAGGCCCTTTGGGTCCATGCCAGACCCTTATGTAAGCATGCAGCCTGTCAGGCCAGGAAGGGGGGGGCAAGCAAGTGCCAGGCCCCATGTCCTCAACATGGGGGTAGTGCTTTGGGGCAGGGGGGTTCCCCCCAAAGCACCTTGTCTCCATGTTGATGGGGACAAGGGCCTCTTCCCCATGGGGACAAGGGTCATCTGTTTAAGTCACTGGGTAACCCCTGCCCCTATGTTTACCTGTCATTTGGCTGTGTCCCTGGACGAGAACAGTCATGTTGGGCGGGCGGCGTTTTATTTGTCCGTTTGGGTAGGAGTTTTTATGGGGTTTTTTTTAATACAGGACTTGTCAAAAACTGGTGTTGTGTTTTTATTAACTTTTTTTTTTTGGTGAATGAGTAGGGGTACTATTTACATTCACATGGGGGGGGGTCGGGATCTGGGGGCCCCGTTGTTAATAGGGGCCTCCAGATTTCGATAAGTCACCTCCAGGGTTGTGGGAAAGAGCTCCTTGTCCCCATCAATATGGGGACAATGTGCTTTGGGGGAACCCCCTTCCCGAAAGCACTCCCCCATGTTGAGTATATTTGGCCTGGTATGCCAGGCTGCATGTTCGGATAAGGGTCTAATGGATTTTGATGGGGTCCCCACGCCATTTTTTTTTCATTATAGTGGGGTTCCTCTTAAAATCCATACCAGACCCGAAGGGCCTGCTATGAATAGGGGGACCCCCATGATGTTTTTTTTTCCTGAATTTTTCATTGGCAATTCTGTTTACATTCAGCTGTCAGTGGGGAAACCAGCTGACAGCTGACGAGTCATCGGTTCTTTAGGACGTGGCGGCTGGCTTCCTGCTACATTCTTTAACCAGCTATTCACACAGAATTCAGGTCGGTCGATCATTTTTCAACCGATCAGAATTCAAATCGTTCCAAAAGTTTGGAAGTAGTTGGAAAACAAAGAAAAAAAAACGAAACTAAATGAATTTCAATGAAATTCATTACTATTGTCATTTGGAGATTTGGATACATCCGAATCTATGAATAACCGAAATGTGTCAGATTTTAGATTCAGGCCGAAAACAAATTTCACATGTCTAGTGGATCTCCATTTCTGCCTTGGAATTGTAAACGTCATTCCTTCACATACCCTGGAAGGTGATGACGATGGATGCCAACCTTACAGTTTGGGGCAGGGTATACAATTTCCTAACTGTCCAGGGGACATTGTCCTTAGAGGAGTCGAAATTCCCAAGTAACATTCTGGAACTGAGAGCCAACAGCTTAATTCTTCAACATTAGGGACACCCAGTGCCGTTGGATGATGTCACTGCAGTGGCCTACCTTGGTGGGGGCACCAGAAGCTAAACTGTCCTAAGAGAAACAAATCTTATACGCTCTTGGGCCGAAACTCACATTCCAACTCTCTCTTCCATTTACATACTTAAAGTGGACAATTGGACTTCATAAGGTGTCAATGCCTAGACCCCAGAGACTGGTCTGTTCACCCCTAGCTCTTTTGACATCTCTGTCAAAGATGTGGAAAGCCAGATGTGGACATCCTAGCCTCCTGGTTTAACAACAAGCTGATCAAATTTATGGCCAAGACCAGGGATCCTCTAGCCTTAGGTAAAGATTCCTTGGGAAATATTCAAGCTGGTTTATGCCTTCCCTCTGATGAAGATCCTCCCTCTACTGCTGCACAAGATAGACAATTGTTCAAGTGATTCTCACTGCACCAAACTGGCCAATAAGAACATGGAGCACAGACATACACAGACTTCTGGTGGACAGGCCTTGGTCTCTTCCAAACAGACAAGACATACTGACCCAGGCCCCCCCATTCCATTCTGCTTCCTAGTCACTGGCTTTGGCATGTTGGTATGGCTGTTGGAATCCAAGCCCTGAAGGATATGGGTATTTCTGACTGTTATACCCACCTTACTCAGAGCAAGAAAATCCAACTCCTGCAAGACTTTCCATTGTACACAAAAGGCTTACTTTGTCTGGTGCATGGACAGGAAGCTGAGTCCCAGGGATTACTCTATCATTCATATTTTGGCATTTCTTCAGTCTGGTCTTGAACAGCATCTGGCCCTGAGTACCCTTAAGGGACAGGTTTATGTCTTCTCCATTTTATTACAGAAACCTCAATTCCTAATCCAGATTTTTGTCAGGGAGTTGCTTATATAAATTCCCCAAGCCAACCCCCCCGTGTCACACAGAGGTCTTAATCTGGTGCTCTCTGCTCTTCAGTGACCCCCCCTTCCATTAGAACTGATTAGAGACATTTCACTGGAAGACCTCACTTGTAAGGTTGCCTTCCTGGTGGGCATTAAGTTACATTGGGTGTGTTTTCGTTACATTACGTTACAAGTAGTGATGAGCCGAACACCCCCGGGTTCGGTTCGCACCAGAACCCGCGAACGGACCGAAAGTTCGAACGAACATTAGAACCCTATTAAATACAATGGATGCGAACGTTCGAATTCTAAAGTGCTAATTATAACAACTATTATGCATGTTATTGTCATAAATAGGGTTTGGGAACCCGGGTTCTGCACCAGGGGACATGTATCAATGCAAAAAGAAGTTTTAAAAACGGTCGTTTTTCGGGAGCAGTCATTTTAATGATGCATAAAGTGAAAAAAAAAAAGTCAAATATTCCTTTAAATATCGTACCTGGGGGGTGTCTAAAGTATGCCTGTGAAGTGCCACGTGTTTCCCGTGTTTAGAACTGTCCCTGCACAAAATGACACTTCTAAATGAAAAAAAAGCCATTTAAAACTGCTTGCGGCTTTAATGTAATGTCTGGTCCCGGTAATATGGATGAAATTCTTTAAGAAAAATGGCATAGCTACCCCATGACCCCCCCCCTACCCCAGCCCATTACCAGCCCCTTTGGGTCTTGTATGGATATTAAGGGGAACCCCGCACATAAAATAAAAAAGGCCCTATATACTCTGAACAGCCGTATACAGGCGGTGCATACAAGACAGGGACTGTAGGTTTGTTCTTATGTAGAATCTGTTTGTAATTTTGAACAGGTACATTGTTGAAGTGTAGCTCCAGCCCAAAAATCTATTTTTAAACTTTTTGGGAAACATAGGTAAGGGTTATCACCCCTGTAACATTTGTTTTGCTGTCTGTGCCCCTGTTCAGAACATTTCACCTCACTTTCCGTCCCAATGACAACTGTTTTTGAAATGTGGTGTTTTTCTTGAAACAAGGATTGCTGATAAAGCATCAGTACAGATGAGACCCCTTTCTCCCATATTTATTCTTACAGGAGAGAATTTTCCTTTCTAGGGGTAGATTTCCTCTCACTTCCTGTTGTCTTCTTTCGTTTGCAAGTAGGAGTCGTTTGTAAGTTGGATGTTTGAAAGTAGGGACCTGCCGTATATACTCTGCAGAAATAGGCCCCTTAGTTGTTGGTGTTGGCACAACACTGTAAGCACTCAGTTACTCTTGGTTGGTGCTGGAACGCCCTGCTGTCAACTATTATATCAGGAATTTTAATTACATATAATTGTTGAACAGTGGTAGTAAAAATTGGGGCTTTGATGGTGGTGCTGGTGCCACAACACTGTAAGCCCTGACAGTTACTCTTGGTGGGTGCAGCAATGGGCCCTGCTGTGAATTATTAGATCAAGAATTGTAATTACATGCCCCTTTTGAACAGGGGCTGAAAAATTGGGCCTTTCGTGGTGGTGGTGGTGGTGGCGTTGCCACAAGACTGTAAGCCCTCAGAGTTACTCTTGGTGGGTGCAGCAATGGACCCTGCTGTGAATTATTAGATCAAGAATTGTAATTGCATGCCCCTGTTGAACAGGGGCTGAAAAATTGGGCCTTAGGCACTGGTGGCACAACACTACAACCCCTCACAGATACTGTACTTGGAGCACAGCAATGAGCCCTGTTGCAAAGTATTGCTTCAAAAATTGTAATGACACGCCCCTGTTAAACAGGGGCTGAAAAATTGGGCCTTAGGCACTGGTGCCACAACACTCCAACCCCTCACAGATACTGTACTTGGAGCACAGCAATGAGCCCTATGGCAAATTATTGCTAAAAAAATTGTAATTACACGCCCCTGTAAAACAGGGGCTGAAAAATTGGGCCTTAGCCACTGGTGGCGGCACCCATAAACAAAAATGATCTTCCAAGCTATCATCATCAATCGTATCATTGAGGACTCGGAGGAGGAGGATAGCCAGTCAACATAACAGCACAGGCACTCAGCATCAGCATCAGTCTTGAAGGGATGTGACATGTTAAAATCAATTAGTCTGTTATATCAGCATCAGGTGTGTGGTAGCTGGTGGTGATCCAAGACTGGTTCATCTTGATGAAAGTCAGTCGATCAACCGAGTCGGTGGACAGGCGCACCCTGTGATCCGTGACAAATCCTCCAGCAGCACTGAATGTGCGTTCCGAAAGAACGCTGGATGCAGGACAGGCCAGTAGCTCAATTGCATACTGTGCAAGCTCTGGCCAGTGATCCATCCTCAAGACCCAGTAAGCCAGAGGATTTTCGGTGGGGAAGGTGTCCAAGTCTGACCTTGCCCCTAGATATTCCTGCACCATGTTTATCAGACGCTGGCGATGGTTGCTGGAACCGATCATACTTTGGGGCTGCGGACTAAAGAATTGTCTGAACGCATCGGTCAGACGGCCACCTTCCCCACCGCTCCTTCTTTGACTGGCCGAAGCCTCAGCAACTCGTTGTCCAGGACCAGGAGTTTGTAACCTCCCAGTCTCTGGGAACGCGTTGCACAGACCTTTCTGCAAGGCCTCCCGGAGTTGTCTCATCCTCTGCTCCCTCTGCGACGGTAACATAAGGTCCGCAACCTTACCCTTGTACCGTGGATCAAGGAGAGTGGCCAGCCAGTAATGGTCCCTCTCCTTGATCTGAAGAATACGAGGATCCTTCCGCAGACTTTGCAGGATCAGGGAGGCCATGCAGCGTAGGTTTGCTGAGGCATTCGCTCCGGAGTCCTCTGGGTCACTAAGGACGACATGATCCGCAGCCACCTCCTCCCAGCCACATACAAGTCCACTGGTTTCTTGGGACTGTAAATCATCCCTAAAAGACTGCTGCTGATGATGCTGAGTGCCAGCCTCCACCTCCATGCTGACACAATCCTCCTCCTCCTCCTCCTCCTCCTCCTCCTCTTCCTGTGCGATGGGTGGGACAGAAGGAACACTGTCTGGGTAAAGGGGGCCTTGAGAGGCAAGGAAGTCCTCCTCTTCCTGCCTCTGTTCTGCCTCAAGTGCCCTGTCCATTATTCCACGCAGCGTGTGCTCCAACAGGTGGACAAGAGGTACAGTGTCACTGATACATGCACTGTCACTGCTCACCATCCTCGTGGCCTCCTCAAATGGTGCCAGGACAGTGCATGCATCCCTGATCATGCCCCACTGGCGTGGAGAAAAAAAAACAAGCTCCCCTGACCCTGTCCTGGTGCCGTAGTCGCACAGGTACTCATTGATGGCCCTCTGCTGCGTGTGCAGCCGCTGCAGCATGGCCAACGTTGAGTTCCACCTGGTGGGCATGTCACATATAAGGCGGTTCTTGGGCAGGTTCAACTCCTTTTGCAGCTCAGCCAGGCGAGCACTGGCATTATAAGATCTGCGGAAATGCACACAGACTTTCCTGGCCTGCCTCAGGACATCCTGTAAGCCCGGGTACCTGCCCAAGAACCGCTGCACCACCAGGTTAAGGACGTGAGCCACACAGGGCACATGGGTCAGTTGTCCCTGTCGGAGGGCGGAGAGGAGGTTGGTGCCATTGTCGCAAACCACCATTCCTGGCTTAAGCTGGCGTGGCGTCAACCACCTCTCGGCCTGGCCCTGCAGAGCAGACAGGACCTCTGCCCCAGTGTGGCTTCTGTCCCCCAAACACACCAGCGCAAGCACGGCATGGCATCTTTTTGCCTGCGTACTTGCGTAGCCCCGTGAACGGCTACGGAGCACCGCTGGTTCATAGGACAAACCACAGGAAGAGGCCATGGAGGAAGAAGAAGAGGAGGGGGTGGAGGAGAGAGGTGTGTCACAACCAGTAGTAGCATTTTGGAGGCGTGGCGGTGGGACAACCTCCAACACTACTGCACCTTGTCCTGCATCCTTCCCAGCTGCCAAAAGAGTGACCCAATGGGCCGTGAAAGAAAGGTAACGTCCCTGTCCATGCCTGCTGGACCATGAGTCAGCGGTAATATGCACCTTACCGCTGACCGCCCTGTCCAGCGAGGCCAAGACATTGCCTTCCACATGCCGGTAGAGAGCCGGAATAGCCTTCCGTGAGAAAAAGTGGCGTTTGGGAACCTGCCACTGAGGAACCGCACATTGCACAAACTCACGGAAGGGGGCCGAGTCTACCAACTGAAAAGGCAGCAGTTGAAGCGCTAGCAATTTAGCCAAGCTAGCATTCAACCGCTGGGCATGTGGATGGCTGGGAGTGAACTTCTTTCGACGGTCCAGCAGCTGGGGCAGGGAAATTTGCCTGCTAGAATCGGACGTCGGTGTACTGCTAGCAGAGTGGCCGCAAGTACTTGGCTGTGACACACCTAATTCTACACCTTCATTCCTCTCAGTGCATGTTTCAGAGAGGACTGAAGTTATAGTGGGGTTGGAGATCCCAGCTGATGCGGTGCAAGGAGAGGTCCGCTTTGTTCTTTGGTGTGGGTCTTTGAGGTAGGCTTGCCAACGAGCTGCATGGCAGGTCAACATATGTCTGGTCAGGCATGTGGTACCCAAGCGGCTGATGTTTTGGCCACGCGATATACGCTTGAGACATATGTTGCAAACAGCAGCTGTGCGATCTGATGCACTAGCCTCAAAAAAGGCCCACACCAAAGAACTTTTTGAATGACGGGCAGAGGCAGCGCCCTGCACAGGCGGAGCTCTGCGGTGTGATTCCGTCGGTGTACTGCCCTTACGCTGGCCACCAAAGGGCATCCTGCCTCGTTGGAGATGTGCCTCCTCCTCATCCTCCTCCTCCTCCTCTCTCCTATTAGGCACCCACGTGGAGTCAGTGACCTCATCATCACCTCCCTCCTCATCACTGGAGCCAATCTGGCAGTATGCTGCAGCTGCTGGAACATGACTGCCAGATTGGTGTCCTTCTTGAGCATCCCCTCTGTCTGCTCTCACGCTACTGCCTTCCTCTAGCTGGGTTTCATCATCAGACCCTTCGAAACGCTGGGCATCCTCCTGGAGCATGTACCCAACACTGTGCTGAAACAGTTCGGGGGACTCCTCAGGAGGAGGACATGGTGGGTCTAGGGAAGGAGTGACTGATGATGAGTCTGACATTGATACCAGGGAAGAGGACGCTTTGGCAGCTGCTTTTCCAGTACCCTGAGCCTGGGTGAGAGAGGATGAGGAGGAGGAGGAGGGCTTGGTCATCCACTCTACCAAGTCTTCGGCATGATGTGGCTCAACATGTCCAGCTGCCGAAAAGAAGGACAAGCGTGTCCCATGGCCATGTGCTGATGACAATGCACCGCGTCCACGACCAGCACTGTTGCCCCCAGACACAGAGCCTGCTTGCCCTCTTTTATTGCCTCCTGACTGTCTGCCTCTCCTTGTTTGCCTTCCAGACATTCTAATAGATGGCCTGCAGGGAGATGGGAAAAAAGCAATAAGGGCTACCTTCAGGTGTCCTTCTCTGTCCCTTGAAACAAGGACTTTGACAGTGAAAGAAACTGACACACTCTCCCTACCTACAGTTTTCTGTCCCTAGAAAAAATGTTTTTTTTAAGCACAATTTAGCACAAGGAGAATTCACTCACTGTCCTTCCAGGTCCCTGGAAACAAGGACTTTGACAGTGAAAGAAACTGACACACTCTCCCTACCTACAGTTTTCTGTCCCTAGAAAAAATGTTTTTTTTAAGCACAATTTAGCACAAGGAGAATTCACTCACTGTCCTTCCAGGTCCCTGGAAACAAGGACTTTGACAGTGAAAGAAACTGACACACTCTCCCTACCTACAGTTTTCTGTCCCTAGAAAAAATGTTTTTTTTAAGCACAATTTAGCACAAGGAGAATTCACTCACTGTCCTTCCAGGTCCCTGGAAACAAGGACTTTGACAGTGAAAGAAACTGACACACTCTCCCTACCTACAGTTTTCTGTCCCTAGAAAAAATGTTTTTTTTTAAGCACAATTTAGCACAAGGAGAATTCACTCACTGTCCTTCCAGGTCCCTGGAAACAAGGACTTTGACAGTGAAAGAAACTGACACACTCTCCCTACCTACAGTTTTCTGTCCCTAGAAAAAATGGTTTTTTTAAGCACAATTTAGCACAAGGAGAATTCACTCACTGTCCTTCCAGGTCCCTGGAAACAAGGACTTTGACAGTGAAAGAAACTGACACACTCTCCCTACCTACAGTTTTCTGTCCCTAGAAAAAATGTTTTTTTTAAGCACAATTTAGCACAAGGAGAATTCACTCACTGTCCTTCCAGGTCCCTGGAAACAAGGACTTTGACAGTGAAAGAAACTGACACACTCTCCCTACCTACAGTTTTCTGTCCCTAGAAAAAATGTTTTTTTTAAGCACAATTTAGCACAAGGAGAATTCACTCACTGTCCTTCCAGGTCCCTGGAAACAAGGACTTTGACAGTGAAAGAAACTGACACACTCTCCCTGCCTACAGTTTTCTGTCCCTAGAAAAAATGTTTTTTTTAAGCACAATTTAGCACAAGGAGAATTCACTCACTGTCCTTCCAGGTCCCTGGAAACAAGGACTTTGACAGTGAAAGAAACTGACACACTCTCCCTACCTACAGTTTTCTGTCCCTAGAAAAAATGTTTTTTTTAAGCACAATTTAGCACAAGGAGAATTCACTCACTGTCCTTCCAGGTCCCTGGAAACAAGGACTTTGACAGTGAAAGAAACTGACACACTCTCCCTACCTACAGTTTTCTGTCCCTAGAAAAAATGTTTTTTTTAAGCACAATTTAGCACAAGGAGAATTCACTCACTGTCCTTCCAGGTCCCTGGAAACAAGGACTTTGACAGTGAAAGAAACTGACACACTCTCCCTACCTACAGTTTTCTGTCCCTAGAAAAAATGTTTTTTTTAAGCACAATTTAGCACAAGGAGAATTCACTCACTGTCCTTCCAGGTCCCTGGAAACAAGGACTTTGACAGTGAAAGAAACTGACACACTCTCCCTACCTACAGTTTTCTGTCCCTAGAAAAAATGTTTTTTTTAAGCACAATTTAGCACAAGGAGAATTCACTCACTGTCCTTCCAGGTCCCTGGAAACAAGGACTTTGACAGTGAAAGAAACTGACACACTCTCCCTACCTACAGTTTTCTGTCCCTAGAAAAAATGTTTTTTTTAAGCACAATTTAGCACAAGGAGAATTCACTCACTGTCCTTCCAGGTCCCTGGAAACAAGGACTTTGACAGTGAAAGAAACTGACACACTCTCCCTACCTACAGTTTTCTGTCCCTAGAAAAAATGTTTTTTTTAAGCACAATTTAGCACAAGGAGAATTCACTCACTGTCCTTCCAGGTCCCTGGAAACAAGGACTTTGACAGTGAAAGAAACTGACACACTCTCCCTACCTACAGTTTTCTGTCCCTAGAAAAAATGTTTTTTTTAAGCACAATTTAGCACAAGGAGAATTCACTCACTGTCCTTCCAGGTCCCTGGAAACAAGGACTTTGACAGTGAAAGAAACTGACACACTCTCCCTACCTACAGTTTTCTGTCCCTAGAAAAAATGTTTTTTTTAAGCACAATTTAGCACAAGGAGAATTCACTCACTGTCCTTCCAGGTCCCTGGAAACAAGGACTTTGACAGTGAAAGAAACTGACACACTCTCCCTACCTACAGTTTTCTGTCCCTAGAAAAAATGTTTTTTTAAGCACAATTTAGCACAAGGAGAATTCACTCACTGTCCTTCCAGGTCCCTGGAAACAAGGACTTTGACAGTGAAAGAAACTGACACACTCTCCCTACCTACAGTTTTCTGTCCCTAGAAAAAATGTTTTTTTTAAGCACAATTTAGCACAAGGAGAATTCACTCACTGTCCTTCCAGGTCCCTGGAAACAAGGACTTTGACAGTGAAAGAAACTGACACACTCTCCCTACCTACAGTTTTCTGTCCCTAGAAAAAATGTTTTTTTTAAGCACAATATAGCACAAGCACAAAACACACTGACACTCTCCCTACCTATCCTTCTCTTTCCCTAAACTAAAGGAATCCAGGTTAAGCAAGAAAGAAATAAAAGTCACTGTCCCTGCCTATGCTGCTCTATCCCTGCTCCGGAACACACTACACTAGGCCGCCGTGCTGGCGGCCTTTTATAGTGTGGGGCGTGTACTAAACACCCTCAGCAATAATTGGCCACAGGCATCCTGCCTGTGGCCAATCATTGCTCTCCTCGCTGCCGGCGCTGTGATTGGCCAAGCATGCGGGGTCACAGTGCATGCTTGGCCAATCACAGCGCCTGGATGACACTGCGATGGCGTAGTGCATTGTGGGCCGTTCGCGTCACTCGAATTTGGCGCGAACGGCCCAAATCGTTCGATCTTCGTCGAACGATCGAACAGCCGATGTTCGAGTCGAACGTATGTTCGACTCGAACACGAAGCTCATCCCTAGTTACAAGTTGGCAGGTCTTTTTTGTAAAGAGCCTTTTCTTGTTTTACACAAGGACAAGGTGGTTGAGACCGGTATCTTGCTACCTAAAGTGGTCTCTTCTTTCCAACTCAATAAGGACATTGTTCTTCCTTCCCTTTGCCCTGCTTCAAAACATGACAGGGTAATTGCCATTAGTTTTGCCAGTGGGCACTTGTGGAGGGCATTCTTCTTTCTGCTCCCCCATTGCCAGGTGGATCAGGCAACTTATCTCCAGGATTTTATTCCATTAGAGATAGAGTTCCTCCTTTCTCTCACGGAGCCTATTTTACCTGGGCTGTTGGTGTCTCTAGGGCCTTTCAGCATCAAGCTTCTGCTTCCCAGATATGCAAGCCCACCACCAGGTCTTCTGATCACACATTCTCCAAGTTCTACTAGATGGATGTTCAGACCTCATTTGATGCGAACTTCGGCCACAGGTGCTTCCAGTTGTTATCTTAGTGTTTTGTTTCGGGTTCTTTAACCCTTGTTTTCTTGTAGGCCTGTTGGCATCTCTGTTTGCTATGGTGTTGCCCACCCCACAGTTTATTGCTTCGGTATGTTCCCATGGTCTGTACGATTAGGATAATAGGAATTTTGACTCGCTAGTAAATTCCTTATCCTGGAGTACAGTACAAAACACAGGCCTTTCCCCTCTGAGTTTTGGTCATTTTTTTTTGCTTTGTAAAAAACTGGAGTCTCATGGAGTGGCCAGGTTATATGAATACACTCTAGGGGTGACCCTAGCAAGTTATTTGCTAGTGTCCATTCACCTGAAAAAAACTGCATATACATGGTCTATGAATACAAGTCCTGTGTCCTGTACTGTACTCCAAGGTGGATGTAAACAAAGTAGAAAGCGACACAGCAGCAGGTGCAGAACGAACAGTGGATAGTTGTTAGAGTGAAGTTGTTACCAACAAATATTTATTATATTTATATTTATTGATATGTATGGGGTTTAAGGGAGGTGAGTATCCATTGCAACAGCAGCAGCCTGGGATGTCTGTATATTAGAGAAGAGGACTGGAGGTATACAGTGATGGGACAGAAATGCACTACTCAGTATTCTTGTCAGTGATGAGTGATCAGTGTCCCAATGTCATGTCGTGATGGAAGTGCTCTTTTCTTTTCTCACTGTGTCCACCTATTGCATTTGCTGCTGTTCCTTCTCTTCTCTACGGTCCTACTGCCTACCTGTTTCTGCTTCTGTTTTTATTTCCTTTCCTGAAGTCATGTTGCTTACTGCACCACAGATTTATTTTCAGTGCTCTGACACAAGAGCTCCTGCCCCTTTATCTGTTCAGGTGAACTTTGGGTGGGGCTGAGAACACACCTCCCGATTGCCTACAACATTAAAAAAGGACACAACTATCCATGCTACAGTTGCCCGTTGGCTGTTAAGCTAGATTCTGTTCCTGATATGTTGTATCATTTCAGTCCCTGTTATCTGCCTTGCTTGTTGTCCCTGACCTGCTGGTCACCCTGGATTTTATCACCCACTTGACTTGACCCCACTAGAATGCCTCCTGACCTGACCTTGGCTTAAAGACTACTCTCTGCTCAAGATATGTGACTTATCGTTTGGCTCATTACCCTCACCAAAGACCTTGACTACCCTCATTGACTACTCTCACTCTTGTTCCCAAATACCTGATTCTGATTGGTTTCTTTTTTTTTTTTTCCTACGGCCTTTCCCCAACTACTGTCCAGATTAACCCTCTGTGCCACATCCTACTGCAAGAAAATTAATCATCACTTCACTGTCTAGGGTTGTCAGCAGCACAGGTCTGTTTACACCATAAGGGGACAAGGTGAAAGCCTGGTATCCCTATAATGAGCATTCATGTCTGACAAGCTGGTCAAGACCGGTACCCTTTGCTGCTCCTCAGCTTGCCCCTGGTCCTTTGGCTATACAGAATTGCTACACCTGCAAAATACACGGGACAGCTCTAGATTTCTGACAGGATCATCCAGACATTGTTTCTATTTAGATATAACAAAATACTTTCAGTTTATATATTAATAGTTTAACATAAATGAAAAAAGAGAAGTTATACAGTGCCTTGAAAAAGTATTCATACTCCTTGACATTTTCCACATTTTGTCATGTTACAACCAAACAAAAAAACAAATGTATTTTATTGGAAATGTATGCGATAGGCCAACACATAGTGGCACATAATTGTGAAGTGGAAGGAAAATTATAAATGGTTTTCAATTTTTTTTACAAATAAATATCTGAAAAGTGTGGCGTGCGTTTGTATTCAGCCCCCCTGAGTCAATACTTTGTAGAACCACCTTTCGCTGCAATTACAGCTGCAAGTCTTTTTGAGGATGTCTCTACCAGCTTTACACATCTAGAGATTGACATTTTTGACCATTCTTCTTTGCAAAATAGCTTAAGCTCTGTCAGATTGGATGGAGAGCAACTGTGAACATTAATTTTCAAGTCTTGCCACCGATTCTCGCAGAACAATGTGAGCAGATGCGGCAGCCCTCCAGCCGGGGGCTGCCATAGCCTTTCAAAAGCCTGGCATACTCAGGGACCTAGAGTAGGTCAGTCCTCTTCACCTGCCCTCCTCCTTGGCAGGCGAAAGGCATTTTCATCTGTATTCAACCAGGCCGACGTATCTGCAGCGTGTTCAAAGAAGTTAGCCTGGCCTCTCGCAATAATGTGGAGGCATGCCGGGTACAGCATAGCATATGGCGCCTGCAACTTCTGCAGCCTTTTCTTGACTTCTGTAAATCAGGCCCGTCTCTTCTGCACATCAGAGGAAAAGTCAGGATAAAAAGAGATGCGGGCTCCGTTAAACTGTACATTCTGTTTTTCTCTGGCCAGACGAAGAATAATCTCTCTGTCTCTGTAATGTAACATGCATGCCAGGATGGGTCGCGGGGGATGCCCTAGGGGAAGGGGCCGCATAGGAAGCCTGTGGGCCCTCTCCACCGCATAAAGAGATGTAAATGCCTTCTTCCCAAATATCTCGAGCAGCCATTTCTCAACAAATTCAGTGGGGTCTCTACCCTCCGTTTTCTCAGGAAGACCGACTATGCGGACATTGTTGCGTCTCATCCTGTTCTTGAGGTTGTCAGCGCGTTGACCATTCTAGTATTATGCTGTGTGTCTCTCATCAGAGGGGGGAGCTTATCCTCCATGCCACTGATCCTGCTTTCTGCAGCTGTGGTTCTCTCTCTGATCTTTTATATGTCTTGTCTTATCAGGGAAACTTTCTCTGTCAAACCATCAAATCGTGCTTGCAAGGTGTTAACCGAGGCAGTGCACTTGTTACTTGCCACAGATTCTCAATTGGATTTAGGTCTGCGCCATTCTAAGACATGAATATGCTTTGATCTAAAGCATTCCATTGTAGCTCTGGCTGTATGTTTAGGGTCGTTGTGCTGCTGGAAGGTGAACCTGTCCCTGCTGAAGGAAAGCTTCCCCACAACATGATGCTGCCACCACCATGTTTCGGTGGTCACGATACTCTAATAAATGTTATTATGTTAAAGCTTTCACTTCTGGTCAAAAGAACTCTCATTTAACCTATATCATATCTTTGAGATATTAAATCTTAAATATATAATTTAAAGGTTAACAAGACACTTGCAAAAATGCACATTTTTAATTGTAGCACAGTTGCACAGTTATTTTCTGAGGCACCGCAGGAACTTCTGGACTGCATAATTAGCCAGTCCTACAGGCTACATCCGCCAGTGTCCAATGGTCCAATGAGGGTGCCCGAGACTCAGCTCCATCCTCGGCAGACACAGTTCCTCCACTGATCTCTTTACTCGTCTCGTGAGGTGTTCTATCTCCTACTCCAGGTGTCTACTCCATTGTGACTTCTCACTTGGAGAAGTGTACTGCCCTCTGTCGATGTGGACTGGACACTACTGTATGGCTGCTAAACACCTTGCATCTGGCCCAATTCCCATCCCCTATTTGTCATTCACTTTCCACAGCAAAGATTGTTTGTTTGCAACTCTGAATCCAACAGACAGACACAAACTTTCCATCATGCTAAGAAACTTTAACTGATAACTTTTCAACCTAGAACACCCCATGATATTGGAACAATAGTAACATTAAGCTGTCCAAAGATGGACCTTTCTTTTTATCAGCTAGATGGCTGATCAAAAAAAAAAAATGATTCCTCCATCCACACATTTGACGTGGATGAAGGAATACTCCTCACTGTGTTATTGCATTATGACAGTAGCGGACTCCTCCACTGTCAGAATACACTGATCAGCTCTGCAGCCATTTGCTGTATGCACAATCCCATTCGAGAAAAGCCGATTGACTTCTCTGCGGCAGGAATGGCCATAGATGGATCAAAATTCTGCCGGGCCCTGCTGAACTGACAGAATTTTGATCCGTCTACGGCTAGCTTTACTCAGCTTTGGTTGAACTCCATCAAACAATTACGTGGCCACAGAATGACATTTATTGTCCAGTGCAGACTCCTTTTCTCCTGAATGCAAAGAATTTGTTTTTGTTTTAGATTCCCCTTAACATAATTGGATACCTAGAGCTTGATGAGCACATGGGTTTACTTCACTTCCCTTTGTATTTTAGAAAATCAGACGATTCATGTATTCTACAAATACGTTTCCAATATTCATAAATACATTAAAAAATAATTTTTTAATTTAGGTCAAGTATGCAACAGCTGCTGGATTGCTGTTACATAGCCACATCCAGAGGAAGGTGAAAAGGCCCTTATGAAGCATGAACCAATTTGCTACAATGAGGAAAAAAAAATCCTTCCTGACCCCTGACATCAACTGGATAACCCCATGAATTGCCACTCCAAGAATTAGTAGCTCCCATCTTGTGATGACGTTCATGTCAGCCTTATGCCGCGTACACACGATCGGAATTTCCGACAACAAATGTTCGATGTGAGCTTTTGGTCGGATATTCCGACCGTGTGTAGGCTCCATCAGACATTTGCTGTCGGAATTTCCAACAACAAATGTTTGAGAGCAGGTTCGCAATTTTTCCGACAACAAAAGTTCTTGTCGGAAATTCCGACCGTGTGTATCCAATTCCGACGCACAAAAATCCAACGCATGCTCGGAATCAGGGATGAGCCGTACACCCCCCTGTTCGGTTCGCACCAGAACCTGCGAACAGACAAAATGTTCGTGTGAACTTTAGAACCCTATTAAATACAATGGACTCGAACGTTCGAAATCTAAAGTGCTAATTATAAAGGCTTATATGCAAGTTATTGTCCTAAAAAGTGTTTGGGAACCGGGTCCTGCCCCAGGGGACATGTATCAATGCAAAAATAAGTTTTAAAAACTGCAGTTTTTTCGGGAGCAGTGATTTTAATAATACTTAAAGTGAAACAATAAAAGTGAAATATTCCTTTAAATTTCGTACCTGGGGGGTGTGTATGATATGCATGTAAAGTGGCGCATGTTTCCCGTGCTTAGAACTATCCCTGCACAAAGTGTAATTTTTGAAGGAAAAAAAGTCATTTAAAACTCACTCGCGGCTAATAATGAATTGTCGGCTTTTATCAATACATACAAAAGTCATTGATAAAAAAAAAAAAAAAAGCGTGGGGGTCCCCCAGAATTCAATTACCAGGCCCTTCAGGTCTGGAATGGATATTAAGGGGAACCCTGCTGCAAATGAAAAAAAAAATGGCGTGGGGTTCCCCCTAAATATCCATACCAGGCCCTTCAGATCTGGCATGAATTTTAAGGGGAACTCCACCCCAAATAAAAAAAAAATGGCGTGGAGTCCCCCCAAAAATCCATACCAGACCCTTATCCGAGCACACAACCTGGCCGGCCGCAGGGGAAAAGGGGGGGACGAGAGAGCGGCCCCCCCTCCCTCCTGAACCGTACCAGGCCACATGCCCTCAACATGGGGAGGATGTCCCCATGTTGATGGGGACAAGGGCCTCATCCCCACAACCCTTGCCCAGTGGTTGTGGGGGTCTGCGGGCGGGGGGATTATCAGAATCTGGAAGACCCCTTTAACAAAGGGGACCCCCAGATCCCGGCCCCCCCCCTATGTGAATTGGTAAGGGGTACATTGTACCCCTACCATTTCACGAAGAAACCGTAAAAAAATGTAAAAAAAAACACACAAACACCTTGAAAAAGTCCTTTATTAAAAAAAATAAAAAATAAAAAAAAAACTTTCCAGCGGTGAAATCCAGTGTCCCGTGGTGATCCGATGTCCAGCGCTGTCCGTCATTGGTTTTGCCTCAGCGGACCTGATGGGGAACTTCCTCCTCAGTGTTTTAAATGTATAGACCCGCCCCTTCTAAAGTTCCCCATCAGGTCCGCTCAGCGGACCAGATGCGGAACATGACAAGGGGCGGGTCTATACATGTATTACCACAGTGAGAGAAGTTCCCCATCAGGTCCGCCCCCTCGGTATGTCGGACCCGCCTACGTCATTGGCCTGAGCGGGAAACTTCCTTCACTGTGTAAATTTAAATTACACAGTGAAGGAAGTTCCCCGCTCAGGCCAATGACGTAGGCGGGTCCGACATACCGAGGGGGCGGACCTGATGGGGAACTTCTCTCACTGTGGTAATACATGTATAGACCCGTCCCTTGTCATGTTCCGCATCTGGTCCGCTGAGTGGACCTGATGGGGAACTTTAGAAGGGGCGGGTCTATACATTTAAAACACTGAGGAGGAAGTTCCCCATCAGGTCCGCTGAGGCAAAACCAATGACGGACAGCGCTGGACATCAGGATCGCCGCGGGACACTGGATTTCACCGCTGGAATGTTTTTTTAATTTTTTTTAAATTTTTTAATAAAGGACTTTTTCAAGGTGTTTGTGTGTTTTTTTTTAAATTTTTTTACGCTTTCTTTGTGAAATGGTAGGGGTACAATGTACCCCTTACCAATTCACATAGGGGGGTCCGGGATCTGGGGGTCCCCTTTGTTAAAGGGGTCTTCCAGATTCCGATAAGCCCCCCGCCCGCAGACCCCCACAACCACCGGGCAAGGGTTGTGGGGATGAGGCCCTTGTCCCCATCAACATGGGGACATCCTCCCCATGTTGAGGGCATGCGGCCTGGAACGGTTCAGGAGGGAGGGGGGGCACTCTCTCGTCCCCTTCTCTTCCTCTGCGGCTGGCCAGGTTGTGTGCTCGGATATGGGTCTGGTATGGATTTTTGGGGGGACTCCACGCCATTTTTTTTTACATTTGGGGTGGAGTTCCCCTTAAAATCCATACCAGATCCGAAGGGCCTGGTATGGATATTTGGGGGAACCCCACGCCATTTTTTTTTTAAATTTGCGGCGGGGTTCCCCTTAATATCCATTCAAGACCTGAAGGGCCTGCTAATTGAATTCTGGGGGACCCCCACGTTTTGTTTTTGTTTTTATCAATGACTTTTGTATGTATTGATAAAAGCCGACAATTCATTATTAGCCGCGAGTGAGTTTTAAATGACTTTTTTTCCTTCAAAAATGAAATTTTTTGCAGGGACAGTTCTAAACACGGGAAACATGCGCCACTTTACATGCATATCATACACACCCCCCAGGTACGAAATTTAAAGGAATATTTCACTTTTATTGTTTCACTTTAAGCATTATTAAAATCACTGCTCCCGAAAAAACGGCCGTTTTAAAAAAAAAAATGTGCATTGATACATGTCCCCTGGGGCAGGACCCGGGTCCCCAAACACTTTTTAGGACAATAACTTGCATATAAGCCTTTATAATTAGCACTTTAGATTTCTCCCATAGACTTTTCGAATTTGCCGCGAACACCCCAATTTGTTCGCTGTTCGGCAAACGGGCGAACAGGCAATGTTCGAGTCGAACATGAGTTTGACTCGAACTCGAAGCTCATCCCTACTCGGAATCAATTTGAGGCATGCTTGGAATCATTGTACTTAATTTTTCTCGGCTCGTCGTAGTGTTGTACGTCTCCGCGTTCTTGACGTTCGGAATTTCCGAGTAACATTTGTGCGACCGTGTGTATGCAAGACAAGTTTGAGCCAACATCCGTCGGAAAAAAAAACACGGTTTTGTTGTCAGAAATTCCGATCGTGTGTACGCGGCATAAGTCTCTCATTATAAATGAGTACAGGGTTCACAATACTGTACTGTCAAATTAATTTCTAGGAGTTCATTGAGAAACACAGAGATAAAATAAATAATAGACATGCGAGGTATATGTAGCTGCCTTCAGGAGCCAGACACTGGCAAATAGAAAAGTTGAAGGCCAACCCACTATAACCCTATCCCTAACTGTCACACCACCTTTTTTTTGCTGGCATCTTAGGAGGCTCTGCTGAGAAAGTGTTTAGATCTTTTTACTTTTATTATGCTGCCTGAAATAGTCTTTTTACAGCAGCTACTCAGATCGGCTAATATTCTATATAGCTTCGGAGACTTATCTGGACCCTGCTGGACTGAATGTGTGGGGCATATTTTTTGCTTGAAATGTGACCCTATCACACTGGCCTCTGAGTGTAGCACTTACCAGGCCTCATGTCCCACATTAGTTAACACTTACCAATTCCCAATTATGTGCCACTTTGTGTTGGTCTATCACATAAAATCCCAAATAAAATACATTTAGATGTTTGGTTGTAACATGAAAAAATTTGGACAGTTTCAAGGGGTATAAATACTTTTTCAAGGCACTGTATGTAAAGGTTTACATATAACTTAAGCCTTTCACTGTAGGACCAGTTTTTATTTTTTTTAGACTGTTGCCTTATGGGTTTATGTGAAATCTCCATTAATAGCTGTAAAATATTGTAATTATGAATATATTTCATTTAGCTTGCATCTATGAAAGCCGGGCAAAAGGGCTTCACAAAAGTGCTTGTTAGGAGTAGACAATGCGGGGCCGAGGCTTGTATATGCAAACAATGGAGAGCCAATTCCATTGTTTTACACCTACTCACTTCAAAGCATCCCATGCTGGGATATGCAATGAAGGGAGGCCAACCCGTAATCAATACCTAACTTCCTGGGAAAATTATATTAAGTCTCCTGCCCAGAATAGTCACAAGGATTTGCATGAAAGGGGGCTGACTTATGTAGTAAGCCCTCCAATCATGATCCAAGCTAGGCCAACCTATGGGGCATCAGCATGAAGGGATATACACAGCGGAGATGGGAGGAAAAGCTCTTTTTATGGAACGGCAGCGAGGAGGATGGGACTAAAGGGTATTTATGGGAAAAGGTCTGTTGTAGTGGTAACTGAACATTTTTGTACACTAATGTTTTAGAGGAATATGCTCTGTATTCCTCCATGTAAATATTGCATTTTAACCTACTATTTCCTTCTTGTTTAAGACTATAGATATTTTCTGTGTATTAGATAGACTTTTTAATGATACTCTAATAAATGTTATTATGTTAAAGCTTTCACTTCTGGTCAAAAGTACTCTCATTTAACCCATATCATATCTTTGAGATATTAAATCTTAAATATATAATTTAAAGGTTAACAAGACACTTGCAAAAATGCACATTTTAAATTGTAGCACAGTTACACAGTCATTTGTGGAGGCACCGCAGGAACTTCTTGACTGCATAATTAGCCAGTCCTGCAGGCTACATCCGCTAGTGTCCAATGGTCCAATAAGGGTACCCGAGACTCAGATCCATCCTCAAGAGACACAGTTCCCCCACTGATCTCTTTACTCATCTCGTGAGGTGTTCTATCTCCTACTCCAGGTGTCTACTCCATTGTGACTTTTCACTTGGAGAAGTGTACTGCCCTCTGTCGATGTGGACTGGACACTACTGTATGGCTGCTAAACACCTTGCATCTGGCCCAATTCCCATCCCCTATTTGTCATTCACTTTCCACAGCAAAGATTCTTTGTTTGCAGCTCTGAATCCAACAGACAGACACAAACTTTCCACCATGCTAAGAAACTTTAACTGATAACTTTTCAACCTAGAACACCCCGTGATATTGGGTTTAGAGGTTTGCTATGCACAGAAGACACTTCTGCCTCCACATCCATAGCTTACCTCTGCACCCTTATCTCCCAGATTATCTCAGCAGCCAACTCTTAGCCCTTCCCCCACAACAGCTAAACTCTCCATCTCTCCATGCAGCTGCATCAGCTCTGAACCCTGCTCCTCCACTGCCCTCACCTGTGTACAAACAGACCACTCCCATCTGCTCACCTTCAGGTCTCAGCCCTCCACACAGTAATTTTTTGGCTCTGCCTCTCCTTCACTGAACAGCAGCAGGAGCTGCAGCGAGATCGTCCAGCAGGGGGCTTTGGCATCCGAGCCACCAGACTTTTTCTCAGACAGCATGGGATGCATTGTCTATATTAATCCAGCCTTGAATCTGGGGACAAAACCGGGGACAGTGTCCTCAGTCCAGGGACAGTGTCCTCAGTCCGGGGACAGTCCCCGTTTTCTGGGGACAGTCCCCGGACTGAGGACACTGTCCCTGGACTGACCGGGAACGTCTGGTCACCTTACTCTAAGCCCCTCTTATGTTCTCTGACTCTATTCATATACTTACTGGCACAAAGTCTTGTGATGGGTGTACCTTTCCTGTCTCTAACACCACCCAGGATATCTGGCTGAAAAATGCACGTTGTCCAACATTGCTCACCAGAGTTTGTCTCTTCTACTGATTTTTGCAGATGAGCTAAAACAAAGAAGGAAATATATGAAGGAACAGTAATAATGTAACACTTTACTGGGGGAGAACCTCTGGGGGAATCTAGGATGGAAAAGGACCTGGGGGTCCTAGTAGATGATAGGCTCAGCAATGGCATGCAATGCCAAGCTGCTGCTAACAAAGCAAACAGAATGTTGGCATGCATTAAAAAGGGGATCAACTCCAGAGATAAAACGATAATTCTTCCGCTCTACAAGACTCTGGTCCGGCCGCACCTGGAGTATGCTGTCCAGTTCTGGGCACCAGTCCTTAGGAAGGATGTACTGGAAATGGAGAGAGTACAAAGAAGGGCAACAAAGCTAATAAAGGGTCTGGAGGATATTAGTTATGAAGAAAGGTTACGAGCACTGAACTTATTCTCTCTAGAGAAGAGACACTTGAGAGGGGATATGATTTCAATTTACAAATACCATACTGGTGACCCACAATAGGGATAAAACTTTTTCACAGAAGGGAGTTTAACAAGACACGTAGCCACTCATTAAAATTAGAAGAAAATAGGTTTAACCTTAAACTACGTAGAGGGTTCTTTACTGTAAGAGCGGCAAAGATGTGGAATTCCCATCCACAGGCGGTGGTCTCAGCAGGGAGCATCAATGGTTTAAAGAAACTATTAGATAAGCACCTGAACAACTGCAACATACAGGGATATACAAGGTAATACTGACATATAATCACACACACACCTACTATGTAACTGTAGCGGGTAGGTACTTTTCAGTATGTTGATTGGGGTGGAGACATCAGTGATGTCCAGTTCCCTGTGGCCCAGCGGGTGGCGCTGTCACTTTGGGTTGGAGTTGAACCATCGCTGGAGTGCCGTACCCTTTTTGGTCTCTCGCAGCGGTTGTACGGCGGGGCGGGGAACCCGCTGTGCTAGCTGGGAGAGACTATAAAGGGGGCGGACATGTTCGCCATGAGGTCCGAGTCCCAGGCACCTTTAGCCTGAGGGCTGCTGTCCAGTAGTCGGTGTCCAGACGGCCCAGGCCTGGACACGTGGAGTTCGGGAGTCACGCCAGACACCCTCAGTCTGGGGTGAGGTGCATCGTTCAGGCCTGGGGCCCAGCTTCTTCCACTGGGATCCGCCCCGGGAGGAACCATCCTAAGGCACCCACAGGATCGGGTATCTGAATCCAGGCATAAGGGACCGCGCAGGTGACCTTCCCGTAGATCTGGTGCAGCAGATTGCCAGTGCCGGGACAGGGCCTCCTGGGACCGTTGGGATGGATGTCCTCGCCAAACAGTGGCCATATTCACACGGAAGGTGGTCCATGTTCTAAGGTCGGCCACAGAGACCGTTACTCTAAGGTCGTGACAGAGACTCCAAACAGTTCACCCGGTAGGTGGCAGCTACCAACTTCACGGTCGGTGGCAGAGACCATGCGCCAGACCTATCCACACGAGAAAGGGATAGGAGAGTTCATTGTGCCTGGGCCTACTCGTATCCACACCCCTGTCTGTCTGTTATGGAAGTTCAACTGATTATGTTCATTCTGGCATTGAAGAAATAAAGGAGTGTTGAACTTTTAATGGTGTGGGGCTCTATTACTGGCAGATACACCTCCATGGAAGAAGTGGAGGCTCCATATGCAGAATGCAGACCCGAAGGTAATTAAAAAAGGGACTTTGCTCAAACCTCACATACACGGAGGGTGAGAGCTTGGCGTAGTGTCCTGCACTCTCTCCTCCAGAGTACCCCTAGACAACAGCCACAAACAACCGATACAAGAGAGAGAGAGTGAGGCCGCTACACATGGGGGCATCGTGTCCGGGATGTGTTTGTGTTACTATGGAGCTGAAGTTGTGGAATTTGAATGTGTCTGCCCGGAAGAGTTCCGAGTAGGTCGGCCATATTGGCCACTGCGTCAAGAGGCACACCCTCCCTGCTCAGTTCGTGGGCGTGACTTGGGCCGAGAGAGGAAAGCCCACGAACTGGGGCGAAGAAGGGGAGGAGTCCAGTCGTGTGAAGGACTACACGTGGGGACTTTGGCACCAACCTTGCAGTGCGCAATGGATCAGCAGAGAGTCGGAAATGTTCGGAAATACATTGTGGATTCCATTTCATCCTTCTACCACGAGTTTGACTACTACTGCTGCTCCGATAACGGATACAGGGATCCGGCTAAAGCCCCGGGGACGATTCGCCCTGTACTCATGCATGGATGTTGAGGCCCTGGGTTTGATTTGTCCCAGCTGTTCGGGACTGGTGTGTCAGCTGAAGCCGTTCGGGCGCTGTGAGGCCTGCGGGGAGTTCTTATTTGAGGTGGGGCCACCTGTCGAGAAGCCAAAAACCATCCACCTCAACCGCACTACAGGCACCACCACTCAGGAAGGAGGAATCACTGCTTTGACAGCCGTCCCTGTGCGCAATGCAGCGACCGTTGGGGGAGGTCGTGATTAGAGAGACACGGGAGAAATCCGAGGATGCTGACTCGGTCACCACTGCTTCCCAGCATCCACCGCCGAAGAGGAAGACCAGCATGGTAGCCCCGTCCAGCGGTCGCGGTGGATCATCCTGCCCGCCTACGCCCGGCCTGGATGGATCTGGTAGGAAGAGTCCCGGACATCCCTCCTCAAGTATGGCCCGAGGTAAGCCGGGCAAAGGGACTTGGTGTTCACGGGAGGTAGCGATTCAGTCTCTACTACAGGCTACCTGCCCGCGGAGGAGTGTGACACCTCCGACCTAGAGTCGCTCTCCGATTTGGGAGACGACGTCGTCATAGACAAACTTTTTGCTCAAAAGAGTTGGGACAAGATGCCTCTCTCCTCGTCCCGCCGAGTCAGGGATCCACCGATGTCAACAGGGGATAGTACACCCCGGGTGGAGGCACCAGCGCCTGAGGAAGGATCTTGTCCTCAGTCTTCCCTTCCACCCCCGGTGCCACCTGCATCTAGTACCGGGGGAAAGAGACTGTTATTGCGGGCACCTATGCCCAGGATGGAGGTGATCAAAGTACCTGGGCACCCGGATGCTATTGTTCTGCCGGGAGAAGGAGATCGCCATACCATGCCTCCGTTAGCGAGACTACAACGCCTTTTCTGCCAAAAGGTTGCCAACGAGTACGGGTGGGAATACCCGTATTTATCCAAGGAACTTTTGTATGAGGTGGAGGTTTGCAGGGAGCGCTGGTACAATGACTTTGTGTGGACGCACATTCAGGTCCCACACGCCCGCAGGTACCTCGCGTGTTCCCCCAAAGCATCTCAACGCTTCAAGGACTGTAAGGCAGAATGGATGTTGGGTCGGCACATCCACGAGGATAAGGTGCTGATTCGACGGAAAGAAGGGGAGGATGTTGAATACCATTTAGAGACAATGGACCAGCATTTGAAGCCTCTTGTCCTGCTGCACCCAAGGTTCTATCCATAGGAGGAAAAAGACTCCGTTCTTGCTTAGTCTACTGCTGCTGAACTTTCCGGGGTTGTTGTTCTGTTACCCGGAAGCCCAGTGACTGTACCCGAGTTTAACGGGCGTTTGTGCTCCTTGGAGGAATTGGAGGACTGTTGCCGTTGTTTGTTCTTCAGTTTTTCCTTTTCACAGAGTGATCGTGGACTTTGGGGTAGTTAGAGCTGCAGAAGAAGATGGAGGAAAAGTCTTCAACAGGTGCAGTTACGGTGACACTGTCACCAGGTGGCAGTGTTGCGCATCGATATTCACTTTTCACACACACACTTATACAAGGAAAGGATTTCTTTACGGAGAAGTTTTTTCGTTCTTACACGAACATATGTGTCAGGGTTGTATGTGTTAATGTTTCTTTTCCCCTCTGCAGGAGAACGTCCCATCAAGACCGCTGAGAATGGGGCGGGTCTTAGTTAGGATGGGTGGGGAAAATGTTAATGTGATTTGTGAATATGTTTGTTGTTAGGTGTTGTTTGTTTCCCTTCCCTCCCCTTTCATGTTAGGCTCAGGCACAACGGTTTAGTTAGTTTTTAAAAAAAATAAATACAACTTTTTACATTTTTGAAATTTTTAGTTGGTTTCTGGATTGGGCTATGTCAGCCTCTTTTGGGCATAGTTTGCTCCAGACACTGGGGACCAGTGTCAAACAACCGGGGGGAGAGTGTAGCGGGTAGGTACTTTTCAGTATGTTGATTCGGGTGGAGACATCAGTGATGTCCAGATCCCTGCGGCCCAGCGGGTGGCGCTGTCACTTTGGGTCGGGGTTGAACCATCGCTGGAGTGCCGTACCCTTTTTGGTCTCTCGCAGCGGTTGTACGGCGGGGCGGGGAACCCGCTGTGCTAGCTGGGAGAGGCTATAAAGGGGGTGGACATCTTTGCCACGAGGTCCGAGTCCCAGGCACCTTTAGCCTGAGGGCTGCTGTCCAGCAGTCGGTGTCCAGGCGGCACAGGCCTGGACACGTGGAGTTCGGGAGTCACCTCAGACACCCTCAGTCTGGAGTGAGTTGCATCGTTCAGGCCTGGGGCCCAGCTTCTTCCACTGGGATCCGCCCGGGAGGAACCATCCTAAGGCACCCACAGGATCGGGTGTCTGACTCCAGGCGTAAGGGACCGCGCAGGTGATCTTCCCGTAGATCTGGTGCAGCAGATTGCCAGTGCCAGGACAGGGCCTCCGGAGACCGTCGGGATGGATGTCTTCGCCAAACAGGGGCCATATTCACACGGAAGGTGGTCCATGTTCTAAGGTCGGCCACAGAGACCGTTACTCTAAGGTCATGACAGAGACTCCAAACAGTTCACTCGGTAGGTGGCAGCTACCAACTTCACGGTCGGTGGCAGAGACCGTGCACCAGGCCTATCCGCACGAGAAAGGGATAGGAGAGTTCATTGTGCCTGGGCCTACTCGTATCCACACCCCTGTCTGTCTGTTATGGAAGTTCAACTGATTATGTTCATTCTGGCATTGAAGAAATAAAGGAGTGTTGAACTTTTAATGGTGTGGGGCTCTATTACTGGCAGATACACCTCCGCGGAAGAAGCGGAGGCTCCATATGCAGAATGCAGACCCGAAGGTAATTAAAAAAGGGACTTTGCTCAAACCTCACATACACAGAGGGTGAGAGCTTGGTGTAGTGTCCTGCACTCTCTCCTCCAGAGTACCCCTAGACAACAGCCACAAACAACCGATACAAGAGAGAGAGAGTGAGGCTGCTACATAACTATGTAACAATTTCTGCATATAGGCAGCTTCACACTGCCCCTCTCCGCTTTTTTGTAAAGCGCAGCCATCCCATGGTTTTCATGTGGGTTAGCCACGCTTTCCCATAGACTTCTATGAGGTCCTGCGGTGCGGTTTCATAGATCACACCAACACTCCTGAACCAGCCAAATTTCAATCCATCTATGGCCGCCTTTACTCTGCTACCTTGCGCTATGTTACCATCACAAGGTAATATTTTATTTAAAAAAAAAACATACAAGACAAAGGCATAATGAGCTAGTATGCATAGCATACTAGCTCATTATGAATTACTTACCTCACATTGAAGCCCCCGCAGCGGTCCTCGTACCCCCTCTGGCTGGTGACATCTCTCTCTGGGGTTACTTCCAGGTATCGCGGCTCTGGCGCTGTGATTGGCCAGAGCCCCGATGACGTCACTCCCGCGCGCATGAGCCGCCAGTAACGGCACACGGACTGAAGCAACGGCACATACGTGCCATTGCTTCAGTTTGCTTTAGTACGCATGTGCCGATGACATCGGCACATGCAGGGGACAGTGGATAGCTCCTAAACTGTGCAGGTTTAGGAGATATCCTGGGTAGCTACAGGTAAGCCTTATTATAGGCGTACCTGTAGCATAAAGTGGTTGCAAAGGGTTTACAACCACTTTAAGGCCAACTGTTGATGCATGCACTTAATCACATAACATCAACTTTCTATTTACTGTTTATCAGCATGGGAAAAAAACTGATTATACAGGAATTATACAGAAAAAATACGTTTGTTTATGGCAAACATTATTTTGGCTGTTAAGGGCTTATTAACACCAGGATTAGCATAACCATCATTAATCTGTTTACTGAACAACATCATTTGTCATGTTATTTGCTTTCCTGAATGGAACATTCTAATAATTTGCATCAAATTAAATGAATACTGTGATAATTAAGCTGTCAGAGATGGGTGATTTTTTTTTTCTAATTTTGTGCGTGTTGGGTAAATGGTTGTAGCAATTACCAAACGGAAGAACTAGCCTTTTCAAAAGATTTCTCAAACACACTGCTGTTTACACAAATTGACCTCCTGTTTTGTTGCAAGAGTTATTTAAAGGTTCAGTCCATCTAAAATTATTTTTGTTTCCACACACAAACAAAACACCAAAGTAAACCAAAAAATTACCGTATATACTCGAGTATAAGCCGAGGCACTTAATTTTACCACAAAAACTGGGAAAACGTATTGACTCGAGTATAAGCCTAGGGTGTGTGTGCCTCACTTTGCCTCACTGTGTCCATGACTAGACTGACGTTTAACATGGGAGTCTATGGAAGGGGTGCCCGGGTTTGAAAAATCGGTGCTACCCGGCTGTAGGTTCCCCGGACAAGAAACTTTGCAAACTTGTAGAAGAAGAGTGGGGCTACATGTGTGCCAAGTTTGGGGTCCAGAGGACCTACGACCGGCCGGTACCGGGTCCCCAAAGTCACCAGAGAAATTACCGTTTAACATGGGAGACTATAGAACAGGGGCGGATCCAGAGTCTTTTCTCGGGAGGGGCACTGCCAAAAAATATGTTATTTTTTGGGGACATTTTTTGGGGAAATGGCTGGTGTCGGCGCTTCAATCATCCCGGCACCATGGTTGTTATGGTGTCAGGATGATTGAAGCGCATTATTTCTATTATTACATTGTAATATAAAATTAAATAGTTCAATGCAGAATCAGTGGGACCCCCGAGTGTGTCACTTGCCAGCGTCGCCTGCAATTAGTGGGAGCCCTGAGCGTGTCACTTGCCACACGGTGCGGATTGTCACTTGCCACGTCACCTGCCACATCTTGTGGATTGTCACTTGCCACACCTTGTGGATTGTCACTTGCCACATCACCTGCCACACCTTGCGGATTGTCACTTGCCACGTCACCTGCCACACCTTGCTGATTGTCACTTGCCTGCCACCAGATGCAGATTGTCATTTGCCACGTCACCTGACACAATTTGCGGATTGTCACTTGCCACGTCGCCTGCCACACCTTGCGGATGATCACTAACTTGCCTGCTAAGGTGTCGTTTTGGTTGTCTCTTGCTGTGTCCCAGACTTCCAGAGTCAGGCAGCAGAGAGATAATGTAATCTCTCTGCTGCCTGCACAGTGAGGGCGGAAGTCACTGCAGGAATGCAGGGCAGGCACGTACTGTATATACTAGAGTATAAGCCGAGGCACCAAATTTTACCCCAAAAAACTGTGAAAACTTATTGACTCGAGTATAAGCCTAGGGTGTCCATCTGCATGCCTCACTGTGCCCATGCTTCACTGTGCCCATGACTAGACTGATGTTTAACATGGGAGTCTATGGAAGGGGTGCCCGGATTTGAAAAATCAGTGCTCCCCTGCTGTAGCTTCCCCGGACAAAAACCTTTGCACACTTGTAGATGAAGAGAGGTGCTACATGTGTGCCAAGTTTGGGGTCCAGAGGACTTAGGGCCGGCCGGTACCAGGTCCCCAAAATCACTGGAGAAATTACCATTTAACATGGGAGCCTATGGAAGGGGTTCCCGGATTGAAAAAATCTGTGCTCCCCGGCCGTAGGCCCCTTAGACAACAACCTTTGCACACTTGTATATGAAGAGTGCTATATGAGCGGGCTATATGTGTGCCAGGTTTGGGGTCCAGGGGACCTACGAACGTCCGGTACCGGGTCCGCAAAGTCACCAGAGAAATTACAGTTTAACATTGGAGTCTATGGAATTGATGCCCAGCTTTAAAAAATCAGTTCTCCCCGGCCGTAGGTCCCTCAGACACCACACTTGTAGAGGAGACATGGGGCTACATGTGTGCCAAGTTTGGGGTCCAGGGGACTTAGGGCCGGCCGGTACCGGGTCCCCAAAATCACCAGAGAAATTACCATTTAACATGGGAGCCTATGGAAGGGGTTTCCGGATTGAAAAAATCGGTGCTCCTCGGCCGTAGGTCCCCCAGACAACAACCTTTGCACACTTGTAGATGAAGAGTACGGCTACACGTGTGCCAGGTTTGGGGTCCAGGGGACCTACGAACGTCCGGTACCGGGTCCGCAAAGTCACCGGAGAAATTACCGTTTAACATTGGAGTCTATGGAAGGGGTGCCCGGCTTTAAAAAATCAGTGCTCCCCGGCCGTAGGTCCCCCAGACACTAAACTTTGCACACTTGTAGAGGGCTACATGTGAGCCACGTTTGGGGTCCAGGGGACCTATGGCCGGTCGGTACAGGGTCCCCAAATTTCGGGAGATCAGGCGCAAAAAAAAAAAAAACAGAGCAAGCAAGTGAGTGTGACAGATGGTCTCGGGGGGGGGGCAATTGCCCTGTTGCCCCCCCCCTGGATCCGCCCCTGCTATGGAAGGGGTGCCCGGATTTGAAAAATCGGTGCTCCCCGGCCGTAGGTCCCCCGGACAAGAAACGTTGCACACTTGTAAAGGAAGAGTGGGGCTATATGTGTGCCAAGTTTGGGGTCCAGGGGACCTACGGCCGGCCGGTACCGGCTCCCCAAAGTCCGGGAGATCAGGCGCAAAAAGGTGACTCGAGTATAAGCCGAGGGGGGCATTTTCAGCACAAAAAATTGTGCTTAAAAACTCGGCTTATACTCGAGTATATACGGTATATCCAAACACACACAAAAAAGTACACTAAAGGATGTGTCCTATGGTCCTCTTCCCAAGAAGAAGAACCCTTCCCTGACTCCCCGGGGGTTAAGTCTCCTGACGGGAGCAAGGCGCACTTATGTCCATCTAGTCAACAGGCCAAACAGAACCCGTTCCTCATGGTCAGCCAAATTTGAGCAACGAGTACTAGGTGAGAGGATCTGCCAAAGGCAGGGAAGGAAGGAACCTAATGCCGCATACACACTATCGGAAATTCCGACCAGAAAACCATGGTTTTTTTCCGACGGAATGTTGGCTCAAACTTGTGTTGCATACGCACGGTCACACAAATCTTGTCGGAAATTCCAACCGTCAAGAACGCGGTGACGTACAAGACGTACGACGACCCGAGATCAATGAAGTTCAATAGGCAGTTCGGCTCTTCTGCTTGATTCTGAGCATGCGTGTTTTTTTGCACGTCGGAATTGCATACAGACGAACGGAATTTCCTATAGGAACTTTTTCCGGCGGAAAAATAGAGAACCTGCTCTCAATCTTTTGTTGGCGGAAATTCCGACAGCAAAAGTCAGATGGAGCATACACACTGTCGGAATTTCCGAACAAAAGCTCACATTGGACTTTCCTTGTCGGAATTTCCGATCGTGTGTACAGGGCATTAGAGACAAATATCCTCCCCCTAGACTTCATGGTAGGCCCAAAGACTCACATTCTACAAACCAAGTGAAAAAAGACACATACATGAATGCAGGTAACACCGAAAATTAATATTGGTGATCAGAAAGACCCATTGGATGCTAACCTCTTGGAGAGCCAAGCTGTGAATAAGGTGGAACCTGAGGCAACATTTCTGTGTCCAACTGGGGAGATTTCACTTCATGTCCCTTAGCCAAATCAGGATGTGAGGGGAAATCCCGCCAAAGTGAGGGAATCCCTGGTTGTCACCAGAACTAGTGTCCCCATTGCAAGATCTCACCTCTATTACTGTTCTGGGAACAACCCAATTTTTGGATTTTCTTAACTTTCCGTGATAACGGTAAACAGAGAAAATAGAGAGGGTGAAGCTCCCTAACAGGTGTTCTAATCTCTTTTCAACTCTATCCAAAACTAGAAAAAAAATGTTTGCCTTTAGTTATACTATAAACTGACTTAAGCCCTGTACACACGGTCGGACTTCCATCGGACTTTTCCGTGGTTTTTTGTCCGAACGGAGTTGGTTGGGAACACCCATAGCATACACACGCTCTGACTTTTCTGCAAACTTTCTTAAAACTTCTTACAACATCGCGGGTTTTTTCTGCTCTTTTCTGATCTTTACTGCCACCCTTTGGTCAACTTCTGCTATTGTTGGTTGATTTTAACATTAGTTGTTTTGTCCATCGGACTAAAGTCCGATGGTTTTCTGTACACACGGTCGGACTTTGCTCCATCGGACTTTTGTTGGGCAAAAGTTTGTCCGTTTGCAGACCCAACTTTTGTCCGATGAAATCCAAAACCAAACGAAAAAAGTTTGTCCAATGGAGCGTACACACGGTCGGATTGTTGGTCCAACTTGCTCAAAACGAAGTTTGTTGGGCAAAAGTCCGACCGTGTGTACGGGGCTTAACTCAGCTAAATACATTTGAGGTGCATCAAAACAAAAGATGCTCAAGTCCTTCCAGGTTGTTTTCTTTAGAATGTAGCCACACATCAGAAGAAAAGCCTGTCCCCTGCCAGCATGCAACAGAGAAGGACCCTTGCCCTTTCTGTCCATATCCAGGTGGGTAATGTCCTACATCAATGAAGCTGTGGAAGTAATTATAAGGCCTCATGCCCACAGACGTTTTTAAAAACGAGCTGTAAAGCTAGTAGGCTTGTGCAATTTGTTTCGTAACGAATCGAAATTCGTCCGAATTGAGCAACTTTCGGACATTCGGAAGCATTCGAATTTCCGAACAAAGCAATTACGAATAAAACCGAATCCGAAATAAATGATATCGCAAATAGCGAATGCCCGAATGTCTTCGGCATAATTCGTTATGAAAAAAGTTACGAATGTACGAATCCATTCGAAGGACAATAACACTCTGCTCTGCTCTCTGCTTTTTCCTCACCGTGCTGAACTCCCTCTCAAAATGGTGTACAGGGGCGGAGGCTATAGCCGCATGTAAAAAACTAAAGTAAAATACGAGATTTCGAATCGTTACAAATAACCGCTATGTATTTAGAAAAGTACAAATCCATTCAAAGCACATTAGGCATAATAGGCAGCGTCGTCGTGAGAGAGACACGGAAAATTACGAATCAACGAACCCCAAAAAAGTTACGAAAGTAGGAGTGGTGTCCAGAATCAAGGAAAAACAATGTACTCTACCCAGTGCCGATCCTGACCTCCCTGGGGTCCTAAGCAAAATTCTGCTAAGGGGCCCTCTACCTGACCCGTGAATAATGGGCATGGTTTAAGCGTAATATTGGGCGTGGCTTAAAGGGGCGTGACTCAAAGGGGTGTGGTTAGAGTCTGAGATGAACGAGGGATGGAGGGAGAAACAAAGGAAGAAAGAGAGAGGAAATAAAAAAAAGAGGGATGGAGGGACAGCAGGCCCAGATCCTACAACACAATAGAAATGTGTATTCCAGAAAGTTTAACAATTAGCAGATAAAGATACTCCAAACACCTGGTGTTAGCAATTCAATCATCCCGGCACCATAGTTTTTATGGTGTCAGGATGATTGAAGCGCATTATTTCTATTATTACATTGTAATATAAAATTAAATCATTCAACTCACCATAATGCAGAATCAGAATCAGTGGGAGCTCTGATGTCACTGTCCCCAGCCAGCGGAGTGCTTCCTTACATCTCAAGTGTCCCCAGTGAAGTGCTTCCTTACATCTCAGGTGTCCCCAGCGGAGTGCTTCCTTACATTTCAGGTGTCCCCAGCGGAGTGCCTTCCTACATTTCAAGTGTCCCCAGCAGAGTGCTTCCTTACATTTCAGGTGTCCCCAGTGGAGTGCCTTCCTACATTTCAGGTGTCCCCAACGGAGTGCTTCCTTACATTTCAGGTGTCCCCAGCGTAGTGCCTTCCTACATTTCAGGTGTCCCCAGCGGAGTGCTTCCTTACATTTCAGGTGTCCCCAACGGAGTGGCTCCTTACATTTCAGGTGTCCCCAGGGGAGTGCTTCCTTACATTTCAGGTGTCCCCAGCGGAGTGCTTCCTTACATCTCAGGTGTCCCCAGCGGAGTGCTTCCTTACATCTCAGGTGTCCCCAGCGGAGTGCCTCCTTACATCACAGGTGTCTCCAGCGGAGTGCTTCCTTACATTTCAGGTGTCCTCAGCGGAGTGTCTTCCTACATTTCAGGTGTCCCCAGCGGAGTGCTTCCTTACATCTCAGGTGTCCCCAGCGGAGTGTTTCCTTATATCTCAGGTGTCCCCAGCGGAGTGTTTTCTTTACATCTCAGGTGTCCCCAGTGGAGTGCTTCCTTACATCTTAGGTGTCCCCAGCCAGCGGAGTGCCTCCTTACATTTCAGGTGTCCCCAGCGGAGTGCTTCCTTACATCTCAGGTGTCCCCAGTGGAGTGCTTCCTTACATTTCAGGTGTCCCCAGCGGAGTGCTTCCTTACATCTCAGGTGTCCCCAGCGGAGTGCTTCCTTACATCTCAGGTGTCCCCAGCGGAGTGTCTCCTTACATCTCAGGTGTCCCCAGCAGAGTGCTTCCTTACATCTCAGGTGTCCCCAGTCAGCGGAGTGCCTCCTTACATTTTAGGTGTCCTCAGCGGAGTGCTTCCTTACATCTCAGGTGTCCCCAGCGGAGTGCTTCCTTACATCTCAGGTGTCCCCAGTGGAGTGCCTCCTTACATCTCAGGTGTCCCCAGCGGAGTGCTTCCTTACATCTCAGGTGTCCCCAGCCAGCGGAGTGCCTCCTTACATTTCAGGTGTCCCCAGCGGAGTGCTTCCTTACATCTCAGGTGTCCCCAGCGGAGTGCCTCCTTACATCTCAGGTGTCCCCAGCGGAGTGCTTCCTTACATCTCATGTGTCCCCAGCGGAGTGCCTCCTTACATCTCAGGTGTCCCCAGCGGAGTGCTTACTTACATTTCAGGTGTCCTCAGCGGAGTGCTTTCTTACATCTTAGGTGTCCCCAGCGGAGTGCCTCCTTACATTTCAGGTGTCCTCAGTGGAGTGCTTTCTTACATCTTAGGTGTCCCCAGCGGAGTGCCTCCTTACATCTCAGGTGTCCCCAGTGGAGTGCCTCCTTACATTTCAGGTGTCCTCAGTGGAGTGCTTTCTTACATCTTAGGTGTCCCCAGCGGAGTGCCTCCTTACATCTCAGGTGTCCCCAGAGGAGTGCTTCCTTACATTTCAGGTGTCCCCAGCGGAGTGCCTCCTTACATCTCAGGTGTCCACAGCGGAGTGTCTCCTTACATTTCAGGTGTCCCCAGCGGAGTGTCTCCTTACATTTCAGGTGTCCCCAGCGGAGTGTCTCCTTACATCTCAGGTGTCCGTCACCCCTTGGAGCCCTTCTATAGCTCAGCAGCGGTGTCTCCGCCATAACTGAAGGCGAGAGGCGAGGGGGAACAAATTAGGGGCGGAGCCGGCCGGCTACAATATAGAAATGGAGCTGCGGCACCGCCCACCCCTGCCCCCTTTCTACAACAGGTCACAAAAGACAGACAGACCGGGGGTGGGGGTGGGCGGCGCCACAGCTCTATTTCCTATTTCGGCAGGCTCCCTTCTAGTTCTGGTCTTCAGGAAAATGGCGGCCGGCGGAGACATTATCTAGCGGTGGCGGCGTGGCCCTGAGTATTACTCGGGGCCCTACGCAGCTTGCGTAGTCCGCGCATAGGGTGGATCGGCCCTGTCTCTAACGAAAAATAAGGCTTACATTAGTACAAATCATTCCGATTCAACGAAAAATGTCGCTTGCGAAAATACGAAATAGTCCGAACACGATAAATCCCATCTAGCAAAATTACGAACGATTACGAATCAACAGGACCGAAAAGAAACAAACCGAAACTAAACAAATTTTTCCGTTGTGCACAAGAAACTAACCGAAACTAAACAAATTTTTCCGTTCTTTTTCATTAGCGTTTTTGCGCGCCTTTTAAGCGTTAGCGTTAGGTACCGTTTGCAAAGGACTCTCGGTAAATCTAATGTCCAGACAGGAATTTCCTGTTTACAGAGGTTACACTGTCCAATCATCTTTTTGCAGATAAAAAACGCCGGAGCTCAAAAACGCCGCTGCGGCGTTTTTGTGCGTTTTTGAGCGTTTTTAAGCATTTTTTAAGCGTTTTTTAACGATTCACGTTTTTTCAACTCCAAAGCTGACGCCACGGAACGCCCTGGTCTTGTTTTTATTTTTACAGCTTAAAAACGCCTATGCCATTTGCAGCTCAAAAACGCCTAGGTGGGCATGAAGCCATAGACTAACATGGACAGGCGTTTTTAAGCTGTAAAAAACGCTCAAAAAAGCGGCTGTAAAAACATCCGTGGGCATGAGGCCTAATGCTTTAAATTACATTCACCCCTGATGCTATCATCCAAAAATAGTGGCAATTTGCTGTACAGTTAAGCTCCCTGTAGCTTTCTTCCACTTATAGAACATTTTACCCCCTTAGTTGCATGCTTGGAGTTGGGAAATTCCACTTTTATGTGGACACTTTCATCCGTGTGCATTCTGCAGGGGGGGCTCTTAGCCCTGATTCACACGAGGTGGAGAGCGTGATGTCACCTCCCACCTCTCCACTTTGTTCAATCAGAGAATGCATTCTCTGAAAATGGCGCCTGTTCTGAGTGGAGTAGCGGTATCTACTACAGTGATTTCCAGTTGGCATTGGCCAGGTATGGTATACTGCAGTGGCGGCTGGTGGGTTTTTCTTTTGGGAGGGGGGCGGCAAACAACCCCCCACCCTGGGCGGCCGGAAGAAGAGGACTGGGAACTCACAGAGGACGGTACAAGGAGGTGGAAAGAAACGCATTAATGAAAAACACATTTATGAAAGTAGTAGATGTGCATGGATTATTTTTGGAGAATAAAGATATTTTTTAGTGTCACTTTAACCGCTTCTGGTCCGCCCACCGCACAAAATCACATACCTGTAGGGAGCGAGGTGTAGGTAGGGTTGCCACTTTTTCTTCAAGCCAGCCCCGAACACTTTAGCAGTGCACAGCAAACATTTTTTAGCATACATTACAGGATTGTAACAGAACTGGGACACCTTTGGGCTCTCCAAAGAGAATAGTAATGTAGCATGCAGAGTGCCCCTTCACCCTCCTGTCAGGCCCTGTTCCGAGCCACATTCCTGTCTGAATATTGTGTCCGGGTTTCAGGCGGACTGGAACCCGGACACATGATTCAAAACCCGAACTATCCGGGTGAATCCCGGACAGGTGGCAACCCTAGGTGTAGGGGGAAATCGTTCTTTTCCTCCAGTGTATCCGTCCCCTACACAGTTAGTAAGCACCTCCCAGGGACACACTTAACCCTTTGATCGCCCCTGGTGTTAACCCCTTCCCTGCCAGTGTCCTTTATTCGGTGACAGTGCATTTTTTTTAGCACTGATCACTGTATTGGTGTCACTGGTGTCCAATTTGTCCGTCGCAATGTCGCAATACGGCTAAAATTGCTGAGCCAATCAATATGCGCTTATTGGGATTTTTTTAACAAAAATATGTAGCAGAATGCATATTGGCCTAAACTGATGAAGAAATTCGATTTTTTTCATTTTTTTTTTATTGGGAATGTTTTATAGCAGAAATTAAAACATATATAGAGTTTTTTTTTTTTTTTAATTGTTGCTCTTTTTTTGTTTATAGCGCAAAAAATTAAAACCTCAGAGGTGATCAAATACAACCAAAAGAAAGCTCTATTTGTGGGTAAAAAAGGACATCAATTTTATTTGGGTACAACGTCACATGACCGGGCAACTGTCAGTTAAATTAACGCAGTGCTATATCGCAAACATGGCCTGGTCAGGAAGTTGGTAAAACCTCAGCATAAAAAAGAGGTCTTCTACATTTGGGTATGTTGAATGGCTTGGACATTGTGTTTTCCCCACTACTGTCTGTGGATATGTCAATGCAGGACACAGCCAGCGGGTGCAACCATGGTGCTCAGAGGACCAGGAATCCCTTTAAAAGATCACCTAATACAACATGTTACATGTTACACCTGTAATTAGGAGTGTGTCTATGGGAATGTTTGACCATTCTTCCAGAAGTGCATTTGTGAGGTCAGGCACTGATGTGGACGAGAAGGCCTGGCTTGCAGTCTCCACTCTAATTCATCCCAAAGGTGTTCTATTGGGTTGAGGTCAGGACACTGTGCAGGCCAGTCAAGTTCCTCCACCCCAAACTCGCTCATCCATGTCTTTATGGACCTTGCTTTGTGTACTCGTGTGCAGTCATGTTGGAACAGGAAGAGGCCATCCCCAAACTGTTCCTACAAAGTTGGGAGCATGAAATTGTCCAAAATGTCTTGGTATTCTGACGCCTTAAGAGTTCCCTTCACTGAAACTAAGGGGCCAAACCCAACCCCTGAAAAATAACCCCACATCATAATCCCCTCTCCACCAAATGATTTGGACCAGTGCACAAGCAAGCTCCATAAAGACATGGATGAGCGAGTTTGGGGTTGAGGAGTTTGAATGGCCTGCACAGAGCCCTGACCTCAACCCGATAGAACACCTTTCCGATGAATTAGAGCAGAGACTGTGAGCCAGGCCTTCTCGTCCAACATCAGTACCTGACCTCACAAATGCGCTTCTGGAAGAATGGTCAAACATTCCCATAGACCCATGGTATCACCCACAATAAACTTTATTTGAAACTGTTCAGACAGAACACCATGGAAGTACCATGTTTCCTGTAGATGATACTAGCGGTGTGCGAACCTCCTTGTCAACTGGCAAAGAATTGTATTATACTCATAATTATAAGCAGATGTCCAGAGCACCCCCCCTACCACCACTACATCAGAAGTCAAGAGCCCCCCCACCATCAGAAGTCAAGAATCCTCCACCCTCCCCTTACATCACAGTGCACACCTCTTGCGTTGCAGCTGGGAAGAAGCTGGTCTGCAGGAGGACCAGAAGAGGGCTAGAATAAGCTGCAGGAGTCTGCTGAATGCTGAGACCAGGGGAGGCAGAGACAAGGGGGTGCTGTGACTGCACAGAGAGGTGCAGGGTCTGTAAAATGTATTCTATCCTCCTCTATGCTGCCGACTGCAGAGCCCGGGGGGGGAGGGGGGGTTGGTGGGAAGACAAGCCTCTCCATGGCTGCATGGAGAAGTGCAGGATCTGGAGGAGGAGTTCTGTGCTGAGACAATGTGGTGGAGAGGAGGGAGCTGCTGCAGCGGCAGGGGGAGGGGGGCACATAATGGCCTTGTGTTTGACACATGTGCTTTAGATGTACTTTAAAGCCCAACTCCAGCATAAGTAAAAATCCTCCCTTGCAGTGGGGTCGCCTGCGCATTGCAAAGATTAAATGTTTATTTTGGTTTATTTTGGTTTAGGAGACAGGAAAAGCAGCTTCCCTGGGTGAGGGTTCTCCTCTGTGCTCCAGCGGTGGACTCGCCCTCGGCCCTGCATCGATCTTGATGATGTCAGAAGTATCCGACCTCCAAAGCATAGGGATTGGTCTTCTTAAAACACAGAGAAGCCTGCGGGAGTGGAGGATCAGGTAAACAAAACTGTTTTTCCAAGTCCTTTAGATTTAAACAAGCATTTAACATTTGCAGTGTAAGGGCAGCCCAGCCGCAAAGGAGGATTTTTACTTATTCAGAGTTCAGCTTTAAAGGCATCCTGTGATAAGCTAAAGGGTATTTTTACACAGTTAACTCAAGTTATTGAGTGTGTCAGTATGAATAGTTAGAGGGGTTTTTAAACTAGGCGAAGGGGGGGAGGGTCCGGAGATAGTGAGAGTCAGCGGGGAACATATTCTAGAGGGTAGTATTAGGGGCATTAGTGGTAGGGTAACCAAAGCACATAAACCCAAGGTAAGTATAGTAGCAAGTCCTAGTTGCAATCTGGGAACACCCAAGAGGATAGTATGTGACCGGTCAAAATATATTAATGCATTAAAGTGTCTGTTCACCAACGCCAGAAGTCTGCCAAGCAAAATAGGTGAGTTGGAAGCTCTGGTGCATGAGGAGAGCTATGATGTAATTGGTATTGCTGAAACTTGGCTTCATTCCTCACATGACTGGGCTATTAATATTCCTGGCTATGCACTCTTTCGGAAAGACAGGGTAAAAAGGAAGGGTGGAGGGGTCTGTCTCTATGTGAGAAGTGATCTCAAAGCGAGTGCGAAAGAGGACCTGGTTGATGGAGAGTGGGATGAGTCTGAAGCATTATGGGTGGAACTGCATGCAGATGTGCGTAGTTCAAAGCTAATCATTGGAGTTTGTTATAGACCACCCAATGTTAATGAGGAGTTAGAGACTCAGCTCCTTGCACAGATGGAAAGGGCTGCAAGGGCTGGGACGGTGATAATAATGGGGGATTTTAACTACCCAGAAATTGACTGGAGTAATGGAACTGCTGGGACAGTTAAAGGGCAAAAATTTATAAACCTATTGCAGGACAATTTTATGGTCCAGTTTATTGAAGCCCCAACTAGGAATGATGCTCGGTTGGACCTGGAAATCTCAAACCACGCAGAGTGTATTACTAATGTTCAGATAAAGGAACACCTGGGTAGCAGTGACCATAACATGATTTCATTTGATGTTAGTTGTAAGCAAAAATCACATACAGGAAAGATAAAAACACTTAATTTCAAGAGAGCAAATTTTCCAAGGATGAGGGCTGCTCTCCAGGACTTAGACTGGGAAGGAATATTGGCATCAATGGGCACAGAACAGAAATGGGAATTCTTCAAAAAGACTGTTTGTGAACTCACTGCAAAGTATATTCCCATGGGCAATAAGTTTAAAAGGCTAAAAATAAAACCTATGTGGCTCACTGCCAAAGTTAAAAAAGCTATAAACTATAAGAAAAGAGCTTTTAAAAAATATAAAAATGAGGGAACACTAGTGTCATTTAAATGTTACAAAGAATATAACAGAATATGTAAAAAGGAAATCAAAGATGCAAAAATTCAAAACGAACGACAGATTGAAAAAGATAGGACAAACCCCAAAAAATTCTTCAAATATATTAATAGTAAAAAGGTCAAGTCTGAGCATGTAGGCCCTTTACAAAATAATCTAGAGTGGGTGACTGGAGACAAAGAGAAGGCTAATTTATTAAATAATTTCTTCAGCTCTGTGTATACAAAGGAGCATGGGGGAGCTCATGTCCAAAATGGGGGTGGTAGTGACACAGCCCCAAATCCGTAATGGCTCAAAAGTGATATGGTCCAGAAATATTTAGACAGAATAAAGGTGGATAAAGCACCTGGACCAGATGGCATACACCCACGGATCCTAAAAGAATTGAGCTCTGTAATTTCAAAGCCATTGTATTTAATTTTTAGGGACTCATTAATGACAGGAATAGTACCACTGGATTGGCGCAGGGCCAATGTGGTGCCTATATTTAAAAAGGAAATTAAGTCTTTACCAAGTAACTATAGACCTGTTAGTTTAACTTCTATAGTTGGGAAAATACTGGAGAGAATAATAAAAGACCACATAGATGAGTTCTTGCTGGAAAAAACTATTTAAGCAACAGACAGCATGGATTCCTTAAAGACAGAAGTTGTCAGACAAACCTGATTTCTTTTTATGAAGAGGTAAGTAAAACCTTGAACAGAGGCGTGGCTGTGGACGTGGTATACTTGGATTTTGCAAAAGCGTTCGATACAGTTCCCCACACACGGCTCATGTGTAAGGTAAAGTCTACAGGATTGGAAATATCAGTTTGTAAATGGATAGAAAACTGTCTAAAAGACAGAATTCAGAGAGTAGTGGTTAATGATTCTTACTCTGAATGGTCCAAGGTTATCAGTGGTGTACCCCAAGGTTCAGTGCTGGGACCCTTACTTTTTAATATGTTTATAAATGATATTGGGTCTGAGATCAAAAGTAACATTTCTGTCTTTACAGTTGACACCAAGCTATGCAGTGGAATAACGTCCTTACAGGATGTCGCCAATTTACAAGCCAACCTCAATGCTCTGTCTAATTGGGCGACTATGTGGCAGATGAGGTTTAATGTTGATAAATGTAAAGTTATGCACTTGGGGGCTAAGAATATGAATGCATCATACATACTAGGGGGAGTACAACTGGGGGGATCCGTAGTGGAGAAGGATCTGGGGGTTTTGGTAGATCATAAGCTCAATAATGGCATGCAATGCCAAGCTGCGGTTTGCAAAGCGAGCAAAGTCTTTTCTTGTATTAAGAGAGGTATGGTCTCCAGAGAGAGAGATATCATTTTGCCCCTGTTCAAATCATTAGTAAGACCTCATCTGGAATTTGCAGTTCAGTTTTGGGCCCCAGTTCTCAAAAAGGATATTGGGGAACTGGAGAAAGTGCAGAGAAGGGCAACCAAACTAATAAGAGGCATGAAGGAGCTCAGCTATGAGGAGAGATTAGAGGAACTGAATTTATTCTCTCTTGAGAAGAGGAGATTAAGGGGGGATATGATCAACATGTACAAATATATAAGGGGTCCATATAGTGAACTTGGTGTTCAGTTATTCACTTTACGATCAACACAAAGGACATGGGGGCACTCTTTGCGTCTAGAGGAAAAGAGATTTCACCTCCAAATACGGAAAGGTTTTTTCACAGTAAGAGCTGTGAAAATGTGGAATAGACTCCCTGCAGAGGTGGTTCTGGCCAGCTCAGTAGATTGCTTTAAGAAGGGCCTGGATTCTTTCTTAAATGTACAGAATATAACTGGGTACTGACATTCATAGGTAAAGTTAATCCGGGGAATATCCGATTGCCTCTCGGGGATCAGGAAGGAATTTTTTCCCCTGCTGTAGCAAATTGGATCATGCTCTTCTGGGTTTTTTTTGCCTTCCTCTGGATCAACTGTGGGTATAGAATTGGGTATATGGGATTGTACGATATATTATTATTATTTTTTTTATTTTCTTTATGGTTGAACTGGATGGACTTGTGTCTTTTTTCAACCTGACTAACTATGTAACTATATAACTATGTAACTATGAATATTTTCTGAGATAGATGAATGGTTTCCCCAACACAGCAACAATGCTGCATTACAGCAGTGGTTCTCAACTAGGGTTGCCACCTGTCCAGGATTCACCCGGACAGTTTGGGTTTGGAATCATGTGTCTGGGTGACTGGCTGAAACCCGGACACATTATTCAGACTGGACTATGGATTCCCAGAAGGGTTGCTGGTTGCAGTTGTGTAACATGAGAGTTTCTGTTACACTCTCTTTCACACTGTGCAAAGCCAGCACTAACAGTCCCCTCCCCCTAAAACGCACAGACAGGAGAGGAGAGAGGGCTTGATCTGCACCTCTTCCTCCCGCCCCTACGCATCTGTCTCTGCCCACAATACAATCCCCGGCGATGTGCCTCAGTAAAGGATAGTGGGGGCTGGAAATTGATAGTCTAGCAGTCACAGATAGATCTGGATGAGAGGTGCTGACTGCCAAGGGGTGAGTGAGCTCACCATCCATCCCTGTCTGTGGCTGAAGTCTCCCCCCTTCTCTCTCCTGCCTCTGAGTGAGTACACTAAGGTATATCAGGCTTCTCAGAGCACCCCTTACATCCGAGTTCCCCTTTACACTAGAGGCCACAGTGTTCCTCCTTAATTCAGAGTCCTCTCCGTACATCAGAGTTCTCAGTGTTCCCCCTTAAATCAGGGTTTCCCAGAGCATCCCTTATGTCAGAGTCCCCAGAGTTCTCTCTTACATTCAGAGTCTGCAGAGTCCCGCCTTACAGTGAAAGGGAACTATTCTAATTCAGATGTAAAAGAGGAACTCTGTGGATTCAGCTGTAAAGGGGGGCTCTTGTTATTAATGTCATATGATTAGAAATTTTATTTAACCGCTTGCCGCCCGCTGGCCATCAAATGAAGGCTGGGTGGTGCGGCTCTCGTTCTGGCCGGGTGTCATATGATGTCCTCGGCTTCTCGCCCCTCTAGGGGGGCGCGTACTGCCGCCGCGTCACTCGGGTACAGATACACGTGCCCAGTAACAGAGCAGGACCGTGGATCTGTGTGTGTAAACACACAGATCCACGTCCTGTCAGGTGAGAGGAGACCGATGGTGTGCACCCAATAAAGGGGAACACCGATCGATCTCCTCCCCTTGTAAGTCCCTCCCCCTACAGTTAGAATCACTCCCTAGGTAACCGCATCCCCGCCAGTCACATTTATACAGTAATCAGTGCATTTTTATAGCACTGATGGCCGTATAAATGTGAATGGTCCCAAAATAGTGTGAAAGTGTCCGATATGTCCGCCGCAATATCGCAGTCACGATAAAAAACACAGATTGCCGCCGTTACTAGTAAAAAAAAAAAAAAATGCCATAAATCTATCCCCGATTTTGTAGACGCTATAAAGTTTGCAAAAACCAATCAATATACACTTATTGCGATTTTTTTTACCAAAAATATGTAGAAGAATAAGTATCAGCTTAAACTGAGGAAAAATTTATTTATTTTTGTAAAATTTGAATATTTATTATAGCAAAAAGTAAAAAATATTGTGTTTTTTTCAAACTTGTCACTCTTCTTTTGTTTATAGCGCAAGAAATAAAAACAGCAGAGGTGATCAAATACCCCCAAAAGTCTACACCCTGTTCCAAATTATTATGACAATGATATTTCAGTGTCACAAAGATTAAATATTTTGTTTTTCAGTTTAACTCATGTATGGCATTGTGTCTCAGGGCTCTTTTGATCACTGAAAACAATCTCGGGTACCTGTGATAATTAGATTGCCAGATGAGCCCAATTAAATGAAAAACTACTAAAGGAGGGTGTTCCACATTATTAAGCAGAGCACCATTTTCAAGCAATATGGGGAAGAAAAAGGATCTCTCTGCTGCCGAAAAGAGTGAAATAGTTCAATGCCTTGGACGAGGTATGAAAACATTAGATATTTCACAAAAACGTAAAAAAAAAAAAAAGAGGTTAGGATAGACGAACTGGGTCGCTTTATCTTTTTGCACTGCTTGATAGAAGATGAACCATATGTACTAGTAAATATTTATGTTCCACCACCCTTTAATATGGAGATCCTGTACAAAGTTGTGGAATTTGCGTTAAATAAGGAAGAATGCCCCATAATAGTAGTAGGGGACTTTAACGCAGTATTGGACAGGACAATAGACAAATTTCCACCAGGGACATGGACAGATGGGAGGGGAGAGGGACGTTTAACTCAGTTTTTGGAAGAGGTTGGATGGTGCGATATCTGGAGAATGGGAAACCCAGATGAGAGGCAGTACTCCTGTTTCTCAAGCTCATACTCTACATTATCTAGAATAGATATGGCCCTAGGAAACGAAATTAGCCTGCAGCAGATCGGCAAAATTGTTTATTACCCAAGAGGGGTGTCGGACCACTCACTACTGGTGCTGACCATAAATACAGGTAAAAAGTGCCCTCCAAGTAATTGGAAAGTGAGCCCCTTCTGGTTAGAACTAATGGGAAAACCAGAAGAGATAAATATAAAATTAATCGAGATGATGGGCTTTAATGAAGGGACAGCACCGGTGGGAGTGATTTGGGACACCCTAAAGGCCTTTCTTAGGGGAATATTGATCCAGCAAATAGCCAAGATTAAAAAAAATTCTAGGGTATGGGAAGAGAAGATTAGGAAAGAGATGAGAGAGGTGAGAGAGGCAGAAGAACAATATGTGAAGGACCCAACCCCGATGAAACAAAGAGAATGGCTTGAGAAACAACAGGAGTACAAAATGGCAGTTGTGAGGAAAGAAGAGAACAAGCACCTATTTCAAAAACAGAGTACCTTTGCAGAAGGTCATACATTGGCTCTATTGGCTAAAACTAATTCAGTTCCATCAAGCATTCCCGCAATAAGGAAGATGGGGGGAGAGATATCCTCTCAGTCATTTGAAATACTGAAGATGTTTGAGACCTATTTTCAGGACTTATATAAATCAAAGAGGGAAGACGAGATGTTACAAATGGAGGAATTTCTGGGGGGGATAGAGACACCGGCTTTATCGGTGGAGGATAGAAGAGCCATAGAGTCACCGATAACTCTAGAGGAAATCCAATCAGCAGTAGCGGAAATGGCTAATCAGAAGTCCCCCGGGCCAGATGGCCTACCGGTGGAAATCTACAAACAATATGGGGAGGTGCTCCTCCCTGAATTGCTAAAGGTGCTAAACTGGGCGGTAGAAGAAGGGAAATTGCCGGCCTCAATGTTAGAGGCCACCATAATAGTACTCCATAAAGAGGGGAAAGACCAATTAGATACATCATCTTATAGACCAATCTCACTGCTGTGCTCAGATGTCAAGATATTGGCTAAAGTGCTGGCAGCCAGAATGAATAGATATATTCAGAAATTAATACATCCGGATCAATCCGGATTCATCCCTAATAGAGCTACCAGCACCAATATCAGAAGACTGTATCTGAATTTACAGACGCCAACTGAGAACAGTAGTGGCAGAGCTATCTTATCCCTGGATGCTACCAAGGCTTTTGATAGCCTAGAGTGGGATTACCTTTGGCACGTGTTGGAGAAATTTGGATTTGGCTCCGTCTTTATTAAATGGGTAAAAACACTTTATAACTCCCCAAGCGCAAAAATAAAAATTAATAATGAATATTCAAAGAGCTTTAGGCTGGAGAGGGGGACAAGGCAGGGCTGCCCTCTGTCCCCCCTCCTTTTTGCGTTAGCAATAGAGCCATTAGCAATAGCAATTAGATCCAAAAAGGCGATACAGGGATTTCAGAGGAAAGTGGGTGAGGAGAAAATTGCACTTTACGCAGATGACATCCTGCTTTTTTTGGGGGATTCCTCAACGTCATTAAAAAAGGCGATGCAGACGGTGGAGGTATTTGGCCGTTTCTCGGGACTGGCGATAAATTGGGAGAAGTCTGCACTTCTACCAGTGGATCCTGTAGATAATGCCCTCTGTGAAGGAATGCCTCTATTAAAAGTAGTGGAAAAAATGAATTATTTGGGGATAGTGGTGACACGAGATCCAGAACAATATATTGATAATAACTTAAGACCACTCTTAGCTAAGTTTAAACAAAAGGCAGATATTTGGGAACGTCTTCCTCTATCAGTAGCTGGACGAAGCAATCTTATCAAGATGATTTGGATGCCACAATTACTTTATGTGCTCCATAATGCCCCAGTATGGATCGGGAAAGCCTGGTTTAAAAAAATAGAGACCCTTTTCAGAGAATTAATCTGGAAGAAGGGTAGGGCAAGAATCAGTCTCCAAAAATTACAGTTATCAACAAACGAGGGAGGGCTGGCCATTCCACACCCCTATAGTTACTTTATAGCGGCCCAGTTACAGCATCTGAAGGGTTGTACAATAGAGGGAGGAGGAGAGGCCAGCGGGAAAATGATGTTAATGGGGGCCCCATATAACACCATAATAGAAAATTTGGAGGCTGATTCCTTCCCTGTGAAGAACCCAACATTGAGAGCGGTCATAAGAACATGGCGGGAAGGTAAACAGGTAAACAGGCTATTGGATATAAAGGGCTAACGGAATACTCCCCTCTCTGGGAAAATAAAAATCTACCAGAAATTCAAGTTATGGGGAAGTTAAAGGAAGTTAAAGGAATGGGAACAGCGTGGTATAACTAGACTGAATCAGTTGTATAAAGGCAACACATTGAAAGCATTTTCAGAACTAAGCAGAGAGTATGCTATCCCAAATTCATTATTTTATACTTATCTGCAGATAAGACACGCACTTCAAATCCAATTTAAAGCACAACCGGTGCGCTGGCAAAAAATTCCCCACCTTCAATGGCTAATTAAGACAGGAACATCAAAAGGCCTTATTTCAGAATTATATTCACAGATTAAGGGGGGTATAATTGAGAAGAGGCCGGGGAAAGATAGAGCAAAATGGGAGGAGGATATAGGACCCATAACAACTGCACAATGGGAACGGGTACTGCAACAGGGAACAATGGTCTCACTCTCCCCATCACAGAGAGTGTCACACTTGTTCTTAGTGCACAGAGCTTATTACACCCCAAAGAGGTTACACATGTTTGGAAGGAGAGCAGATGACAAGTGCCCTAGATGTCATGATATGGGGGACCTTATACACATGATGTGGAAATGCCCGAAACTATATAGATATTGGGTTGGGGTATTGAACATCATAAACACGACTTTTGGGACAACTCTGGAACCGGAGGCCAGGGTATGCTTATTAGGTATAGAGGAGGGAAATGGATTAAAAGACAACCTGGAAGTAGTGTTGAGGTGCCTGTATCAGGCCAGGAAGGTAATAGCACAAAACTGGCAAGCACAGAGAGCACCGACATTGGCAGAGTGGGTTAATGTAATAAATGTAACAATGTGGAAGGAAAATGTTGTCTTGACTAGGTAATTATAAAAAATTCAAAACAATGTGGGACCCCTGGTTGAGGAAAATAGGGTGTCCGCCCTAATTGATGAAGGAGTGAGAAGAGTAAAAGAATGGACTTAAAAGTGGGAACTGGACTGTGGAGATAGGAGGGCTGGACAGAGCACAGATAGATAGAGAAGCTAGGGGCTCAAGAAAAAGAAGCTAGACACGTGGGAAGATCAAGAGGAGAGAAGGGAAAGGGGGAATGGAAGTGGAGGGAAAGAAAAAAAGTTAAATAAGGTAAAGATAAAACAGTTTCCTGTAAATAACATTAGAGAATGGTAGAGTGTACTTCTCGGTTTATCTTTTTGTCTTTTGAGTGTGCAAAAGGACTAAGGGAGGGAAAGGGAGGGGGGGGGGGGGAGGGGTCAACTATAGAAAACAATATTAAAACATTTTACGTGAAATAAGGATAAAATAAATGTATGTAATTTTATAAAATGTTATGTAACATGAAAAATAATAAAGAATATATAAGAGGAGATATTTCACGAAAACTTAAGCGTAATCATTGCACTATTAAGAGATTTGTGGCTGATTCAGAGCACAGACGGGTTTCGTGCAGATAAAGGCACATTGAGGAAGATTTCTGCCAGATCCATGCATCGGATCAAGAGAGCAGCTCCTAAAACACCATTACATAGCAGCAAACAGATATTTGAAGCTCCTTGTGCCTCTGGAGTCCCACGGACATCAAGGTGTAGAGTCCTCCAGAGTCTTGCAACTGTGGATAAACGGCCACCACTAACCAATGCTCACAAGCAGAAACGGCTGCATTGGGCAGAAAAATACATGAAGACTAATTTCAAACAGTCCTGTTCACTGATGAGTGCCATGCAACCCTGGATGGTCCAGATGGATGGAGTAGTGGATGGTTGGTGGACGGCCACCCTGTTCCAACAAGGCTGCAACGTCAGCAAGGCGGTGGTGGAGTCATGTTTTGGGCTGGAATCATGGGAAGAGAGCTGGTCGGCCCCTTTAGGGTCCCCGAAGGTGTAAAGATGACCTGATACAGAAGGAAGAACTATGCTTTCTGTAATAAAATCATCTTCATGCATGACAATGCACCATCTCATGCTGCAAAGAATACCTCTGCATCAATGGCTGCTATGGGGATAAAAGGAGAGAAAGTCGTGGTGTGGCCTCCATCCTCCCCTGACCTCAATCATATTGAGAACCTTTGGAGCATCCTCAAGCAAAAGATCTATGAGGGTGGGAGGCAGTTTACATCCAAACAGCAGCTCTGAGAGGCTATTCTGACATCTTGCAAACAAATTCAAGCAGTCAGGCCTCGTACACACGGCCGATTTTCTCGGCAAGAACCAGCAAGAAACTTGCTGGCAGAGAGGTCTTGCCGAGTAAATCGGTCGTGTGTACGCGGCTATCGGGTTTCTCGTCGAGAAAACCGACAAGAAACCTCGACGAGAAAATAGAGAACCTGCTCTCTATTTTGTCGTCGAGATTCTCCTCGGCATGTTTCTCGACGAGAAAAGTGAGTGTGTGTACACTTACCTGTCCTCCCGGAAGCCCACGCATGTTCGAAATGAATTCGACGCATGCGCGGTAGCTTCCTAGGCATACGTAGGGTATACCAAGATGGCGGCGACGTCATCGAATGTGACGAGCGCATGCTCGTCGTAGTCGATGACGTCACCGCGTACGCTCCATTCAAAGAACCGCGGGTTATTTGAAACGAGCGTGTGTACACTCGGCCGGGACAAGTTTCTTGTCCAAGAATCTCGTCGAAAAAAACGACATGTTTTTTTCAACGAGAATCTCGGCCGTGTGTACGAGGGCAAACTGTCCAAAAACTCAAGTTCAATGGATGCAAGACTTGTGAAGCTGCTATCAAATAAGGGGTCCTATGTTAAAATGTATTGTGACCTGTTAAAATGTTCAAAAAGTTAAAATGTTGTTCAAAGTTTGATAGGAGGGCTGGACAGAGCACAGATAGATAGAGAAGCTAGGGGCTCAAGAAAAAGAAGCTAGACACGTGGGAAGATCAAGAGGAGAGAAGGGAAAGGGGGAATGGAAGTGGAGGGAAAGAAAAAAAGTTAAATAAGGTAAAGATAAAACAGTTTCCTGTAAATAACATTAGAGAATGGTAGAGTGTACTTCTCGGTTTATCTTTTTGTCTTTTGAGTGTGCAAAAGGACTAAGGGAGGGAAGGGGAGGGGGGGGGGGAAGGGGTCAACTATAGAAAACAATATTAAAACATTTTACGTGAAATAAGGATAAAATAAATGTATGTAATTTTATAAAATGTTATGTAACATGAAAAATAATAAAGAATATATAAGAGGAGATATTTCACGAAAACTTAAGCGTAATCATTGCACTATTAAGAGATTTGTGGCTGATTCAGAGCACAGACGGGTTTCGTGCAGATAAAGGCACATTGAGGAAGATTTCTGCCAGATCCATGCATCGGATCAAGAGAGCAGCTCCTAAAACACCATTACATAGCAGCAAACAGATATTTGAAGCTCCTTGTGCCTCTGGAGTCCCACGGACATCAAGGTGTAGAGTCCTCCAGAGTCTTGCAACTGTGGATAAACGGCCACCACTAACCAATGCTCACAAGCAGAAACGGCTGCATTGGGCAGAAAAATACATGAAGACTAATTTCAAACAGTCCTGTTCACTGATGAGTGCCATGCAACCCTGGATGGTCCAGATGGATGGAGTAGTGGATGGTTGGTGGACGGCCACCCTGTTCCAACAAGGCTGCAACGTCAGCAAGGCGGTGGTGGAGTCATGTTTTGGGCTGGAATCATGGGAAGAGAGCTGGTCGGCCCCTTTAGGGTCCCCGAAGGTGTAAAGATGACCTGATACAGAAGGAAGAACTATGCTTTCTGTAATAAAATCATCTTCATGCATGACAATGCACCATCTCATGCTGCAAAGAATACCTCTGCATCAATGGCTGCTATGGGGATAAAAGGAGAGAAAGTCGTGGTGTGGCCTCCATCCTCCCCTGACCTCAATCATATTGAGAACCTTTGGAGCATACTCAAGCAAAAGATCTATGAGGGTGGGAGGCAGTTTACATCCAAACAGCAGCTCTGAGAGGCTATTCTGACATCTTGCAAACAAATTCAAGCAGTCAGGCCTCGTACACACGGCCGATTTTCTCGGCAAGAACCAGCAAGAAACTTGCTGGCAGAGAGGTCTTGCCGAGTAAATCGGTCGTGTGTACGCGGCTATCGGGTTTCTCGTCGAGAAAACCGACAAGAAACCTCGACGAGAAAATAGAGAACCTGCTCTCTATTTTGTCGTCGAGATTCTCCTCGGCATGTTTCTCGACGAGAAAAGTGAGTGTGTGTACACTTACCTGTCCTCCCGGAAGCCCACGCATGTTCGAAATGAATTCGACGCATGCGCGGTAGCTTCCTAGGCATACATAGGGTATACCAAGATGGCGGCGACGTCATCGAATGTGACGAGCGCATGCTCGTCGTAGTCGATGACGTCACCGCGTACGCTCCATTCAAAGAACCGCGGGTTCTTTGAAACGAGCGTGTGTACACTCGGCCGGGACAAGTTTCTTGTCCAAGAATCTCGTCGAAAAAAACAACATGTTTTTTTCAACGAGAATCTCGGCCGTGTGTACGAGGGCAAACTGTCCAAAAACTCAAGTTCAATGGATGCAAGACTTGTGAAGCTGCTATCAAATAAGGGGTCCTATGTTAAAATGTATTGTGACCTGTTAAAATGTTCAAAAAGTTAAAATGTTGTTCAAAGTTTGATTGAAATAGCTTTTGATTTCAGTAATAATGCTACAAACACAACAAATGACAATTTTCAGTTCTTTACACCTATAACATGTTTTGAAACTTACTGTGCATAATAATTTGGAACAGTGCATTGTAAGTTTTTTATTTTGAAAATAAAAACTGTTATCATTAGGTGGTTTGTTCAATAAAATTAGAATTGTACTCTTAATAGTTGATAACATGAGAATTATGCTGACTGTTGTTTACATCAATTATTTAGGTAAATGAGAAAAATATCTGTAGCGGCCTCACCCCTCTCCCTTTCTTTATCGGTTATATGGCTGTTGTCTAGGGGTACCTGGGAGAGAGAGATGATACACACCACGGCCCATGTCATTCATAACCAAGAGGTGAAGGCCAAAAGCTTGGGCTTTTGTGTAGGTGTCCTAGAGTCAAGTCCAGTCCTTCGTCCCTGACTCCTTTGCTTTAGTAACCCAAGTTCCACACAGTGAATAGGTACAACTCAGTTTTATTCTTCTTGCCAAGCAATAAAACAATCTTTCTCCATTGGAAAATGAGGGGACAGATCGAGGCACAATCCTTTCCCTCCTTGCTGCTGCCCACTGTGCTGTCACCAGTGGTGAATAGTCACTGCCACTGACTAGGTAATATAGAACGTGAATTACCTTTGCTCACTTTGCCCCTGTCAGGGAAAGAAATCCGTCCAAGGGAGAAATGGAGGCCTCTCCGTCACCAGCGATGCTGCGCCGGGCTCTTCGGAGAAGTTACTGCGCACCAGTCCTCACGAACTCAGACATGGGCACCCAAGGAGTTAGGGCCCCCTCGGATTCCTCCACCCTCGCGGAACTCAGTCGAAGGTACTGAGCCCCAGGCATCCGCCATAGTACCTCACCCCAGGCTAAAGGTGCCTGAGATGGACTCCATCTCCGCTCCAGATAGGCCAAGGGTGTCTAGGCCTGGAACACCGGAACGCCAGCACCCAAGCTGAAGGTGCCTGGGTGCGGCCGCGTCCTCCGACTCTCTCCCTAAAATCAGATCACCACTTTGTCCGCATGAATGTGTCTTCCCAGTATCCATTTAGCTTTACAGTCCTGAAACTTCTTGGTGACCGTTGGTGAACAGGAAAGGTACCGCCGTGCTTGCTGTACTTTAAGTTTGTCCCACACAAAGGTATCATACCATCTTTGCCAAAAGACCTCCACCTCATAGAGCAGTTCCCGAGGCAGATACGGGTATTCCCACCCATATTCCTGAGCAACCTTCTGGCCAAAGAGACGCTGCAGCCTTGACAAAGGTGGCATAGTAGCTCGGTCTCCTTCTCCAGGTGGAACAATCGCTTCTGGATGGTGAGGTGCATTCACCACCTCGGTAGACCTGGGCCTAGGAGCCCGCAATGATTGACGTTGCACTCCCGCAACAGGAACAGGTGAAATGGATGTTGAATCCAGAAGAGGAACTTCAGACAGAGGACCAGCTTCCTCCCTTGGCGCCGAAGCCTCCACCCGAGGTGTACTATCGCCAGTAGACATGGGCAAGTCCCTTGTGACACAGGCCGAGGGTAGCTTCATTCTGTCCCATCCCTTCTAGATTTCATCTATCTCCCCATCATTGCCATTGTCAGACAATGAATCCAGGTCAGAGGTGTCGTAGCACTCAGCGGGCAGATAATTCCCAGTCACGGAACTATCCCCCTTGACGGCCTCTACCGAATGTGGGCTACCGCCACTTTCTACTACACAGACAGTCCCAACCCCTGGCTCACCTGGACCTTTAAACGAGCAGGGATGTCCAGGACGTTGTCTACCAAATCCATCCAGGTCAGGCAAGCAGTGGGGCGAAGCTTTTCCACGACCACACGAGGCCATCACTAGGCCGACTTTTCTCTTCGGCGGCCGGAGCAGGGAGCTGCTGGTGACCGAGGCAGCATCCTCGGATTTTTCTCTTTTCACTTCCGCTTGGGCAGTTACTTTGCCCGGATCAGTGCGCACGGGGAACGCACCAGCATCGATCTCTCCCTCCGGAGTGGCAGTCCCTGTGAGGTAGTTGAGGTGGAAAGCGCGAGGCTTTTCTGTGGATGGTTCCACCTCGAAGAGGAATTCTTTGCAGACCTCACAGCGCCCGAACGGCTTCAGCTGGACCACCAGTCCCGAACAGCCGGGACAGATCACACTGAGGGCCACCATGTCTCTGCAGGTATACAGAGCCAATTGCCCCCGGGGCCTTAGTCTTATCCCCGTATCCATGATCAGAGCAGCCAGAGAAGACATATCCGCGAAGGAAGGAACAGAAATCCACGGAGCACTTGAAGCCATCCTCTCTCTTTGCTGCTCCATTGCGCACTGACCCACCTGCGCCGGAATCTCCACGTGCGTACGTCCACGTGGCCAGACTCCTCCCAACTTCTGCACTTGTTCGCAGGCTTTTCCCTTGCCCCGCCATGAACTACACAGTTATGGGTTGCCTCGGGGCGCGTTGGCCAATATGGCCGACCTACTCGGAAGTCCTCCGGGCAGCAAAGTTACATTTCAGACACCATACACATATCCCGGATATGATGCCCCCACGTGTAGCGGCCTCACCTCTCTCCCTTTCTTTATCGGTTATATGGCTGTTGTCTAGGGGTACCTGGGAGAGAGAGATGATACACACCACGGCCCATGTCATCCGTAACCAAGAGGTGAAGGCCAAAAGCTTGGGCTTTTGTGTAGGTGTCCTAGAGTCAAGTCCAGTCCTTCGTCCCTGACTCCTTTGCTTTAGTAACCCAAGTTCCACACAGTGAATAGGTACAACTCAGTGTTATTCTTCTTGCCAAGCAATAAAACAATCTTTCTCCTTTGGAAAATGAGGGGACAGATCGAGGCACAATCCATTCCCTCCTTGCTGCTGCCCACTGTGCTGTCACCAGTGGTGAATAGTCACTGCCACTGACTAGGTAATATAGAACGTGAATTACCTTCGCTCACTTTGCCCCTGTCAGGGGAAGAAATCCGTCCAAGGGAGAAATGGAGGCCTCTCCGTCACCAGCGATGCTGCGCCGGGCTCTTCAGAGAAGTTACTGCGCACCAGTCCTCACAAACTCAGACACAGGCACCCAAGGAGTTAGGGCCCCCTCGGATTCCTCCACCCTCGCGGAACTCAGTCGAAGGTACTGAGCCCCAGGCATCCGCCATAGTACCTCACCCCAGGCTAAAGGTGCCTGAGATGGACTCCATCTCCACTCCAGATAGGCCAAGGGCGCCTAGGCCTGGAACACCGGAACGCCAGCACCCAAGCTGAAGGTGCCTGGGTGCTGCCGCGTCCTCCGACTCTCTCCCTAAAATCAGGGCGTCCGCCCCTTTTATGACCTCTCCCTTTGCGTCACAGCGGGTTCCCCACCCCGCTGTACCAGCTCCAGGGGAGGACAAAAAGGCACAGTTTGCGGTGTGAGTTCAGCTCCAGCCCAAGGCAACAACGCCACCTGTAGGCCCCAAGGAACTCCACACACCCAGAGTCCCCACATAAATTCAAACACCTGCTACATATCATTGGCATAATAATTTGGAACAGGGTGTATTTGTGAGGAAAAAAATGATAAAAATTTAATTTGGGTACAGTGTTGCATGACCGCACAATTGTCATTCAAAGTGTGACAGTGCTGAGAGCTGAAAAATGGCCTGGGCAGGAAGGGGGTGAAAGTGCCCAGTATTGAGGTGGTTAATAGCAAAATATATGTATAGTTTATACTATAAAAAAAAAAATTGCTGTGCTCCGCTAAAGTGTTTGGGTTTGATTTGAAGAAAAGGTGGCAACCCTATTCTCAACCCTGTCTATTCTCAACCCTGTCCTCAAGTACCCTCAACAGGCCATGTTTTGGGAATTTCTCTTAGATAAAATAGCTGTCTAAAACACCAAGCCATTGACTCTGATTTAAAGCACTTGTGCAATATAAAGGAAAACCTGCAAACCTGGCCTGTTGGGGGTACTTGAGGACAGAGTTGAGAACCACTGCATTACAGGACACATTACTTAAGAAGCTTTCCAGCAGCTTTCCTCTCCCTCAGTGCTGTAAAATGTTAATTTATGTGTGTTCACTGTTCAGCTATCAGCTATCAGCAGGCTTCGAGACTCATGAGTAATTCAATTGGCCTAATTGGTCAAGTCGATTTTTGAAATTATAGTTGTGCGTCACAGAGAGTATGAATTGCACATGCATAGTGCATCAATTTAGTGTAATAAAAAAAATACAAAGGAAAGAAGCATTTTTTATCTAGCATGTTCCTTTTTTTTTTGATTCATGTAAATCCTCTTTCAAAATCAAAATTACATTTAACAAAAAGCAGCGCCATCATTTTTATTTCACATATCATAATGAAATATATTTTGGCCTACTTGAAGGAGCTGCCATGTCCACATGATGGCAGTATTGCTACACTGTATATCAGGTATTACATGCTACACGTCCCATCCACAAAATTAAATTTTACTTAAAATCTGGCTTAATCATTTTAATCCACTGACCATTTGTCCACGGCAGAACTTTAACTTTTGCACCATTGTACCCGTTTTGTTTGTTATTGCCCACGGGAGTGAAATGACCTTATTTTCCCTTTAAAGACAATAAACATTTTTTTTTCTGGGGGCTTTATGCGCATTACTGTAAAAGTCATAAAATCTTTGAACTTTTTTTTTTTAACTCTATCTCCTTATTGTCTACAGGGATGCAATATTTTTAGCAGTTGACAAGTCATTTTAATGTTTGGAAAGGCATGCAAGAACTACAATAGATATGAAGGATTTTATTAATAAATGACCTTCAGATGCCCTATGGGGTAATAACAATGCAGTACACTAATGTAACTATAATTATTATAAAAAAGTAAATATACCTAGTGTGTGTTTTGTGCAAAAGTACTTTCTTTCTTTTGCTTTTAAAGTGGTTGTAAAGGCAGAAGGTTTTTTATCTTAATGCATTTTATGCATTAAGAAAAAAAACCTTCAGTGTGTACCAGCTTACCTGAGCCTCATCTCAATCCAGCGATGTTGCATGAGTGCCTCGGCCATCCAGGACTCTTCCTTCTGATTGGCTGAGACACAGCAGCGGCACCACTGGCTCCCGCTGCTGTCAATCAAAGTCAGTGAGCCAATGAGGAGAAAGAGGAGGCTGGGCCACGGCTCCATGGGGGAGATTTACTAAAACTGGAGCACACAGAATCCGGTGCAGCTGTGCTTAGTAACCTATCAGCTTCCAGGTTTTATAGTCCAAGCTTAATTGAATAATCTGAAGTTTGAAGCTGATTGATTACCATGCAGAACTGCACTTGATTCTCTGGTTTTAGTAAATCTACCCCCATGTCGGGTGCCCCATAATAAACTGCTTTCTGTGGGGGCACTCGGCAGAAGGGAGAGGCCAGGAGCGCCGGCGGGGGACCCGAGAAGAGGAGGATCAGGGCTGCTTTGTGCAAAACCACTACACAGAGCAGGTACGTATAACATGTTTGTTATTTTTAAACACTTCAGCCCCGGAAGATTTTACCCCCTTCCTGACCAGAGCACTTTTAAAAATTTGGCACTGAATCTCTTTAACTGACAATTGCACAGTCATTGCGACGCCGCACCCAAACAAAATTTGCATCCTTTTTTCCCCACAAATAGAGCTTTATTTTGGTGGTATTTGATCACCTCTGCGGTTTTTATTTTTTGCACTATAAATAAAAAAAAGCGACAATTTTGAAAAATAAACCCAATATTTTTTACTTTTTGCTATAATAAATATCCCCAATTTAATTTTTTTTTTTACATTTCTTCATCAGTTTAGCCTGATATGTATTGTTCTACATATTTCTGGTAAATTTTTTTTTGCAATAAGTGTATATTGAATGGTTTGCGCAAAAGTTATAGCGCCTATAAACTATGGGAAAGATTTATGGCGGTTTTATGTAATTTTTTTTTTTTACTAGTAATGGCGGTGATCTGTGATTTTTAGCAGTACTGCGGCATTGTGACGGACAGATCGGACACTTTTGACACAGTTTTGGGACCATTGACATTTATACAGCAATCCCTGCCATAAATATGCACTGATTGTACTGTATAAATGTCACCGGCAGGGAAGGGGTTAACACTAGGGGGCGATCAAGGGGTTAAATGTGTTCCCTATGAGTGTTCTAACTGTATGGGGATAGGACTGACTAGGTGAGGAGCCATATCGTTGTTCCTACTTAGTAAGAACAAACGACATGTCTCCTCTGCCCTGACAGCACAGGGATTTGTGTGTTTACACACACAAAACCCTGTGCTGGCTCTCGTGCGCGCGATCGCGCGTGGCCGTCAGCGACACGTATCAGGTCCCCCGTTGTGCAGCGCGCGTGCAGCTTACCTATCTTTAAAGAGGAACTAAAGACTCCAATAACAAAATTGCGAGAAGGCAGTCTGTATGCTCGCAGTCTTCTTTAGAATGCACACTTAGCTGCACATGCGCAGCTCACCTTGCGTTTTAGGACAGATCCTGTGTGCGGGGACAACTGAACACCCCGTCATCCAGAATAAGCCAGATAGAAGATGCCAGCCCCTGCGAGGGACCTTGGACCATTGAAGGAGAGGTAAGTAATGTGGACTTAAAGAGGGGTTCCACCCGCAATTTTTTTTTTAAAAGTCAGCAGCTACAAACACTGTAGCTGCTGACTTTTAATAAGGACACTAAGGCCCCTTTCACACGGGACGGATCAGTAATGATCCGCCCCGTGAACCTCCGCTTGTTCAGCGGGGATCGCTCCGTTGATCCCTGCTGAGCCGGCGGATAACAGGGCGGTACCCGCACACTGTGCAGGGACCGCCCTGTCAGATCTCCGCTCTCCCCATGGGGGGATCGGATGAACACGGACCGTCTGTCCGTGTTCATCCGATCCGCTCCGCAGACGGATAGATAAATAGGAATTTTTCTATCCAGAAAAACGGAGCATTGCGGACACGGATGAGATCGGGTGTCAGCGGATGTTCATCCGCTGACATCCGCTATCCCATAGGGATACATGTATGTCCGTTTTTCATCTGAAAACGGATGGATGAAAAACGGACATACGGTCCGCCCGTGTGAAAGGGGCCTTACCTGTCCTACTTGTGGCAGGTTGGCTCCCCTGGGTGAAACGACGTTACCTTACGTCTCTTTGCCTCTTGACCACTAGGGGGCACGCGCGCGCCGGGGCCGATGAGAGTGTCCGGCGGGCACGATTACTGCCGGGCATCCGCGATCCCTCGTGACAGAGCGAAAACCGGGATCTGTGTGTGTAAACACACAGATCCTGGTTCTCTCAGGGGAGAGGAGACAGATTGTGCGTTCATACAATGTATGAACACGATCTCTCTCTTCCCCTAGTCACTCCCACCCCCCCTACAGTTAGAAAACACATGAGGGAACACAGTTAACCCCTTGATCACCCCCTAGGGTTAACCCCTTCCCTGCCAGTGACATTTATACAGTAAACAGTGCATATTTATCATTTAAGTTTTTTATTTTTCATCAGAAAAAAATCATTACAGAATCATAAATATTAAAGATGATTACAATTGACTTCAACAAAAATCTCAGGTATTATTACCATAGAAACTTAGACAAATTATTATCGTAAAAACCAATACTGACAATGTTTAAACAAAAAGTAATAATATCTATCCTCATCTTGGTCAAGTATATAATCAAGTAATCTTATAAACTGATAATAACTTATATTAAGAAAATCTAGTTCCCACAAAAATAAACCGAAAATATGAAGGGCTCCTACTCCCCTCCCCAGCCACCCCTAACGGGAACACACTGTGACTGGGAAGGAGAGAACGTCCCCTGCCCGGCCTTCCTGTCACCACCAACAATCGTCGGTAGAGACAACTGAAGAGATATAATAGAAAAAATTTCATTTGTACATGCAAAAAAAAACACAATACTCGACCTAAGTATGAAAATTAAGAGTTGTTCTCAGACTTGTTAGAGCTAAGTTCAACAGTCCAAGCCTCAAAAAATAAAAAAAGGAATCTGAGCCTGAAACTATTATATTTTATCTGATGTAATAAAACAATAAACATACTATGAAATAATAAAAGCCAAAACCGAGAGAATAAAGTATAGGATAAAAATAAAGAAGAGAAAGAAAAAGAGGAGAGAGAAAGAGAAAAAAAAAAAATTCTCAAAGATATGAAGTGAAAAGATTATAGAATGCCTACAAACCAAATATACATTCTAAAGATCAGTGATTGGTGTTGATGACCAAGTTATATGACAAAGAGATTCCCATAAATCGCGCCCAAGGTTCCCATATGGCTTCAAAATTTGAGGTCTCGTCTAACAAGAAGCTAACCAGTTTTTCTTGTTCCATAATCCAGGAAACTTTTCGTTTCATGGATAATATAGATACCGAAGGTTTCTTCCATGCCCTTGCAATAGTTAGTTTTGCTCCCGTTAAAATAAACAAAATTAGTTTACGAGTGGCTTTAGGAATATGAGGTAAATGTCCATTGAGTAAAGCAATTGTGGGAGATTGATGTATCGGGCAACCTGTAATATTGCGTAAAATGTGAAATACCTTATTCCAAAATCCACGAATTCTTGGGCACTCCCACCATATGTGGATCATAGTACCCAGTCCCTGACATCCCCTATAACAAAGAGGTGAAACAGAGGGGTACATAACAGTCAATCTCGTGGGAACTAGATACCATCTTGTAAAAAGTTTTATATTGGCCTCTATGAGCGAAGTATTGCAGAACATGTATGGTAGTTTCACTAAATTGGATGCCAGTGACTTGTAGATCACAGAGATCCCCCCCCTTCGCTCCACTGTCTGTCCACACCAATTTTCATAATCTGTAAAGTCTCGGGATGAATATCCAGTTTTACACCTAGAATGAATTAAATTAGCGATTTGATGAAATCTCGGTTTTTCGGATAAAGGGAGATCTAATTTGTTCATAAAATATTCAATAGGTAAAGGGCCTATAGAGGAAAAAAATTGACCAATGCGGTACAACCCCTTGTCGTACCACCATTTAAAGGTTTGAAGGTCCAAACCTTGATGAAAAAAGGGGTTATTGAACACCGGGGTCAAAGGTTGAGCTTTAGAGACCAGCGAGGGAAGTTTCCGAAGTGAATCCCATAAAGATAAGGATTGTGAGAGTGATGGTGATAAGATGGGAGGTCTATTTCTGGGAGGGCACCACAACAGGTGTATTAGTGATGAGGATGGAACAGCTTGATTTTCAATTGATATCCAATCAGGAAGTTCTGTGTTAAAATATAAAGCAGATAGTTGTGCCAATCGTGCTGCTTGGTAGTACCATAAGAGATTCGGAAGACCTAACCCACCCTGTTTGGGAAGGTTGAATAAGCATCTGTTTGAGAGTCGTGGACCTTTATTGTTCCAAATGAATTTAGTGAGCTTACTTTGAAAAGATTTCAAATGATCTCTTTTGATTGGAATAGGAAGTGAACGAAATAAATATAAAAGCCTGGGCAAAAGGGTCATCTTGACTGAGTTAATCCTGCCAATCCAAGAAATACTGTGCGACTCCCAGTCTTTGAGATCGAGTTTGAGTTTCTTGTACATAGGAGGGTAGTTAGCTTGGTATAGATTTTCAAATTTAGATGTAACATTAATTCCTAAGTACTTAATGAATGAGCTGCTCCACTTGAATTGGTAAGTTATCTGTAAATCGGACACTATAGAATCTGTGAGAGACACGTTAAGAGCTTGAGATTTAGACATATTAATTCTGAGACCTGAAAGAGTCGAAAACGTATTAAGCAATGAGCAAACCTCCGGTAAAGAAGACCGTGGAGAAGTGACAAAAAGTAAAAGGTCATCTGCGAATAAGGCACATTTATGGGTATCTTGACCACATTGCACCCCCCTGATATTCGGATTACTACGAATGGCAATGGCTAAAGATTCGATCATAATAGCGAATATCAGGGGGGATAGGGGGCAACCCTGACGTGTACCTCTTCCAATCTGAATAGGGTCGGAAAAAATTCCTTGCATTCTGATTCTGGCCTTAGGATTAGAATAAAGGGCTTCTAAAATTCCTAACATATTCTGTCCAAATCCCCAGCATTTAAGTACAGCGAATAGATATGTCCACGACACCGAATCGAATGCCTTCTGGAGGTCCAGTGACAGTAACATACCCTCCTGTTTATGACCTCCCTCCCAATTAGATTGTAGGATTGATACTAGGTCAACCGCTCTTCGCACCTGATCAGGACCTTGCCTACCGGGTATAAAACCGACCTGGTCTTTGTGAATATAAGATCCTATAAAAGAAGCAAGCCTGTTCGCTAATATCTTGGTTAATATTTTAAGATCATTATTGATTAAGGAGATTGGTCTGTAGTTTTCTATTTGACTAGTATCTTTATCCGGTTTTGGGATCACAGAAATATAAGCCAAATTTAGTTGATTATCTATCGGGGAACCTTTAGACATAAAATTAAAAAGTCTAGTTAGGTAAGGAGTTAGGATCTCTGAAAATGTTTTGTAATATGGTGTGGAAAAACCATCAGGTCCAGGAGCTGTTCCCCCCTTTAAAGCTTTTATGACATCTGAAACCTCTTCATTTGAAATAGGAGCATCCAATTCCTCTTTATGAGTTTCTGTTAATTTCGGAATATGTAATTTATCCAATGTAGCGGGGTGTTCCCCTTTAATGCAGAGAGACAAGAAGTTCCAGGTGAGAGGTGAGTCGGGAGGAAGTAAAGAGACATTATGGAAGTGAAAGCAGAGGAGAGAGAGACTACATCTCCCAGTACATCTTGCAGCACCCAGGGTGCATTGCTCCAGAACAGAGACTGCTGGGGCAGACTTTATAAAGGGGAGGCGGAGTTTTGGTCGGCCTCTTTGGACACCCCTCTCCTAGCAAGAGGATCTCTGTGCTGAACTGCTGTGTGCACAAGGCCTGAAGCCTGGGCCGTGTGCTCCTTTCCAAAGAGCCCTCTGCCAGCCTAGCAGAGCCTTAGAGACATCTAATCCTCCTTGCTGCAGTACACCAGAAGGATTGAAGACTTGGATGTCGGTGGATTCCTGTTCCCAGACGAATCGATGGAGGAAACGGATTTGGACTTGTCCGGGTGGTGAGAGCTGTTTAAAGACAGATCCTTTATCTTTACTATTCGTTGGGATTACAAAGTTGTTCTTCAAGTGCACCACCGAAAAGATTGCTAGCGAATATTGTTTCACTGAACTTCCATTTAGATCAGTCAGGCCTGACTGCATAGGTAGACATTGCTGGGTGTTAGTCTACCCATGAGGGGAAGTAGCTGTAAAAGGGCAGCGCTAGAGTTGCATAGCAATACTTTATTATTCTGATTACTCTGTTTATCTTTATCACTGTTTATTGCAGGGATCTGCAACTTGTTATACTGTTGTTTATTACTTGCCCATTAGCCTCAGTAAAATATCTGGGTAAAGTACATTTGGTGTCAGTTCCGCTTACTTTAATAGGAGTTTTAAAGTATATTCTGTGTATGTTTGTTATAGGACTGCGTCACCAACAGTTGCGGTCACGCGGTCCTATCCCTCTATCACCAGCTGTGCCACGGGAGGTTAGAGCCGATTGCCAGGGGTTGACAGCAGTGCACTACAGGGCCCAAATCAATATCAGCGGCTCTCTTAACTGGGGGTAGCGCTACATGTGGGGGCTCGAGTCCGGGATCCTTGTACGTTGCACGCTGCAATCAAGCCGGTCAGAAGTACCAGCATGGACCCGCTGGCAATGTCACAGTGGTGCGCAGCGATTGGCGCCGATCCAACCGCGGCGGTAGTCATTGTACTCCCGGGGGAAAGATGGAAGGAAGAGGAGATAAAACAGCTCGTATTGTTACTGTCTCCGAGCCACAAAGCATGGGTGATGGATTTTAGGCCAGATCCAGTGATCTCGTTTACATACGCACTGGTAGAATGGAAAAACGAAATCCCAGAGCATTTTAAAAGTCAGAGTATACAAGCCATAGATAATCAGATCTATCACTTGATACATACGCTGCCAGTGAAGGAAGAATGGTTTCAGACACCAAAGCCATCACTCCCACAATTATCTCCACCACTATCCCCTAAAGCAGAAAAGCTTAAGGAACTATTAAGCCCGGGATCACCGCTGGCCGCTATAGGGCCTGAATTGTTGAATGCTCTAGGAGACCTTGTAATTAAGTGCCAGAAAAGCAGTACGGTGCATGTGGAGGCCGGTTACCGGAAGCTTAGCACCTTCTCAGGGAAGCTCCCCGTCCCTGCGGGGGAGGAAGATTTTGACACTTGGGTGGAACAGGCATTGCAGGCAGTAGAAGCATGGGAGGTGCCTGAGGCACAGAAGAGACAGCGAGTCTTAGAAAGTCTGAAAGGTGCCGCGGCAGAAGCGGTGAAGAGCTTCCGGTTTGGAAATGAAAACTGTACAGCTCAAGATTGCCTGGCCATGCTGCAGGAAGAGTTTGGTCAGCTGGAGAAGGTGTCAGAGATGATTTATCAAATTGAACACACTCTCCAGCAGCCGAATGAGAAACTGTCAGAATATGTTAGAAGGCTGAACAGGCAGTTATGCAAGATTGTACTGAAGAAGGGAATGCTGCCCAAAGATGCAGATGAAGCACGCATGAAGCAGATCATGAGGGGAGCGCGGCGCTCAGACCCGGTCTGGCTGCACCTGAAAACCTCAGGAGGAGGAATGTCACTAACCTACTCTGATCTAATAAAAATTATTAGGGACGAAGAGGCGCTGCAGGAAGATCAGCAGGTGGCCAAGGCGAATGTCACACCTGTACCAGTGTTGGTCCATTCGGTCAAGAGCCCAGAAAGAGATGCGGAGGTTGACACTCTGAAATCGCAAATGGCCCAAGTGTTGGAGATGCTGACCTCTTTGATGGAGAAAGATCAGAGAAGACGAGAGAAACCAAGCCCAAGAAAGGAGTTGTTCCCGAACACCTCAGCACCGGCCTCCCTACAGGACCGAGAAGAGGTGATTTGCTATAACTGCGGAGGGAGTGGCCACTTTGCTAACGTATGCTCCAGCCCAAAGAAGAAGAGAACAGATAATTGCAAGCCGGCGGGAAACTCCAAAGGGCCCCGGCGAAGGAGTCAACCGGGTGCCCATCATCTTCAGTGCGCTCCAAACTAAAAAAAAAAGGCCAAGAATGGAGGAGACAAAACTCCTAGGAGGAGGTATAGTACACCCCCACCAAGATGTACCCCAGAGGGAGGGGGCAAGACCCCTCAGTGGAAGTACAGCACCCCAAAGAAGGAACATCCACCTAAAAGGAACAATAACATCCCTCAGCGGGTTTGTGCCCCCATTGAGAGGGAGAAAGTCAATGCATGCCAGGCTCAGGAAAAATTAAAGTCCAAAAGGAGCAGGGCAAGGGTCGAAAGCCAAAAAAAAGAGGTGACCCCAGTCCGGCCATACCCAAAGGAACTGGTGGGCCCGTCTCCTACTGTGCCCATTCAAGTGGAAGGAGTCTATACTAAAGCTCTTTTGGACACCGGAGCACAGGTGACTTTACTATACCGGGACTTCTATGATAGGCACTTGAGTCATCTGCCTATCCAGAAGATAGAAGAGCTGGAGATATGGGGACTTGGAACCCAGAGTTTCCCTTATGATGGGTACCTGCCCATAAAGATGACTTTCGACCCATCCGTGGCTGGGAAGGCTGAAGTGTTTGACACCCTGGCAGTTGTGTGTCCCCGGCCGCCTGGAGCCAGCAAGATTTCCCTGATCATTGGGACAAACACGGATCTAGTCAGGAGACTCCTGACCCCTCTAGTGAAAGAGAGAAACCATTCAGCCACCAAAATCCATCCCATGCTAAAGACGGCCTACCAACGACTGGTCTTAGAGCAGAAGACCCCTGGAGAGGGGATAGGGAAGGTGTGGAGACTTGGCAGAGAAGGAGTAGTGCTACAGCCCGGAGAAGTAACCTGTCTTAGGGCCACTGTGAAGCTTTCGTGGGAACAACCTGGCCCCTTTGTCATGCTGGAATCAGACCCAAGGGAAGAGTCCTCAGGCCTGGAAGTGATACCAGAAGTGATTCCGTTCAAGGCCCTGAAGAAGGCCCATGGCAGAGTTCCGGTGAGTGTTAGGAACACTACGGGAGGACCCATGGAGATCCCTGCCAGAGTGTTGCTTGGTCAGGTGAGCCCTGCTGCCCCGGTCACTTGGTCCGAAGTCAAGGGGACGGGTGACGGAGGAGATGTTTGGGAGAAACTGTCCGTGGAAAACCCGAACCTACCCAGGGCTTGGAAAGAAAGAGCCAAGGCCCAGCTGACCAGGTGGGAGAAGATCTTTTCCGAAGATGAATTCGATGTGGGGTGTGCAAGAAGTGCCACCCATCGGATCCGCCTCCAAGAAGATAAGCCCTTCCGAGAAAGGGTCAGGCGGGTCCCCCTGGCAGATCTGGAGGATCTGAGGGAACAACTTGTAGAACTAAAGAAGACTGGTGTGATCCGGGAGTCTAGAAGTCCCTATGCCTCCCCAATCGTGGTGGTCAGAAAGAAGAATGGGTCGTTGAGGCTTTGTATCGATTACAGGACTCTCAACAGGAGAACCATCCCTGACCAATACACCACGCCAAGGATAGAAGATGCCCTACAAAGTTTGTCTGGAGCCAAATGGTTCAGTGTGATGGACCTCAAGAGTGGGTACTATCAAATCCCTATGCACCCAGAAGACAGGGAGAAGACAGCCTTCATAACCCCGGTGGGATTCTTCGAATTCAATAGGATGCCTCAGGGTCTGTCTGGAGCTCCTGCTACCTTTCAACGCCTTATGGAGAAGACTGTTGGAGACATGAATCTTATAGAAGTCCTTGTGTACTTGGACGATGTCATTGTCTTTGGAAGAACCTTGGAAGAACATGAAGCCAGGTTGGAGAAAGTATTGAGAAGACTCAGCGAAGAGGAACTTAAGCTTTCCCCCGAGAAGTGTCGGTTCTACCAGTCTTCTGTGAACTATCTGGGGCACATAGTGTCTGAAGAAGGGGTGGCCACAGATCCTGAGAAGTTGGAAGCAGTCACTTCCTGGCCACGACCCACCACAGTAACAGAGCTCAGATCCTTCCTGGGGTTCTGCTCCTATTATAGGAGGTTTGTGGAGGGGTTTGCTCGGATTGCCCGCCCGTTGAATGAATTGCTAAAGGCAGAAGGGGAAGAGGATGACTCAGGGCCCAGGAGGCCTGGTGAGTCAGTTCAAGATCAGTGGAACCCAAGGTGTGAAGAGGCCTTTCATGCTCTGAAGAGGAGCTTAACCACTGCCCCAGTCCTGGCCTACGCCGACCCTACCAGACCTTATGAATTACATGTGGATGCCAGCCATGAGGGTCTAGGTGGTGTACTCTACCAAGAACATGAAGGACAACTGCGAGCAGTGGCCTATGTGAGCAGGAGCCTGACCCCCTCAGAAAAGAATTACCCCACTCATAAGCTGGAATTCCTGTCCCTCAAATGGGCGGTAGTAGACAAGCTAAAAGACTACTTGTATGGGGCAGAGTTTACTGTGAAGACAGACAGCAACCCCCTGACCTACCTCTTCACCACCGCGAAACTAGATGCCACCGGACACAGGTGGTTGGCCGCATTGTCTGGATTCAACTTCAGTCTGAAGTACAGACCAGGAGCCGGAAATAGGGATGCAGATGCCCTGTCCCGGAGGTCTCATGCCACGACAAATGACTGGGAAGATTGGACCCAAGTGGCACCGGACGGGGTGCGGGCCCTTTGTCAAGGGGCTGAATTCCAAGCCAGAGGAGGCTCCAGAGCAGAAGAAATAGGGGTTACCATGGTAGGAGTCCCCAAACACTATTGTGGGGTAACTCAACTGGAGGAAGACAACCTACCGAGACTGTCCAAGAAGGAGTTGAGGTGTGACCAATTGGAAGACCCCATGGGGAGATTGGTCCTCGAAGCCCTGGAGAATCAGGATCCCAACAAATTCCTACATCACCCCTCAAAGGAGGCTCGCCTGTTGAGGAAGGAATTGGACAGGCTACAGGTACATCAGGGAGTGGTCTACCGAAGGGGCCCCTCTGATGACTCAGAAGATAAGTGGCAGTTATTTCTTCCAGAGAAGCACCGAGAGACTGTACTAATTGCCCTGCATGACCATCATGGTCACCTAGGGGCAGAAAGGACCTTCCAGCTTGTCAGAAATCGGTTCTATTGGCCCTGCATGAGGGCAGAAGTAGAGGAGTATTGCCATTCCTGTGCACGATGCATTCAGAGAAAGACCCTACCCCATCAAGCTGCCCCAATGGGCCACTTACAGAGTCAAGGCCCAATGGATCTGGTATGCATTGACTTTCTCTGCCTCGAACCCGACCTGAGTGGATTGGGGAATGTTCTGGTAATAACCGACCATTTCACCCGCTATGCTCAAGCTTTCCCAACCAAAGACCAGAAGGCATCCACCGTGGCCAAGATACTTATGGAGAAGTATTTTGTCCATTACTGACTAGCACAGAGACTCCACTCAGATCAAGGAAGGGACTTTGAGAGTCGGTTGATCCGAAGACTTTTGGATTCATTAGGAATAAAGAAGACCAGAACCACGCCTTACCACCCACAAGGAGATGCTCAGCTGGAGAGATTTAACCGGACCCTGCTCAACATGTTGGGAACCTTAGAAACAGAGAAGAAGCAACACTGGAGTCAGCACATATCAGCCCTAGTACATGCCTATAACTGTACCACAAGTGACGCCACTGGCTACTCCCCTTATCGACTTATGTTTGGGAGAGAAGCAAGGCTACCTGTGGACCTGGCCTTTGGCACTTCTATAGACAATACCTCAGCTACATCCCACAAGGGATACGTGGACAGACTTAGACGTAGCTTGCAGGTGGCCTATGAACAAGCCCAGGCGGCTTCGGATCAAAGGGGGGCCCGCAACAGGAGAAATTTTGATCTGAAGGTTCGAGTGCAAGATCTGCAGCCCGGGGACCGAGTACTGCTACGCAATCTGGGGGTCCCTGGAAAACACAAGCTTGCCGACAGGTGGAGATCTGAGCCCTATGTTGTCTGTAGGAAGTTGCCCGGTTTGCCTGTCTACAAACTAAAGCCAGAAGGAAAGGTGGGTCCACTGAAGACGTGGCATCGGAACCACCTGCTCCCACTTGCTGAGGCAGTCAGAATACCTCCCGTGAGAGACTCCCCTGAACCGGCCTCTATCCTGGATATTCCTAGGCCGAACACTCGGTCCCAGACCTCTCGAGCCAAAGATGGGGAGGCCTCCCAATTGAGTACAGAAGAAGGTGGAGAACTGGACTGGCTGTGGCCTCCCTCGCCTCTGGGAACGTCCGCCATAGATCTCCCAAATGGAGGGGATACCCCAGATGCAACGCTGAATCCGGAGGCTACTGAATTCATACCCTTCAGTCCCTCAGCTGATTACTGGGAAGATGTTCCTGACACTTGCGCAGAGGAGGACTCTAGAGATTCCATACGTCAGTCGACTTCTGAATCAGAGGTTCCAGAACCAGCAATGTTACCTGAACTTACTCCTGAAGAAGAGCCTGTGGTGCCAGAGTCAGAAGCACCAAGAGAGCAGAGGGCTCGCAGAGTCATCAGGCCTCCCAAGAAACTAACTTACCCCCAAATGGGGACGAGCTCAGAGGACTCTGTTGTAACGGCTAGGAGAAGTGTTGAACAACCTGATCCTTCCACCGTCCATTTGGTGGAGGGCAACCCCAGCTCACTCTCTGGCACAGTTAGGCAGGCCACTCATGGTAGTGTGACCTGTGGGCAAGAGAGTTCCATCCCAAAGTTTTGGTGGGAATTCCCTATGCCAACATCATGCTCGACATTGTCCAAAATGGTAAACAGTATTTGTTGAAGTTTATCTTTGGGGACCAAAGAGTTCAAGTGGGGGGAGTGTGTAGCGGGGTGTTCCCCTTTAATGCAGAGAGACAAGAAGTTCCAGGTGAGAGGTGAGTCGGGAGGAAGTAAAGAGACATTATGGAAGTGAAAGCAGAGGAGAGAGAGACTACATCTCCCAGTACATCTTGCAGCACCCAGGGTGCATTGCTCCAGAACAGAGACTGCTGGGGCAGACTTTATAAAGGGGAGGCGGAGTTTTGGTCGGCCTCTTTGGACACCCCTCTCCTAGCAAGAGGATCTCTGTGCTGAACTGCTGAGTGCACAAGGCCTGAAGCCTGGGCCGTGTGCTCCTTTCCAAAGAGCCCTCTGCCAGCCTAGCAGAGCCTTAGAGACATCTAATCCTCCTTGCTGCAGTACACCAGAAGGATTGAAGACTTGGATGTCGGTGGATTCCTGTTCCCAGACGAATCGATGGAGGAAACGGATTTGGACTTGTCCGGGTGGTGAGAGCTGTTTAAAGACAGATCCTTTATCTTTACTATTCGTTGGGATTACAAAGTTGTTCTTCAAGTGCACCACCGAAAAGATTGCTAGCGAATATTGTTTCACTGAACTTCCATTTAGATCAGTCAGGCCTGACTGCATAGGTAGACATTGCTGGGTGTTAGTCTACCCATGAGGGGAAGTAGCTGTAAAAGGGCAGCGCTAGAGTTGCATAGCAATACTTTATTATTCTGATTACTCTGTTTATCTTTATCACTGTTTATTGCAGGGATCTGCAACTTGTTATACTGGTGGTTTATTACTTGCCCATTAGCCTCAGTAAAATATCTGGGTAAAGTACATTTGGTGTCAGTTCCGCTTACTTTAATAGGAGTTTTAAAGTATATTCTGTGTATGTTTGTTATAGGACTGCGTCACCAACAGTTGCGGTCACGCGGTCCTATCCCTCTATCACCAGCTGTGCCACGGGAGGTTAGAGCCGATTGCCAGGGGTTGACAGCAGTGCACTACAGGGCCCAAATCAATATCAGCGGCTCTCTTAACTGGGGGTAGCGCTACACCAAGAATTCCTCTAACTCGGTAGAGACAGAGAGATTTTCAGCCATATATAACTTAGAATAAAAATCCTGGAATGCCTTAATAATATGTTGAGAATTCATGGTAAAAGAGCCATCTGCCTGTTTAATCTTTGGGAGAGCTTGTGAACGGAATCTGGGTGAAAGTTTACGTGCCAACATAGGACCCAACTTGTCTCTCATCTGGTAAAATTTTGCCCCAGACCATTTAATGGATTTTTCAGCCTTCGCTGTTAGAGCCAAGTTAAGAGCTACTCGTGCTGCATCCAGTGTGGATATAGATACACTAGAAGGACTTCTCTTATGTTTTTTGCACAACTCAGCGAACTCTTTCTCCAATCTCTCAATCTCGACCACCCTCTCTCTCTTCTTTCTGGCCGCTATTTGGATCAACTTGCCTCTAATAGTAACCTTATGAGCTGCCCATAAAGTTGCTGGAGAGACCTCCCCTCCATCATTAAAGTAAAAATAATCCTTCAAAGCTCCCTGAATTTCCGCCACTACTGCGGGATCCTTCAATAAAGACTGATTGAGAGTCCAATGTGAGGTCTGTGTACTAGGGATATCCCTTCTAATAGCCAATAGAATCATCGAATGGTCTGACCAAGCAGCTTCCACTATAGAAGAAGAAAGAGCTAGTGGAATATGGTGAGTAGAGATCCAAATGTGGTCAATACGGGAATAGGACTGGTGCGGATTAGAGTAGTGTGTAAAATCTCGTTTTTTTGGATGGAGTTCCCTCCATATATCCGTCAATCTAGATTGAAAGATTAATCGAGCAATTTGAACACTTGTTTTATTGGGCCTAACAACTTGTGATCTTAAGGGTTTGGATTTGTCCAGACTAGAATCAAAAGCTGTGTTAGAGTCCCCCCCCCCCATAACTATGATCCCCTCCATAGACGGTCCAAGTGACTGGAACAATTGTTTAAAAAACTGTTTTTGTCCTCTGTTAGGGGCGTAGTAAGATATAAAGGTATATAGCTTATTATCAATAGTTCCCTTGACCAATAGGAACCTTCCCTCCTGGTCTCTGAGTTCCAACTCAAGATTGAATTTGCAATTCTTAGAAAACAATATTGCCACTCCCTTGGTCTTATCTTCAGCCTTAGACAAGTAAAAAACTGGAAAATGGGCATGAAGAAACAATGGGGTGTACCGCTGAGGGAAATGGGTCTCTTGTAAGAGTACTACATCAATATGATGGGATCTATAGGCTTGGAGGGCTTTCCTTCTTTTGACTGGGGAATTTAATCCCTGGATGTTGTGAGACACAACACGAAGGGGTAAAGAGTTAGTGTTAGTGCCGGCCATGGAGCAAAAGGGGGAGAACTCCAAATAACCCACAGCCACCTACCTTCCTCCAGGAAGAACCAAGGGCATATAATGAAAGGTCTTTCACTATGTTAGGGGAGGATATACATAGCATCACTTCACAGGTAAATCTCAATGACATGTAGGCTGAAAAAGAAAAAAAAGTTAGAATGAAAGAAGAAGAGTAAAAAAAATATTCAAATAAAAATAATATCAGTTGTAAAACGCAGTGTAACGAAAGGCCTATAAGCGGCCCAGAATGGGAGGAGGGGTATGGCTCCCTCCCCTCATTCAGAAAAAAATAAGTAGTATAGCCCAGATGTAGGGCTATATACCTACCCCTCAGCATGGTTTACAACCAAACTGAGCGGTAGGTGGAGGCACAATGCAGCAGCACCAGCCAGTGACAGCACTCAAACTAACGATGTAATATTAAATGAACGGAACCAAACATCCCTGGATTTCCAATATAGTAGCAATTAAGAATAGTTTAACTATTAGATTTTTTCTAAACAAGAGAGAAGAAGAAGAAGAAAAAAAAAAAAACCCATTATCTATTGAAAATTTAGCAACAGAACTATGTGTGGGAAAAAAAAAAAAAAAAAACCATTATCTATTGAAAATTTAGCAACAGAACTATGTGTGGGGAAAAAAAAACAAAAACATTATCTATTGAAAATTTAGCAACAAAACTATGTGTGGGAAAGAAAAAAAAAAAAAAAAAAAACATTATCTATTGAAAATTTAGCAACAGAACTATGTGTGAAAAAAAATAAATAAATTATAAAATAAAATAAAAAAATTAACCCCCATTGTCTATTGGCAGTTTAGCAACAGAACTATGTGTCAAAAAGAGTTGCACAGGAAATCCAAGAGTCAATGTAATGAATTGTGTTTCCTCCCAAGGAACCTACAGGGGGGAAGAAAAAGATGAAATACAGTAAAGTCATGTAAATCCTCTTCATGGGGGGATGTTATCCTTTACTCTCTTAATTTTGGACATCTCCCAAAGTGGCGCAGTCGGGCTCGGAGGCGATTGGCGTTTAGATGATCCCTGCATAGAGGGAGAGGTATCCATATTTGAATCCAGCGTAATGAGTCTCAAGTCAAGTAACAGGCGTTCTCCTTCTGGGAAATTGTGAAAAACATGTTGCTTCCCATTGTACGTAAATTTCAGGGCAAAAGGGAATGCCCACCGGTATTTAATATCCTTTTTGGTCACGGCTGCAAGGAGGGGTTTCAAAGATCTCCTCTTTTGGATGGTGTATGGGGATATGTCAGAAAAGATTTGAATAGAAGCACCTTGGAACTGTATCTGATCTTGTTGGCGGGATATTTTCATCACTTCTTCCTTGACAGAAAAAAAGTGGGGTTTTACTATAATGTCCCGTGGAGAGCCATCTTTCCTGAGGGGTCCCAAGGATCTATGCGCTCTATCCAATTCCAGTTTATTAGCTGGAATCGAAGGGAGTAAATTTTTAATAAAATCTTTCACAGTTGTATGAACATCAGTGATTGATTCAGGCAGTCCTCTAATGCGAAAGTTTTCCCTTCTTGAGCGATTCTCGAGGTCGTCTATTCTGGCTTGAGCAGTATCAAGCTGATCCTGCAAGAACTGCAAGTGCTCAGAATTTTGGTTTGTCTTAGTTATAGTAAAATCCAACTTATGTTCAATATGCTCTATTCTGCTTCCCAGGTTCTGAAAGTCTGCTTTAATTTCTCCTGTGATCCTGTCAGCATTTAAAGCTAACCTTTTGTCCAGCATATCAGAAATCCTGTTAAAAAGTTCAGTCATATTAAAAGACATATCAGGAGTAGTGATGAGCCGAACACCCCCGGGTTCGGTTCGCACCAGAACCCGCGAACGGACCGAAAGTTCGTACGAACATTAGAACCCTATTAAATACAATGGATGCGAACGTTCGAATTCTAAAGTGCTAATTATAACGGCTATTATGCATGTTATTGTCCTAAAAAGGGTTTGGGAACCCGGGTTCTGCACCAGGGGACATGTATCAATGCAAAAAGAAGTTTTAAAAACGGTCGTTTTTCGGGAGCAGTCATTTTAATGATGCATAAAGTGAAAAAAAAAAAGTCAAATATTCCTTTAAATATCGTACCTGGGGGGTGTCTAAAGTATGCCTGTGAAGTGCCACGTGTTTCCCGTGTTTAGAACTGTCCCTGCACAAAATGACACTTCTAAAGGAAAAAAAAGCCATTTAAAACTGCTTGCGGCTTTAATGTAATGTCTGGTCCCGGTAATATGGATGAAAATCTTTAAGAAAAATGGCATAGCTACCCCATGACCCCCCCCCCTACCCCAGCCCATTACCAGCCCCTTTGGGTCTTGTATGGATATTAAGGGGAACCCCGCACATAAAATAAAAAAGGCCCTATATACTCTGAACAGCCGTATACAGGCGGTGAATACAAAACAGGGACTGTAGGTTTGTTCTTATGTAGAATCTGTTTGTAATTTTGAACAGGTACATTGTTTAAGTGTAGCTCCAGCCCAAAAATCTATTTTTAAACTTTTTGGAAAACATAGGTAAGGGTTATCACCCCTGTAACATTTGTTTTGCTGTCTGTGCCCCTGTTCAGAACATTTCACCTCACTTTCCGTCCCAATGACAACTGTTTTTGAAATGTGGTGTTTTTCTTGAAACAAGGATTGGTGATAAAGCATCAGTACAGGGGAGACACCTTTCTCCCATATTAATTCTTACAGGAGAGAATTTTCCTTCCTAGGGGTAGATTTCCTCTCACTTCCTGTTGTCTTCTTCCGTTTGCAAGTAGGAGTCGTTTGTAAGTTGGATGTTTGAAAGTAGGGACCTGCCGTATATACTCTGCAGAAATAGGCCCCTTAGTTGTTGGTGTTGGCACAACACTGTAAGCACTCACAGTTACTCTTGGTTGGTGCTGGAACGCCCTGCTGTCAACTATTATATCAGGAATTGTAATTACATATAATTGTTGAACAGTGGTAGTAAAAATTGGGCCTTTGATGGTGGTGCTGGTGCCACAACACTGTAAGCCCTGACAGTTACTCTTGGTGGGTGCAGCAATGGGCCCTGCTGTGAATTATTAGATCAAGAATTGTAATTGCATGCCCCTGTTGAACAGGGGCTGACAAATTGGGCCTTTCGTGGTGGTGGTGGTGGTGGTGGTGTTGCCACAACACTGTAAGCCCTCAGAGTTACTCTTGGTGGGTGCAGGAATGGGCCCTGCTGTGAATTATTAGATCAAGAATTGTAATTACATGCCCCTTTTGAACAGAATAGCACAATGACAATTTCCCTGACTGTCCAAAAAACAAGGATTTCAAAGATGGTTGATGAGGAATGCTTTAGCACAGTATAGCACAATGAGAATTTCCCTCACTGTCCTTCCCTGTCCCTACAAACAAGGTTTAGCACAGTAAAACACACTGACACTCTCCCTACCTATAGTTTTCTGTCCCTATAAAAAATGTTTTTTTAAAGATGGTTGATGAGGAATGCTTTAGCACAGTATAGCACAATGAGAATTTCCCTCACTGTCCTTCCCTGTCCCTACAAACAAGGTTTAGCACAGTAAAACACACTGACACTCTCCCTACCTATAGTTTTCTGTCCCTATAATTTTTTTTTTTTAAAGATGGTTGATGAGGAATGCTTTAGCACAGTATAGCACAATGAGAATTTCCCTCACTGTCCTTCCCTGTCCCTACAAACAAGGTTTAGCGCAGTAAAACACACTGACACTCTCCCTACCTATAGTTTTCTGTCCCTATAAAAAATGTTTTTTTAAAGATGGTTGATGAGGAATGCTTTAGCACAGTATAGCACAATGAGAATTTCCCTCACTGTCCTTCCCTGTCCCTACAAACAAGGTTTAGCACAGTAAAACACACTGACACTCTCCCTACCTATAGTTTTCTGTCCCTATAAAAAATGTTTTTTTAAAGATGGTTGATGAGGATTGCTTTAGCACAGTATAGCACAATGAGAATTTCCCTCACTGTCCTTCCCTGTCCCTACAAACAAGGTTTAGCACAGTAAAACACACTGACACTCTCCCTACCTATAGTTTTCTGTCCCTATAAATTTTTTTTTTTTTAAAGATGGTTGATGAGGAATGCTTTAGCACAGTATAGCACAATGAGAATTTCCCTCACTGTCCTTCCCTGTCCCTACAAACAAGGTTTAGCACAGTAAAACACACTGACACTCTCCCTACCTATAGTTTTCTGTCCCTATAAAAAATGTTTTTTTAAAGATGGTTGATGAGGAATGCTTTAGCACAGTATAGCACAATGAGAATTTCCCTCACTGTCCTTCCCTGTCCCTACAAACAAGGTTTAGCACAGTAAAACACACTGACACTCTCCCTACCTATAGTTTTCTGTCCCTATAAAAATTTTTTTTTAAAGATGGTTGATGAGGAATGCTTTAGCACAGTATAGCACAATGAGAATTTCCCTCACTGTCCTTCCCTGTCCCTACAAACAAGGTTTAGCACAGTAAAACAGACTGACACTCTCCCTACCTATCCTTCTCTTTCCCTAAACTAAAGGAATCCAGGTTAAGCAAGAAAAAAAAAATGTCACTGTCCCTGCCTATGCTTCTCTTTCCCTGCTCCGGAACACACTACACTAGGCCGCCGTGCTGGCGGCCTTTTATAGTGTGGGGCGTGTACTAAACACCCTCAGCAATAATTGCCCACAGGCATCCTGCCTGTGGCCAATCATTGCTCTCCTCGCTGCCGGCTCTGTGATTGGCCAAGCATGCGGGGTCACAGTGCATGCTTGGCCAATCACAGCGCCTGGATGACACTGCGATGGCATAGTGCATTGTGGGCCGCGAATTAGGCGCGAACGGCCCAAATCGTTCGTTGTTCGGCGAACGATCGAACAGCCGATGTTCGAGTCGAACGTATGTTCGACTCGAACACCGAGCTCATCCCTAATCAGGAGCCTGTTCAGGATGTGTATTGAGAGAGCCTATGTGAGGTAAATTCACTTCATGAGGTGGATGACCCTCAGATCCCATATAGTTCTCCTTTAGGTTCAATTTAAGCTCAGAAGGTTGTAAGGTAGCAGAGAAGTCTAAGCTCAATGACTGTGAGCTAAATGGGAGAGTTGCAGGCTCAATAACTTGCCTGCTAGTTGAGGAGACATCATTAGCAGTCTGTATCTTATTCTGAGGTGCGGCAGCCATTTTGGATTTCTCCCGTTTTTCAGAGAGCTTGTAGTTCTGTTTCTGCGCTTTTTTATATGCCTTACCTGGCATAGGTAGGTGCCTGGCACTATTCGCTGCCTTTCCCTGTAGTTTTTAACCGCAATGTGGCTTCTTTTTCCGCCGCTATTAGCGCTGTTTAGCTGGTGCTGAGCAGAGCTCCGGTCCTAAGCCTCCGTCCCCGCCTGTACTGAACAGTGCATATTTATAGCACTGATCGCCGTATAAATGTCAATGGTCCCAAAAATGTGTCAAAAGTGTCCGATCTGTCCGTCGCAATATATTATAGCACTAATCACTAGGGATAAGCCGAACACCCCCCCCCCGGTTCGGTTCGCACCAGAACATGCGAACAGGCAAAAAATGTGTTCGAACACGCGGACACCGTTAACGTCTATGGGACACGAACATGAAAAATCAAAAGTGCTAATTTTAAAGGGTAATATGCAAGTTATTGTCATAAAAAGTGTTTGGGGACCCGGGTCCTGCCTCAGGGGACATGTATCAATGCAAAAAAAGTTTTAAAAACGTCAGTTTTTTCGAGAGCAGTGATTTTAATAATGCTTAAAATTAAACAATAAAAGTGAAATATTCCTTTAAATTTCGTACCTGGGGGGTGTCTAAATTATGCATGTAAAGTGGCGCTTGATTCCCGTGTCCCTGCACAAAATGTCATTTCTAAAGGAAAAAAAGTCATTTAAAACTACTCCGGCTATTAATGAATTGTCGGGTCCCAGAAATACAGAGAAAAGTAATTGAAAAAAATGACAGGGTCCCCCCCACAATCCATTACCAGGCCCTTTGGGTCTGGTATGAATATTAAGGGGAACCCCTGCCATTTTTTTCAATGACTTTTATCTGTATTGCCGGGACCCGACAATTCATTAACCTCCCTGGCGGTATTCCCGAGTCTAGCTCGGGGTAAGATTTCAGTACCATTAGCGGTAACCCCGAGCCAGACTTGGGACTGCATCGCAGGATACAGGGAGAGTTACTTACCTTGTTCCCTGGATCCTGCGATGTCTCCCCGCAGTGTGTGCGAGCCGTGTCTCGCTCGATTCACACTGCCGAGTGCGGAGCTCCGTTCCCAAAAAGTGAACACAGTATAGATACAGTATACTGTAATCTTACTGATTACAGTACTGTATCAAATAATTACACATCCCCTTTGTCCCTAGTGGTCTGTCCAGTGCCCTGCATGCAGTTTTATATTATAAAAACTGTTCTTTCTGCCTGGAAACTGGAGATTGTCCATAGCAACCAAAAAGTGTCCCTTTATGTCAAAAGTGGTTTTAGACCAGCTAGAAAACAGCGATAATAAATTAGAATCACTTGCAGAATTGAGCGATAGCGATTTGTGGGGAAATTCGTCATCAAACACTGAAAGTAATGACAGCGACAATTCTGCAACTGAGCAAATTTCTGTGTTTTTGATTTGATTACATTATTAAATATTTTTTATTATTATTATATTATTATTTGTTATAATTATTTGTAGTTATTTATTATATTATAATTTATGATTTTGTGTTTCAAACTTTATCATACCCAGGATGTCTACTAGACTCTGGTTTGGACAGATTTAAGTGAGTTATTACTAAGAATTACAGGCCTACAATACATAACACCAAATTTCCATGCAAAATAATTGTACTGCTTTCAGCACCTAAAATCTGACAGAATCATACCACCAGGGAGATTAACCACTTGTCCCCCGCCCACTGTCAATTGACGGCGGGCGGAGGACACTCTCGTTCTGACAGGGCGTCATATGACGTCCTCCCTTTAAAACGAGCTAGGGGGCGCGCACGCGCCGCGTTCCCAAGGCCCCGATGCGCGTGCCCGGCGGCCGCGATTGCCGCCGGGCACCCGCGATTGCCTGGGAAACGAGCAGGAAAGTGGATCTCTGTGTGTAAACACAGAGATCCACATCCTGTGAGGGAGAGGGGACCGATGCTGTGTCCCTTGTACATAGGGACAACCATCGGTCACCTCCCCCAGTCAGTCACCTCCCCCCACAGTTAGAACACATTGAGGGAACATATTTAACCCCTTCCCGCCCCCTAGTGGTTAACCCCTTCCCTGCCAGTCGCATTTATACAGTAATCAATGCATTTTTATAGCAGAGATCGCTGTATAAATGTGAATGGTCCCAAAAATGTGTCAAAAGTGTCCGATGTGTCCGCCGCAATATCGCAGTCACAATAAAAATCGCAGATCGCCGCCATTACTAAAAAAAAAAAAAAAACTGCTATAAATCTATCCCTTATTTTGTAGGCGCTATAACTTTTGCGCAAACCAATCAATACGCACTTATTGCGATTTTTTTTTTTACCAAAAATATGTAGAAGAATACGTATCGGCCTAAACTGAGGAAAATGTTATTTGAAAAAAAAAATGGGTATTTATTATAGCAAAAAGTAAAAAATTGTGTTTTTTTTCCAAACTGGACGCTCTTCTTTTGTTTATAGCGCAAAAAATAAAAACCGCAGAGGTGATCAAATACCACCAAAAGAAAGCTCTATTTGTGGGAAAAAAAGGACGCAAATTTCGTTTGGGAACCACGTCGCACGACCGCGCAATTGTCATTCAAAGTGTGACTGGTATGGATATTAAGGGGAACCCCGCAAATTTTTTTTTTTTTTGACAATGGCGTGGGGTTCCCCCAAAAATCCCTTCAGGTCTGGTATGGATTTTAGGGGAACTCCGCGGCCAAAAAAAAAATGGTCTGGGGTTCCCATAAAAATGCATACCAGACCCTTATCCGAGCATGCAACCTGGCAGGCCGCAGGAAAAGGGGGGGGGCCGAGAGATCGGCCCCCCACCTCCTGAACTGTACCAGGCCACATGCCCTCAACATGGGGAGGGTGCTTTAGGGGTCTGTGAACCCTCAAAGCACCTTGTCCCCATGTTGATGGGGACAAGGGCCTCATCCCCACAACCCTTGCCCGGTGGTTGTGGGGGTCTACGGGTGGGGGGCCTATCATAATCTGGAAGCCCCCTTTAACAAAGGGGACCCCCAGATTCTGCCCCCCATGTGAATTGGTAATGGGGTACATTGTACCTCCACCATTTCACAAAAAAAGTGTCAAAAACGGTAAAAAAACACAGACAGCTTGGGGAAAAGTCCTTTAATAAAAAAATAATAATAATTCCAGCGATGTACATCCTTCCACGACCCGGACCCACGCTACAAGGTGCTTTGAGGGGTCACAGACCCCCAAAGCACCCTCCCCATGTTGAGGGCATGTGGCCTGGTATGGTTCAGGAGGGGGGGGCGCTCTCTGTCATCCCCCACTCTTTTCCTGCAGCCTGCCAGGTTGCGTGCTCGGATAAGGGTCTGGTATGGATTTTTGGGGGAACCTCACGCCATTTTTTTTTAAATCTTGGTGCGGAGTTCCCCTTAAAATCCATACCAGACCTGAAGGGCCTGATATGGAATTTGGGGGGACCCCCACACATTTTTTATTTTTTTTTATTTTGGATCCCTGCACAAAATCTAATTTTTGAAGGAAAAAAAAGTCATTTAAAACTACTCGCGTCATTAATGAATTGTCGGGTCCCGGCAATACAGATAAAAGTCATTGAAAAAAATGGCAGGGGCATTTTTTTCAATGACTTTTCTCTGTATTGCCGGGACCGACAATTCATGAATAGCCGGAGTAGTTTTAAATGACTTATTTTCCTTCAGAAATTACACTTTGTGCAGAGACAGTTGTAAACACGGGAAACATGCCCTACATTACATGCATACTTTAGACACCCCCCAGGTATGAAATTTAAAGGAATATTTCACTTTTATTGTTTCACTTTAAGCATTATTAAAATCACTGCTCTCGAAAAACTGCAGTTTTTAAAACTTTTTTTTGCATTGATACATGTCCCCTGGGGCAGGACCCGGGTCCCCAAACACTTTTTCTGACAATAACTTGCATATTAACCTTTTAAATTAACACTTTTTTTTTCTCCCATACACCCTTTAAAGAGTGTTCCGCGGTTTTTCAAATTTGCCACGAACACCCCAAATTGTTCGCTGTTCGTCGAACGGGCGAACAGCCAATGTTGGAGTCGAACTCATGTTCGACTCAAACATAAAGCTCATCCCTACTAATCACTGTATAATTGTCAATGGTCCCAAAAATGTGTCCAAAGTGTCCGATCGCACTATCGCAGTCCCGATAAAAATCGCAGATCGCCGCCATTACTAGTAAATAAAAAAATGATAATAAAAATGCCATAAATCTATCCTCTATTTTGTAGACGCTAAAACTTTTGCGCAAACCAATCAATATACGCTTATTGCGATTTTTTTTTATTTTTTACTAAAAACATGTAGAAGAATACATATCGGCCTAAACTGAGAAAAAAAATATTTATTTTGAACACAAAAATAGTGATATTTATTATAGCATAAAGTAAAAGATATTGTGTTTTTTTCAAAATTATCGCTCTTCTTTTGTTTATAGAAACCGCAGAGGTGATCAAATACCACCAATGATAAGCTCCATTTGTGGGAAAAAAAGGATGTAAATTTTTGGGTACAGCATTGCACGATCGCGCAATTGTCAGTTAAAGCGATGCAGTGCCGTATCGCACAAATTGGCCTGGTCATTGAGCAGCCAAATCTTCCTGGGGCTGAAGTGGTTAAACATGCTTGGGACAAACATAGATCTATACTCAGACAAACAAGTTAACAAACCCCCCCCCCCCTCAAAAAGGGCAGGCTCGATGGAATACTCAGTCTTTTTCTGACGTTACTTTTCTATGTTTCTAAAATCAGTCTGTATATGCAGTAAAGCATGCTTGTTATACTCACTGTGGAACCTAAGGAGTTAATCCTCCGCATTGGGTAAAATGACTGTTTGATCCTGTCTTCTCGGATCCTCCCCTTATTTTACTATCTCCAATCTATCTGCTAATAGAACAGGGCCCTAGGAGGCTCAATGCACATGCTCGGTTTGATGTGTTTTGCTAGAGAGTTTTTTTTGTTTTGGGGAAGGGTACATGTGATCAACACACGGCCAATCAGTACTGTCCAGACCAGTGGCGGCCTGTCCATTAGGGACGCATGAGCGTCGCCCCCCTATCCATGCTTCTGGTCCCCTAATCTACATGCGGTGAGCTGAAGGCATGGATTCCAATGTATTTTTTTGGTTTTTTTTTAAGCACGTGATCAGAGCCAGAGGCTCTAGAAAAGGTGGGGGGGCTGAGCCCACCCAGTTGTGTGACAATAGCAAATGAATATTCGGTATTGTCACACTGATCCTCCTCCCGGTCAATCAGGAAGCGGGTCTTGTGACCCATCACCCGATTGGCTGAAATGACAGGCGATCCTATTGGACGCCTAGGAGGAGGAGAGAGGAGACGCACGGCGGAACCCGCTGTGATGCAGAGGAGGACGAGACGCAATGGAAGCTTCCGCCTGCTGCCCATAGTAGGAGCGCTGCCCTGACACGACCTAGATTGGGTAAGTGCGTGGCTGAATGACCGACCCACTGACCGCCAGATGGGGGGGGGTTGTCAGCCGCCACTGGTCAAGACAGAAAGTTAGAGGTCATGCAGCCTCATAGGACAGTCGGAGGCGAATGAAAACTCCTCCTACAACTTTTAACCAGTACTCAGCCCGACACTGATAGAAGTCACAATACTGCTATATACTGCTGATGGGAAAAGGTATTTAGCAGTTCATATTTACTAAAATATTAGAAATGCAGGGTCCTGGGTTCAGTAACACTTTAATTTCCACTTTAAATGTGGTGACTGCATTCATTTTCTTTTTTTTTTAGGCTTCCTTTAGCAGACAGAAATGACAGATAGGGGTTGATTTACTAAAGGCAAATTGTCTGTGCACTTTGTAAAGTGCAGTTGCACTGTGCAAGTTCAGTTGCTCCAGAGCTTAGTAAATAGGGTAAAGCTTCACTTTACAAAGAATACCCAATCACATGCAAGGAAAATAAAAAAAACATGCATTTTTGCTTGCACATGATTGGATGATGGAAGTCAGCAGAGCTTACCCTCATTTTCTAAGCTCTGGAGCAACTGCACTTTCAAAAGTGCACATTCTTTTTTGCCTTTAGTAAATCAACCCCTTAGTGCTCTGGATTGAGACACACTTTAGAGGGATATACTTTGTTCATATTTCATGTCTGAGGTTTACAACCACATTTGGACCACCATGAATTGCTGGACACTGAACATGTATTCAAATTGGCCAATGTTGATAGGTTGAGACTTCCCTGAGTTCTAGTTCATTCTCAAGAACATTAAGACTGGATTAAACAATTTTTCTGAAGTCATTATCAATCCAGCGCCAATGTTATTTGGTGCATTGGATATTAGCGCTACCATATATGGTCATTTGCTTGTGGCAACCTCTCTAACCACTAGTGTGTTATGGTATATTCCTTGTACCCCACAGTTGTTCTGTGAATAGATGATTTGCCATTATGGCTTAATTCACTCGCTAGGAAGTTTCTCACATCTTACATATTTATTGATTAACAATAGTAGCTAAATGAATGTCCAATAATGAGGAAGCACCGCTCAAGGTGTGAGTGCTGCAAGTCTTCTGTGGCTTCCAAAGCAGAGGTGCCCGTCCTTCTCGCCTCCGACATCAGCAGGGAAAAATGGATGAATGGCTGCACACTACGGAAGGATGCAAAAATCTTTATTTTACTGATCAACAAATAAAAGTATATGCAGCACAGCGAGCACCAGGAGATACTATTGTTAACGCGTTTCACGCAGATAACAGTACTTAAATAGATGATTTGCCATTATGGCTTAATTCACTCACTAGAATGTTTCTCACATCTTATATGTTTATTGGATAGCAATAGTAGCTAACTGAATGCTTTAACTTGTTCTCTGCAGTTACAGTTTAATGGCCACATGGTTTAACAATCCCAATCATTGAAGGAAAATCTCTAGGATAATTACATTTAGAAGAGAGGAAAACTGGAGTCAGGTATTGTAGTCAGTTTTCCTTCATGTACAGTATGTAAACCCTAAAATGTAATTTCTCTCATTAGCTCGCTTTCGGTCTGTTAACCACTTAAGGACCGAGCCTCTTTCTGAGATTTGTTGTTTACAAGTTAAAAACAAGTTCGGTTTTTAGCTAGAAAATTACTTAGAACCCCCAAACATTATCCATTTTTTCTTCTAACACCCTAGAGAATAAAATGGCAGTCGTTGCAATACTTTATGTCACACCGTATTTGCCCAGCAGCTTTTTTGGGAAATACACATTTTTTAATAAAAAAATAAGACAACAGTAAAGTTAGCCCAATTTTTTTTTTATATTGTGAAAGATAATGTTACGCCGAGTAAATTGATACCCAACATGTCACGCTTCAAAATTGCGCCTGCTCGTGGAATGGTGGCAAACTTTTACCCTTAACCTCCCTAGCGGTAATCCCGAGTCTGGCTCGGGGTGATTTTTTTTATGCTAAGAGCGGTAACCCCGAGCCAGACTCGGGCTGCATCGCAGTATCCAGGGGAAGTAACTTACCTTGTTCCCTGGATCCTGCGATGTCCTCCCGCAGTGTTTGCGAGCCGTGTCTCGCTCGATCCTCACTGCCGAGTGCCGCCCTCCGTTCCGTGCGACGTTGCGCCAAATTAAAAAAAGTAAACACATAGTATACATACAGTATACTGTAATCTTACTGATTACAGTACTGTATGTAATAATTACACACCCCCTTTGTCCCTAGTGGTCTGCCCAGTGTCCTGCATGCACTTTTATATAATAAAAACTGTTCTTTCTGCCTGGAAACTGGAGATTGTCCATAGCAACCAAAAAGTGTCCCTTTATGTCAAAAGTGATTTTAGACCAGCTAAAAAACAGCGACAATAAATTACAATCACTCACAGAATTGAGCGATAGCGATTTGTGGGGAAATTCGGCATCAAACAAAAAATCTAATGACAGCAACAATTCTGCAACTGAGCAAATTTCAGTGTCTTTGATTTGATTACATTATTGAATAATTTTTATTATAATTACATAATTATTTGTTATAATTGTAGCGGGGTCTCCTTTAAGGCCCCGGGACTACGTTACCCAGACCCCCGTTCGGCACCCAGAGTGCAATTGGCCACCGCAGAGACTCATGGGAGGGGCTATTTAATAAGGAGGTGAGGCGGAGCTCGGCCTCTTTGGACATCGCGCTGCAAGCAACAGCTTCTCCCTGTGCGGATCTGCTGCAGTGCAAGGCCTGAAGCCTGGGGCCTTGCGTTACTTCCGAAGAGCCTTCCACCCCACTGCGGAGCCTGGGTGGCACCAGACTTGTCGAGTGAGGACATCAGCCGGATCGGGGACCCGATCGTTGCAGACGCTGTGTGTGGAGACACAGAAGGTGGAAGTCCCGGACTGGGATCGCGTCCGGAGTGGTGAGCGAGCACTTGCTCAAGCCAATAGACTGTACCGTGTTTAGGCCTATAGACTGCCTTGGCCCACTTATCGTTAGTTGGTTGTTCCACTAGGAGACCAGTAGCAGGACAGAGTTGAAGGGTCTCCAGTATAGTTGTTTCCTTGAGACTGCCTACTTGTGGATTACAAATACTGTTTCATCAAGTGCACCACCGAAAGTTTGCATGCGAAGAAATAGCAAGTGAAAAGACTGAGATTTCTTATAAGTCAGGCCTGACTAGGGAGGGGTATAGGGTATTGTTTAATGCGCCATAGGGCGCGTACACCATAATAGCTGCGCGCGGTGGGTTACCGCGTGGGGCCATTGTTGTGTGTTACATTTAATTGCTGCAGGGCTCTGTGAGCAAGTTGCATGTGTTCTGTTCTGCCTATGCCTACTTGATGAAAGTAAAACTGTTATATTTAACCTCTCGCCTCAGTGTGTTGCCTTACTATAAGGAGATTGACCCGTGCAATACCATTGCTTATGATATGAGTTTAACCCTAGACTAACTGTGCCAGAGTGGGTCAATTAAGATTGCCGGGGGTTGGCGGTGCTGCACACAGGGCCCAAAATCAAACCAGCGGCTCTCTTAACTGGGGGTAGCGCTACACGTGGGGGCTCTCGAGTCCGGGATCCTGTTGCAGCAAGTAACGTGCCAGAAGTACCAGCATGGACCCACTAGAAGTAGGACAGTGGTGCAAAGTGGTCGGCACAGATCCAGCCGGGGTAGTAGTCATAGAACTCCCAGGGATCTGGCAAGAAGAAGCGGTGAAGCAGCTAGTGATGTCACTGTCCCTGTATCAGAAGGCATGGGTGGTGGATATCAGGACGAATTCCTCACTGACCCACGCACTAATAGAGTGGAAGGATGGAGTCCCAGAGCATTTCAAGAATCCAAGTGTAGAAGCAATAGATGATCAGACTTATAGCCTAATACACGCGCTGCCGCTCAAGCCAGGAGGACGATTTCAGACACCGAAACTATCTCCATCGCCCACCCCAAAAGCAGAAAAACAGCAGAAAAGGGAGAGTCCCGGGTCGCCATCTGCCACCCTCAGCACAGAGTTGTGCGCGGTCCTAGGGGAGATTGTAGCCCAGTGTAAGAAAGATCCTACAGATTACCAAATGTCAGGATACAGAAAACTCAGAATATTCTCAGGAAGGAAACCTGTACCTTTGGGTGAAGAGGGGTTTGAGGAGTGGTTAGACGGTACCACTCAGGCCCTAGAAGAATGGGAAGTCCCAGATCATAGGAAAAAGCAGAGAATTGCTGAAAGCCTGAAGGAGCCTGCGCTAGAGGCTATACGCAACCTCAAGATGAGTAAGACCGACTGTGATGCACAGGACTATCTGGACATTCTGCAGAATGTGTTCGGTGGAACAGAGAAAATCACGGAGCTCACTTATCAGCTGGAGCACTGCTACCAAAAGACAGGAGAGAAACTGTCAGAATTCATGAGACGCCTGGATAAGATCCTGCATAAGATGATTCTGAAGAAAGGGATTGACCCGCGGAAGGTGGATGAGGCCCGTGTTCAGCAGGTGATGAGAGGATCTCAGCCCTTGGACCCCATCGCATTGGCGCTACGCACAAGACAGGATGGGAAGAGCCTGGAGTACCCTGACTTGATCCGAGTAGTCAGAGAGGAAGAAGCTATGTTGGAGGAGAAAAGGAAGAGCCAACCAGTTGAGTCGGTAAATCCTCCTCCGGTGATGGTCAGGACGGCCATGACTCTGGAAAGAGACTCAGAGGTAGATACCTTGAAGTCGCAGATGTCCCAAGTATTGGGAATGCTGACCTCCCTGATGGAAAAGAAGTCAAGGGAACCAGAGAGGGAAAGTCAGAGGAAGGAGCTGTTTCCCGACACCTCAGCGCCCGCATCCCTGGAAGATTGGGGGGATGTGATTTGTTTAAATTGTGGAGGAGCTGGCCATTTCGCCAAAGTGTGTGCCAGTCCAAAGAAAAAAAAGATGAATAACCGCAAGCCGCCGGAAAACTTCAGCGGGCCCCGGTGAAGGAGTCAACCGGGTGCCCATCATCACCAGTGTGCTCCAAACTGAATGAGAAGCACATGAAAAGAGTGGACAAGACCCCTCAGAAGAAACACAAGGTTCCTCAGAGGGAACGCACCCCAAGGAAAAAGAGTAGTGTCCCTCAGCGGGTAGTTACACCCATAAAAAGGAGGGAGATCAATGCATACCAGGCCCAAGAGAGACTTAAGTCCAAAGAGAAATGGAGGAGAGAGAGTCCAAGAGGAAAATGCGGAGATCAGAGGAAAGAGACCCCTTCGAAGCGATATCCAGAGAAGCTGGTGGGTCCCTCCCCGATAGTACCTGTTCAAGTGGAGGGAGTCTACACAAGAGCCATATTGGATACTGGGGCGCAAGTGACCCTGTTGTACCGGGACTTTTATGAAAAGCATTTAAGTCACCTACCCATCCAGAAGATTGAAGAGCTGGAGATATGGGGGATTAGGACAGAGAGTTTCCCTTATGATGGCTATCTGCCTATAAAACTGACTTTTGACCCGTCCATAGCCAGGAAGGCTGAAGTGTTTGATACATTAGCTGTGGTATGCCCCCGACCACCTGGAGCTAATAAGAGTTCCTTAATAATAGGGACCAACACGGATCTGGTCCGAAGACTCTTGACCCCTTTAACAAAAGGAAAAGACCCCACAGTCACTGGGATCCACCCAATGTTGAAGACAGCCTATCAATGACTGATCTTAGAGCAGAAGGCCCCAGAAGAGGGGGTAGGGAAGGTTTGGAGGCTGGGAAGAAAAGGAATAGTGCTACACCCCAGTGAAGTGGCCTGTTTGAAAGCCACCGTGAAACTCACTTGGGAGCAGCCTGGGCCCTTTGTCATGTTGGAACCCGACCCAAGGGGAGAACAGTTGGGCTTAGAAGTAGTCCCAAAAGTGGTTCCCTTGAGGGCCCTGAAGAAGGCCCACTGTAAGGTACCTGTGAGTGTCAGGAATACTACAGGTGGCCCCATGGAGATCCCAGCCAGGATGCTGCTGGGCCAGGTGAGCCCTGCCACCCCAGTTGGTTTGTCGGATGTGGAGAAGACAGATGGAGAAAGTACTGTGTGGGAGAAACTTTCCATGGAGAACCCAAACCTACCCAGGGCTTGGAAGGAGAGAGCCAAGGCCCAGTTGACCAGGTGGGAAAAGATCTTCTCCCAAGATGAGTTCGATGTGGGGTGTGCAAGGAGTGCCACCCATCGAATCCGCCTCCAGGAAGACAAGCCCTTCAGGGAAAGAGTGAGGAGAGTTCCGTTAGCAGACCTCGAGGACTTGAGGGAACAGCTCGCCGAGCTAAAGCGAACCGGTGTGATTCGAGAATCCAGAAGCCCCTATGCCTCCCCGATAGTGGTGGTCAGAAAGAAAAATGGATCATTGAGGCTGTGCATAGACTACAGGACCCTCAACAGGAGAACCATACCCAACCAGTATACCACTCCGAGGATAGAGGATGCCCTACAGAGCTTGTCTGGAGCCAAGTGGTTCAGTGTTATGGACCTAAAGAGCGGGTACTATCAAATCCCGATGCATCCAGAAGACAAAGAGAAGACGGCTTTCATAACCCCGGTGGGGTTCTTTGAATTTGATCGGATGCCTCAAGGACTGTCTGGAGCCCCAGCTACCTTCCAACGTCTTATGGAGAAGACTGTAGGAGACATGAACCTCATCGAAGTCTTAGTATACTTGGATGACATCATTGTTTTTGGAAGAACCTTGGAAGAACATGAAGAGAGGCTGGAGAAAATTTTGAAGAGACTGAGCGAGGAAGGACTCAAGCTCTCACCTGAAAAGTGCCAATTCTATCAGTCATCAGTCAACTATCTGGGGCACATAGTGTCTGAAGATGGGGTAGCCACAGACCCCGAAAAATTGGAAGCAGTCACCTCCTGGCCCAGGCCCACCACTGTGACAGAGCTCAGATCCTTCCTGGGGTTCTGTTCCCATTACAGGAGGTTTGTGGAGGGGTTTGCTCGGATAGCCAGGCCTTTGAATGAGCTACTTAAGACGGAGGGGGAAGAGGATGACACAGGCCCCCGAAAGCCAGGGGAGTCAGTCAAGGACCAGTGGAACGAGAAGTGTGAGGATGCCTTCCAGATGTTGAAGAAAACATTAACCACTGCCCCTGTCCTGGCCTACACAGATCCTAAGAAGCCTTATGAACTTCATGTAGATGCCAGCCATGATGGTTTGGGAGGAGTGCTATACCAGGAGCATGAAGAGCAACTGAGGCCCGTTGCGTATGTGAGCAGAAGTCTGACTCCCTCCGAGAAGAACTACCCCACCCATAAGTTGGAGTTCCTGGCCCTTAAGTGGGCGGTAGTTGACAAACTCAGAGACTATTTGTATGGAGCGGAATTCACAGTGAAAACCGACAACAACACCCTCATCTATCTTTTCACCACAGCAAAGTTGGATGCCACAGGACATAGATGGTTGGCGGCTCTGTCTGCCTTCAATTTCAGCTTAAAGTACAGACCTGGGGCTGGAAACCGAGATGCAGACGCCTTGTCTAGAAGATCTCATGTCTCCACCTTCAATACAGAGGAGTGGACCCAAGTGGCACCCGACGGGGTCCGGGCCCTCTGTCAAGGGGCTGAACTCCAAGTTTGTGGCGGCTCAAGAGCAGAAGAGATAGGGGTTACCATAGTCGGAGTCCCCAAGCAGTACTGTGGGGTAACCCAATTGGGGGAAGATAACTTGCCAAGATTGTCTAAGAAGGAGTTGAGATCCGACCAATTGGAAGACCCCATGGGGAGATTGGTCCTAGAGGCCCTGGAGAATCAGGACCCGAATAGACTTTTACGTCACCCTTCAAAGGAAGCTCGCCTGTTGAGGAAGGAGTGGGACAGGTTGCAGGTGCATCAGGGAGTGGTCTACCGAAGGGGCCCCTCTGATGACCTGGAAGACAAATGGCAATTGTTCCTGCCCGAGAAACACAGAGAGACTGTTCTGGTTGCTTTGCACGACAACCATGGCCACCTAGGGGCGGAAAGGACTTTCCAACTCGTTAGGAACCGTTTCTATTGGCCCTGCATGAGGGCTGAAGTTGAAGAATACTGCCACTCATGTGCACGATGCATCCAGAGAAAGACTTTACCTCGTCAAGCTGCCCCAATGGGCCATCTGCAAAGTCAAAGCCCACTTGATCTGGTATGCATTGATTTTCTCTGCCTCTAACCTGACCTGAGTGGACTAGGAAATGTTCTGGTAGTAACCGACCATTTCACCCGGTATGCCCAGGCCTTCCCAACCAAGGACCAGAAGGCTTCCACTGTGGCCAAAGTACTGATGGAGAAATACTTCGTACACTATGGGCTACCCCAACGGCTCCATTCAGATCAGGGGAGGGATTTTGAAAGTCGGTTGAATCAGAAGCTCCTGGATTCTTTGGGAATCAAGAAGACAAGAACTACCCCCTATCATCCACAAGGTGATGCTCAGCCGGAGAGGTTCAACCGAACCCTGCTCAACATGCTGGGGACCCTAAGCAGTGAAAAAAAGCAGCATTGGAGCAACCACATAGCGGCAATTGTGCATGCATACAACAGCACCACCAGTGACGCTACAGGGTACTCACCCTATCGGCTTATGTTCGGGAGAGAAGCAAGACTACCAGTAGATCTGGCCTTTGGCACTTCCATAGACCATTGTTCCGCTGCTTCCCACAAGGGATATGTCGATAGACTCAGACACAATTTGAAATTGGCCTATGAACAGGCCCAGGCGGCCTCGGAGCAAAGGGGGGCCCGCAACAAGAAAAATTTTGACCTGAAAGTTAGTATTCAGGATTTACAACCAGGAGACAGAGTGTTGCTGCGGAATTTGGGGGTCCCTGGAAAACAAAAGCTTGCAGACAGATGGAGACCTGAACCTTATGTTGTTTGCAAAAGGCTACCGGGCTTGCCCGTTTACAGACTTAAACCAGAAGGGAAGGTGGGACCTTTGAAGACCTGGCATCGGAACCACCTACTCCCACTAGCTGAGGCAGTTCGGATACCCCCTGTGACGGATTCTCCTGAACCAACTTCCATCCTGGATACTCCCAGACCAAACACCCGGTCCCAGACCCCTCAGATTGGGGATACAGAGACCTCGGAGATAAGTGAAGATGAGGGAGAAGAGCTTGATTGGCTTTGGCCTTCACAGGCCCCAGGAACTTCTGCTATTGATCTTCCACCTGAAGAGGACACCATAGATCAGACGCTGAATGCAGAAGCTACTGAGTTCATTCCGTCCAGTCCTTGGTCAGATTCTTGGGAGAGTGCCTGTGACTTACTCCCAGAAGAAGATCCAAGGGAGTCACTGTACCTCCCTGCTCCGGAGTCCAATGCTCCTGAACCAGAGGAAATTCCTAAGTTGGTTCCAGAAGAAGAGCCTGTTTTAACAGAAAGTCCAAGAGGACAGAGGAAGCGAAGAGCCATAAAGCCTCCCAGAAGATTAACTTAACCACAGATGGGGAGGAGTGCGGAAGACACTGTTGTTACTGCCAGGAGGAGTATGGAAGACCCTGATCCTCCCACTGTTCATTTGGTGGGGGGCAACCCCAGCTCACTCTCTGGCACAGTTAGGCAGGACACTAATGATAATGTGACCTGTAGGCAGGAAAGTTCACCTCCTCGTTTTTGGTGGGAATTTCCTCTGCCAACATCATATGAAACTTTGATTGAGGTTGTACGTTCTGTAGTTTAATGTTGTGTTATCTTTGGGGACCAAAGAGTTTAAGTGGGGGGAGTGTGTAGCGGGGTCTCCTTTAAGGCCCCCGGGACTACGTTACCCAGACCCCCATTCGGCACCCAGAGTGCAATTGGCCACCGCCGAGACTCATGGGAGGGGCTATTTAAGAAGGAGGCGAGGCGGAGCTCGGCCTCTTTGGACATCGCGCTGCAAGCAACAGCTTCTTCCTGTGCGGATCTGCTGCAGTGCAAGGCCTGAAGCCTGGGGCCTTGCGTTACTTCCGAAGAGCCTTCCACCCCACTGTGGAGCCTGGGTGGCACCAGACTTGTCGAATGAGGACATCAGCCGGATCGGGGACCCGATCGTTGCAGACGCTGTGTGTGGAGACACAGCAGGTGGAAGTCCCGGACTGGGATCGCGTCCGGAGTGGTGAGCGAGCACTTGCTCAAGCCAATAGACTGTACCGTGTTTAGGCCTATAGACTACCTTGGCCCACTTATCGTTAGTTGGTTGTTCCACTAGGAGACCAGTAGCAGGACAGAGTTGAAGGGTCTCCAGTATAGTTGTTTCCTTGAGACTGCCTACTTGTGGATTACAAATACTGTTTCATCAAGTGCACCACCGAAAGTTTGCATGCGAAGAAATAGCAAGTGAAAAGACTGAGATTTCTTATAAGTCAGGCCTGACTAGGGAGGGGTATAGGGTATTGTTTAATGCGCCATAGGGCGCGTACACCATAATAGCTGCGCGCGGTGGGTTACCGCGTGGGGCCATTGTTGTGTGTTACATTTAATTGCTGCAGGGCTCTGTGAGCAAGTTGCATGTGTTCCGTTCTGCCTATGCCTATTTGATGAAAGTAAAACTGTTATATCTGACCTCTCGCCTCAGTGTGTTGTCTTACTGTTTAGAGATTATTTCATGCAATACAATTGAATGTGGTACAAATATAACCCTAGACTAACTTTGCCAGAGTGGGTCGAGTAAGATTGCCGGGGGTTGGCCTTTGCTGTGTACAGGGCCCGAAATCAAACCAGCGGCTCTCTTAACTGGGGGTAGCGCTACACGTGGGGGCTCTCGAGTCCGGGATCCTGTTGCAGCAAGTAACGCGCCAAAAGTACCAGCATGGACCCACTAGAAGTAGTACAGTGGTGTAAAACGGTCGGCACAGATCCAGCTGGGGTAGTAGTCATAGAACTCCCAGGGATCTGGCAAGAAGAAGCGGTGAAGCAGCTAGTGATGTCACTGTCACCGTATCAGAAAGCATGGGTGGTGGATGTCAGGACGAATTCCTCACTGACCCACGCATTAGTGGAATGGAAGGACGGAGTTCCAGAACATTTCAAGAATCCAAGTGTAGAAGCTATAGATGATCAGACTTATAGCCTGATACACGCGCTGCCACTCAAGACAGGAGGACGGTCTCAGACACCAAAACTGTCTCCATCACCCACCCCAAAAGCAGAAAAACAGGTGAAAAGGGAAAGTCCCGGGTCGCCATCTACCACTCTCGGCGCGGAGTTGTGCGCGGTCCTGGGGGAACTTGTGGCACAGTGCAAGAAAGATCCTACAGATTACCAAATGTCAGGATACAGAAAACTTAGAATATTCTCAGGAAGGAAACCTGTACCCTCGGGTGAAGAGGGGTTCGAGGAGTGGTTAGACGGTGCCACTCAGGCTCTAGAAGAATGGGAAGTCCCAGACCACAGAAAGAAGCAGAGAATTGCTGAGAGCTTGAAGGGGCCTGCTCTAGAGGCCATACACAACCTCAAGATGAGTAAGACAGACTGTAATGCCGCGTACACACGATCATTTTTCACATCGTGAAAAATGACATTTATTTTTTTCAACAAGAAAAAGACCGTGTGTGGTCTTTTTGTAATTTTTCCCGACGTGAAAAACGGCATTAAAAACGACGAGAAAAATTAGAACATGCTCTAATTTTTCTCGTCGTTTTTCCCGTCATTTTTTTCCGCTGCAGTTTTCCCATAGGGAAACACTGCCACGGAGCCTACACACGGTCGTTTTTCTCGACAAGAGAAAAAATGGCGGGAAAAACGACCGTGTGTGGGGGAACAGGCCGTTCCCTCATTTTTCATGTCATGATTCACTGCGTTTTTTAACCGCCGTGAATCACGATCGTGTGTACACAGCATAATGCTCAGGACTATCTGGACATTCTGCAGAATGTGTTCGGTGGAACAGAGAAAATCACTGATCTCACTTATCAGCTGGAGCACTGCTACCAGAAGACAGGAGAGAAGCTGTCAGAGTTCATGAGGCGCCTGGATAAGATCCTGCATAAGATGATTCTTAAGGAGTGGATTGACCCACGGAAGGTGGATGAGGCCCGTGTTCAACAGGTGATGAGAGGATCTCAGCCCCTGGTCCCCATCGCATTGGCGGTACGCACAAGGCAGGACGGGAAGAGCCTGGAGTACCCTGACTTGATCCGAGTGGTCAGAGAGGAAGAAGCTATGCTGGAGGAGAAGAAGAGGAGCCTACCAGTTGAGTCGGTGAATCCTCCTCCAGTGATGGTCAGGACGGCCATGACCCTGGAAAGAGACTCAGAGGTGGATACCTTGAAGTCACAGATGTCCCAAGTGTTGGGGATGCTGACCTCCCTGATGGAAAAGAAGTCAAGGGAACCAGAGAGGGAAAGTCAGAGGAAGGAGCTGTTTCCCAACACCTCAGCGCCAGCATCCCTGGAAGATTGGGGGGGGATGTGATTTGTTTCAATTGTGATGGGGCTGGCCATTTCGCCAAAGTGTGTGGCAGCCCAAAGAAAAAAAAGATGAATAACCGCAAGCCGCCGGAAAACTTCAGCGGGCCCCGGTGAAGGAGTCAACCGGGTGCCCATCATCTCCAGTGAGCTCCAAACTGAATGAGAAGCACATGAAAAGAGTGGAGAAGACCCCTCAGAAGAAACGCAAGGTTCCTCAGAAGGAACACACCCCAAAGAAAGAGAGTAGTGTCCCTCAGCGGGTAGTTACACCCATTAAAAGGAGGGAGATCAATGCATACCAGGCCCAAGAGAGACTTAAGTCCAAAGAGAAATGGAAGAAAAAAAGTCAGAAGGGAAAAGGTAAAGATCAAAAGAAAGAGACCCCTTTGAAGCGATATCCAGAGAAGCTGGTGGGTCCCTCCCCGATAGTACCAGTTCAAGTGGAGGGAGTCTACACAAGAGCCATATTGGATACTGGGGTGCAAGTGACCCTGTTGTACCGGGACTTTTATGACAAGCATTTAAGTCACCTACCCATCCAGAAGATTGAAGAGTTGGAGATATGGGGAATTGGGACAGAGAGTTTCCCTTATGATGGCTATCTGCCTATAAAACTGACTTTTGACCCGTCCATAGCTGGAAAGGCTGAAGTGTTCGACACCTTAGCTGTGGTGTGCCCCCGACCGCCTGGAGCTAACAAGAGTTCCCTGATAATAGGGACGAACACGGATCTGGTCCGAAGACTCTTGGCCCCTCTGACAAGAAGGAAAGACCTCACAGTCAACAAGATCCACCCAATGTTGAAGACAGCCTACCAACGGCTGATCTTGGAACAGAAGGCCCCGGAAGAGGGGGTAGGGAAGGTCTGGAGGCTGGGGAGAAGGGGAATAGTGCTGCAGCCCGGTGAAGTAACCTGCTTGAAAGCCACAGTGAAACTCACTTGGGAGCAGCCGGGCCCTTTTGTCATGTTGGAACCCGACCCAAGGGAAGAACATTCAGGCTTAGAAGTAGCCCCAGAAGTGGTCCTGGTGCGGGCCCTGAAGAAGGCTAACTGTAAGGTACCTGTGAGTGTCAGAAATACCACGGATGGTCCCATTGAGATCCCAGCCAGGCTGTTGCTGGGCAGGGTGAGCCCAGCTACCCCAGTTGCTTCATCAGATGTGGAGAAGACAGATGGAGAGAGTACTGTGTGGGAGAAACTTTCCATGGAGAATCCAAATCTGCCCAGGGCTTGGAAAGAGAGAGCCAATGCCCAGTTGACCAGGTGGGAGAGGATCTTTTCTCAAGATGAATTCAATGTGGGGTGTGCTAGGAGTGCCTCCAATTGAATCCGCCTCCAGGAAGACAAGCCCTTCAGGGAGAGGGTAAGGCGGGTTCCGTTAACAGACCTCGAAGACTTGAGGGAGCAGCTCGCCGAGCTCAAGCGAACAGGGGTGATTCGAGAATCTAGAAGTCCCTATGCCTCCCCTATAGTGGTGGTCCGGAAGAAGAATGGGTCGCTGAGGCTGTGCATAGACTATAGGACCCTCAACAGGAGAACCATACCGGATCAATATACCACTCCCAGAATAGAGGATGCCCTACAGAGCTTGTCTGGAGCCAAGTGGTTCAGTGTTATGGACCTCAAAAGCGGGTACTATCAGATCCCGATGCATCCAGAAGACAAAGAGAAGACGGCTTTCATAACCCCGGTAGGGTTCTTTGAATTCAACCGAATGCCTCAATGTGTGTCTGGAGCTCCAGCCACCTTCCAACGTCTCATGGAGAAGACTGTTGGAGATATGAACCTCATCGAAGTCCTCGTATACTTAGATGACATCATTGTCTTCAGAAGAACCTTGGAAGAGCATGAAGAGAGGCTGGAGAAAGTTTTGAAGAGACTGAGTGAGAGCTCTCACCTGAAAAATGCCAATTCTATCAGTTAACTATCTGGGGCACATAGTGTCTGAAGATGGGGTAGCCACAGACCCCGAAAAATTGGAGGCAGTCACCTCCTGGCCCAGGCCCACCACTGTGACAGAGCTCAGATCCTTTCTGGGATTCTGTTTCTATTACAGGAGGTTTGTGGAGGGGTTTGCTCGGATAGCCAGGCCTCTGAATGAGCTGCTAAAGACGGAGGGGGAAGAGGATGACACAGGCCCCAGAAAACCAGGGGAGTCAGTCAAGGACCAGTGGAACGATAAGTGTGAGAATGCCTTCCAGATGTTGAAGAAGACATTGACCACTGCCCCTGTCCTGGCCTACGCAGACCCTAAGAAGCCTTATGAACTTCATGTAGATGCCAGTCATGATGGTTTGGGGGGAGTGCTGTACCAGGAGCATGAAGAGCAACTGAGGCCCGTTGCGTATATGAGCAGAAGCCTGACTCCCTGCGAAAAGAACTACCCCACCCATAAGTTGGAGTTCCTGGCCCTTAAGTGGGCGGTAGTTGACAAACTCAGAGACTATTTGTATGGGGCGGAATTCACAGTGAAAACAGACAACAACCCCCTCACCTATTTCTTCACCACAGCAAAGTTGGATGCCACAGGACATAGGTGGCTGGCGGTGCTGTCTGCCTTCGATTTCGGTCTGAAATACAGACCTGGGGCTGGAAACCGAGATGCAGACCTTTGTCTAGAAGATCTCACGTCCCCACTTGCAGTATAGAAGACTGGGCCCAAGTGGCATCCGATGGGGTGCGGGCCCTCTGCCAAGGGGCTGAACTCCAAGCCAGTGGCGGCTCAAGGGCAGAAGAGATAGGGGTTACCATAGTAGGGGTTCCCAAGCAATACTGTGGAGTAACCCAACCGGGGGAAGATAACTTGCCAAATCTGTCCAAGAAGGAGCTGAGATCTGACCAATTGGAAGACCCTATGGGGAGATTGGTCCTAGAGGCCCTGGAGAATCAGGACCTGAATAGACTCTTACGTCACCCTTCAAAGGAAGCTCGCCTGTTGAGGAAAGAGTGGGACAAGTTACAGGTGCATCAGGGAGTGGTCTACCGAAGGGGCCCTCTGATGACCTAGAAGACAAATGGCAGTTGTTCTTGCCTGAGAAGCACCGAGAGACAGTCCTGGTTGCTCTGCACGACAACCATGGTCACCTAGGGGCGGAAAGGACTTTCCAACTCGTTAGGGACCGTTTCTATTGGCCCTGCATGAGGGCTGAAGTTGAAGAATACTGCCACTCATGTGCACGATGCATCCAGAGAAAGACTTTACCTCATCAAGCTGCCCCAATGGGCCATCTGCAAAGTCAAAGCCCACTTGATCTGGTATGCATTGATTTTCTCTGCCTCAAACCCGACCTGAGTGGACTAGGAAATGTTCTGGTAGTAACCGACCATTTCACCCGGTATGCCCAGGCCTTTCCAACCAAGGACCAGAAGGCTTCCACCGTGGCCAAAGTACTGATGGAGAAATACTTCGTACATTATGGGCTACCACAACGGCTCCATTCAGATCAGGGAAGGGATTTTGAAAGTCGATTGATCAAGGACTACCCCCTATCATCCACAAGGTGATGCTCAGCTGGAGAGGTTCAATCGAACTCTGCTCAACATGCTGGGGACACTAAGTAGTGAAAAGAAGCAGCATTGGAGCAACCACATAGCGGCAGTCGTGCATGCATACAACAGCACCACCAGTGATGCTACAGGGTACTCACCCTATCGACTTATGTTCGGGAGAGAAGCAAGACTACCCATAGATCTGGCCTTTGGCACTTCCATAGACCATTGTTCTGCTGCTTCCCATAAGGGATATGTCGATAGGCTCAGACGCAATTTGAAATTGGCCTATGAACAGGCTCAGGCGGCCTCGGAGCAAAGAGGGGCCCGCAACAAGAAAAATTTTGACTTAAAAGTTAGGATCCAAGATCTACAACCTGGAGACAGAGTGTTGTTGCGGAATTTGGGGATCCCTGGAAAACACAAGCTTGCAGACAGATGGAGACCTGAACCTTATGTGGTTTGCAAAAGACTGCCGGGCCTACCCGTTTACAGACTTAAACCAGAAGGGAAGGTGGGGCCCTTTAAGACCTGGCACCAGAACCACCTACTCCTACTGGCTGAGGCAGTCCGGATCCCCCCTGTGATGAATTCCCCTGAACCAACTTCCAGTCTGGATACTCCCTGACCAAACACTCGGTCTCAGACCCCCCGGATCGGGGATACAGAGACCTCGGGAATAAGTGAAGATGAGGGAGAAGAACTTGGTTGGCTTTGGCCTTCCCAGGCTCCAGAAACTTCTGCTATTGATCTTCCACCGGAAAAAGATGCTGAGAACCAGACACTGAATGCAGAAGCCACTGAGTTTATCCCGTCCAGTCCTTGGTCAGATGCTTGGGAGAGTGTCTGTGACTTACCCCCAGAGGAAGATCCAAGGGATTCCATGTATCTCCCTGCTCCGGAGTCCAGTGTTCCTGAAACAGAGGAGATTCCTAAGTCGATTCCGGAGGAGGAGCCTGTTTCAACAGAAAGTCCAAGAGGACAGAGGAAGCGAAGAGCCATAAAGCCTCCCAGGCGAATAACCTACCCACAGATGGGGAGGAGTGCGGAAGACACTGTAGTTACTGCCAGAAGGAGTATGGAAGATCCTGATCCTCCCACTGTTCATTTGGTGGGAGGCAACCCCAATTCACTCTCTGGCACAGTTAGGCAGGACACTAATTGTTCTGCTTCGCGTTATTGAACTGTTGTATAACACTAGTCAGACAGCTTAACAATAATTCAGAAGTCAAGAAACGGGAGACATCAAATCTGTATGTATTCTTTTTCCGAATAACTTTGTAAAACTACAACATAAGCATAAACAAACATATGTGTCAGTACATTAAAACATTATAGAGCAGCCTCACTCTACCAGTGAAAGTACTCACAGACAATTCCACCATTAGTCCAAGAATAGACAGGAGCTCTTCTACATGCAGTCTACTTGGATCAGAGAGCAGACATGAAATGAAGGAAATACAGTTCCAGGTTAAAGGTTACTGCCTTAACTGTGAAGGAATTCCTTTTCCTGTGACAAAATAATAACTAACTCTGGCCACTAGATGGCAACAATGTCAAACCAACATTGCAATATAATCTGTAACAGCACATAGCACATATTATTATGATGATATGGGCAGAACACTAATGATAGTATGACCTGTGGGCAGGGAAGTTCACTACCTCGTTTTTGGTGGGAATTTCCTCTGCCAACATCATACGAAACCTTTATTGATGTTGTACGTTCTGTGATGTAAGTTTATGTTATCTTTGGGGACCAAAGAGTTTAAGTGGGGGGAGTGTGTAGCGGGGTCTCCTTTAAGGCCCCGGAACTACGTTACCCAGAACCCCGTTCTGCACCCAGAGTGCAGTTAGCCACCGCAGAGACTCATGGGAGGGATTATTTAAGGAGGAGGCGAGGCGGAGCTCGGCCTCTTTGGACACCGCGCTGCAAGCAAGAGTTTCTTCCTGTGCGGATCTGCTGCAGTGCAAGGCCTGAAGCCTGGGCCTTGCGCAACTTCCAGAGAGCCTTCCACCCCACTGCGGAGCCTGGGTGGCACCTGACCTGTCGAGTGAGGACATCAGTTGGATCGGGGACCCGATCGTTGCAGACGCTGTGTGCGGATACACAGCAGGTGGAAGTCCCGGACTGGGATCGTGTCCGGAGTGGTGAGTGGGCACCTGCCCAAATCAATAGACTGTGCCGTGTTCAGGCCTATAGACTGCATAGGCCCACAGTTCGTTTATCTGCTGTTCCCCGGGGGGACCGGTAGCAGGACAGAGTTGAAGTGTCCCCCCAGTATAGTGTTCCAAGTTATTGGCTGTTGTGGATTACAAATACTTTTCATCAAGTGCACCACTGAAAGCTGGCATGCGAAGAAATCCCTTAAGGAGGTGACTGAGATTTATTCCATGTTAGGCCTGACCGGGGTGGGGAGTTAAGATATTGTTTAGTGCGCCATAAGGCGCGCATACCATAATAGCTACGCGTGGTGGAGTACCGCGCAACGCCATTATAGTGTGCTGAATTGATTGCTGCAGGGCTCTGCAAGCCAGTTGCATGTGTTATGTTCTACCTATGCTATTTACTATAAGAGTAAAGCTGTTATATCTGACCTCTCGCCTCAGTGTGTTGTCTTACTGTTTAGAGATTATTTCATGCAATACAATTGAATGTGGTACAAATATAACCCTAGACTAACTGTGCCAGAGTGGGTCGAGTAAGATTGCCGGGGGTTGGCGGTGCTGTGTACAGGGCCCGAAATCAAACCAGCGGCTCTCTTAACTGGGGGTAGCGCTACACTACTTAAATCCTCAATGACAAAAAATTGCATTGTAAAAAAAAAAAAGGCAGCCAAAGTGCAACACAATAGCCAATGGCGAAGGCTTGAATAATGAAATGTGTTAGATGGAGGAGGGGATGTCACTATAAACCGGTACATGGTCCCTCTGCTGTCGCAGTCAGCTTGCTGGCAGGAGTTATTATTGAATGCCATATTTGCTTCAGTCTATGTGAGTGCAATAACAGTTTTATCTTCTTTTAATAAATGGAGTTACACTCTCGCCTCTCTCGCCCTGTCGTACGTGTTAGTTTTAGCATTAGGGGTTTGGGGCTGCATTCAGGAGATGACAAGGACCTTTGTGCTTTTGTTCTCAGGGGGAATAATCCATTCTGATGATCTGTGCTTGGCTCTGTGAAGGAGAATATCTACCCTGGAGGATTCAATTTAAAGTACATATGACCTTATTATGTTTAAGAGGTCTGTTCTATGGATGAGCTTCTCCACTAGAGGCAGTGCCGTACGATATGCACAGTTACTTTTACGGAAACATCTTTGCTACTGGAGTGTTATAAAAAAAGACTTTAAACAGTGGCTCTTGTTTTACACCATATCCTCTGTCTGGGTGAAATTTTTCACTTTGGGCGTTATTAAAGTGGAACTACACTTCATCTGAGCACCACAAACCAAAAATGCTATTTAATTAATTTTTACTATTTAAAGCACACTCACCAAACCATTCATGTCTGCATGCTTCATTTTGTTCAGAAATCATTTTAAAAAACACCCCCTAAAATTTCTGTCCGTGGCCATCTTCAGTAAGGGAAAATTATCCTTGTAGCATTCACTTCATGGAATTCACCTGCCTTTAGTTCAAGCATGCAAGCAGAAGATGGTGTGTGTGACGAACGCGAGTGTCAGATCCCCGCCCTCCGCGCTAACTTGCGTAGAAGGACCAGCCAACCCCACACCGCGCTGTCACTTGCGTAACAATACCCCTCTCAGCTGCATCCAGCACAAAGATTTTTCAGCTTGCGGACGACAATCTACCGGGTTAATGTCACAATTAACCCTTTATCTGCCACCACCAACAGTGATCAGGAAGCGTTGGTACTCCCATAAATTAACAATACCAACTATGATTTTAGAATAAGCGTCTGCAGCCTACACTGTCACCACAGACAGGTCTGTGCAGAGCCCTACAGTAGCGCTCTTCAAGAGGCAGGTTCGTTATAGCTTGCATTAAGAGTTTCAGAGGCAAGAGTAACACCTTTCAACATAAGGGTTTATTTTGAAAAGGGCAAAATTGGTACAACAAATGTTACAGAAAAATATGTTTCAAGAGATAATACTATACAGCCACAAAGCAATAAGGTAGAATTGAAGAAGAAGAATACTTGCAATTAAATGTCCAAAGGTTGATCAGAGTTCGATCGATGAATCCGGTTCTCAACTTGCAGAAGGTTCCTGCTTAAATGTTAAAAGGGAACTCCACAGATTTTGCTTCTTTGATGGTGAAAGGAGAACTGTTTGTGCTCTCTGAGAGCTCCTTTTTCTCTCAATCTCCAGGGGGTGTTGACAGGGACCAATGACCAATTACTGGTCCTCCTGCGACATGGGCTGAGCCCTGGGAGGTGTCTCACTCATGTACCCCTTTTGAGATACATATTCATAACTCTGCAGCTATACGTTTTATATACTAACAATCTTCATATTCTTATTCAGTGTTATTTAACTTTTCATTTGAATCCAAACATGACCAGCCTGTCAGCTCCAGTTGACCCAGGGGCAATAACGGCCACTACTCGGCAGGGATGAGCCGAACACCCCCCTGTTCGGTTCGCACCAGAACCTGCGAACAGACAAAATGTTCGTGTAAACTTTAGAACCCTATTAAATACAATGGACTCGAACGTTCGAAATCTAAAGTGTTAATTATAAAGGCTGATATGCAAGTTATTGTCCTAAAAAGTGTTTGGGGACCTGGGTCCTGCCCCAGGGGACATGTATCAATGCAAAAAGAAGTTTTAAAAACGGCCGTTTTTTCGGGAGCAGTGATTTTAATAATGCTTAAAATGAAAAAATAAAAGTGAAATATTCCTTTAAATTTCGTACCTGGGGGGTGTGTATGATATACATGTGAAGTGGCGCATGTTTCCCGTGCTTAGAACTGTCCCTGCCAAAAATGTCATTTTTGAAAGAAAAAAAGTCTTTTAAAACTGACTCGCGGCTATTAATGAATTGTCGGCTCCCGGCAATACATACAAAAGTCATTGATAAAAAAAAAAAAAAAAGCCTGGGGGTTCCCCAGAATTCAATTACCAGGCCCTTCAGGTCTGGAATGGATATTAAGGGGAACCCCGCCGCAAATTAAAAAAAAATTGACGCGGGGTTCCCCCAAATATCCATTCCAGGCCCTTCAGATCTGGCATGGATTTTAAGGGGAACTCCACCCCAAATTTTTAAAAAATGGCGTGGAGTCCCCCTAAAAATCCATACCAGACCCCTTATCCGAGCACGCAACCTGGCCGGCCGCAGGGGAAAAGGGGGGGATGAGAGAGCGGCCCCCTCCCTCCTGAACCGTACCAGGCCACATGCCCTCAACATGGGGAGGATGTCCCCATGTTGATGGGGACAAGGGCCTCATCCCCACAACCCTTGCCCGGTGGTTGTGGGGGTCTGCGGGCGGGGGGCTTATCGGAATCTGGAAGACCCCTTTAACAAAGGGGACCCCCAGATCCCGCCCCCCCTATGTGAATTGGTAAGGGGTACATTGTACCCCTACCATTTCACGAAGAAAGCGTAAAAAAATGTTTAAAAAAAACACACAAACACCTTGAAAAAGTCCTTTATTTAAAAAAAAAAACAAAAACATTCCAGCGGTGAAATCCAGTGTCCCGCGGCGATCCCGATGTCCAGCGCTGTCCTTTATTGGTTGTGCCTGAGCGGACCTGATGGGGAACTCCCTCTCAGTATTTTAAATGTATAGACCCGCCCCTTCTGAAGATCAACTTTTGCACATCTGTCCTGCAGACATCAGACAGTTTGTGCTGGAGCGAAAGCCAACCTCTGCCAAAGTAGCAGCAGAACTGGCAGATACCTATATCCACTCTCGGGTACCTGATCATCGCAAGGCTCCTCCGAATGGCTGGAAAGGAGGGAAATCGCACGTCACAACCTCTCCTCTGCCGGCCAACCAAGTTCCTCAGCGGTCGGTACCTGCAGTTCCTGGTGTCAGGGCATCCCCGACTGACAACCGCAAATGCTACACCTGTGGGAAAGCCGGACATCTCAGGAACCAGTGCCCTGAGCAGAAGAAGCTGACATCACCTGGCCATCCGGCCAGCCAACCTTCTGCTGTGATGTTCGTCAGTGGAAATCCTCCAGGAACCAATGCCAACTTGCAATCCGTCATTGTGGGTCACCGGACCGTAGTGGGCTTTCGTGACACTGGAGCTGAAGTCACTTTGGTCAGACCAGAGGTGATAGAAGAAACAGACATCATCCCAGAAAAGTTTCTCACCCTCAAGGGCGTTGGGGGAACCCGTTCCTGTGTGCCCCGTGCCTATGTGTTCCTCGATTGGGGTGCCGGAAGTGGGATGAGGGAGGTGGGCGTCTCGGAAGAGATCCCCACTCCTGTGTTGTTGGGTACTGATTTAGGCCCCATGCACTCTCACTATGGCCCTGCTGAGAGCACCCAGGATGCTCCCGCGGAACTCTCTGGATCTACTAATGTACTGTTTACAGATGTTGGGGTAATGTCTGGGCAACCTGTGGATGGACAGAGGGAGGGGGAGGGTGAATTTGAAGTACAAGGTCCCCCTGATGTACCAACAGGAGAGGAGACCCCCTTGCTTGGGAAGTTAAATGATGTATGTTCCAATGACACTGCAATGGCAGATGTTAAATGTGTTGCTGATGATGATGATGATGATGATGATAATGATGATGATGCGAATGATGATGATGATGATCATGATATTGCATTGCCAGTATTGGTGGTCACTCGCAGTGCTGATAAGGCGGCCAAGGTGCAAGCTCTGATCGCAGAACCGCAGGAGGAGGTCTCTGGGCCCTCTTCCTGTTCTGACTCAGCGGACCCCACCTCTGGTGAGCCTCAGCAGCCGTCCTTGTTTGCCACAGGACTGCTGGCTGGGACTTGTGGTTCCGTCTTTGAAACAGCACTGCAGACAGACCAAACACTAGCACAGCTCAGGAGTTCAGCTAATCGGCCCCCTGCAGAGAATGACAAACAAAAGGTATACTGGGAAAAAGGGAAGCTGTACAGAGAAAATCTGCCTGCAGAGGGGGATGAGGCTGACACAGGTAGCAGGCAGCTAGTTGTACCCAGTGAATTTAGAGGACAGCTGCTAAAAGTGGCTCATGAGATTCCCCTAGCAGGGCACTTGGGGATCAAGAAGACCCGAAGTCGGTTGGTGCATAACTTTTACTGGCCTACGATGCACACTGACATAGCTGACTACTGTCGGCCCTGTGTTACCTGCCAGCGAGTGGGTAAGGCAGGGGATGTACAGCGGGCTCTGCTAAAATCTTTGCCTGTGATTGACGAACCTTTTAAGAGGGTGGCGGTATCATTGGGCCTTTGGCCATCCCTAGCAGTTCAGGCAAACGGTATATCCTGACAGTGGTCGACTATGCCACTCGGTATCCAGAAGCGGTGGCTCTCTCCTGCCTCTGGGCAGACAAGGTCGCTGATGCTCTGCTGGGAATCTTCAGTGGGGTTCCCGGCCGAGCTCATTAGCGATCAAGGCCCTCAGTTTGTGTCTGACTTGATGCAAGCTCTCTGTCGGCAAATACAGATGACGCACATCATGGCTAGTGCCTATCATCCACAAACCAACGGCTTGTGCGAGCGTTTCAATGGTACCCTGAAACAAATGTTGTGCACCTTTGTGCACTCCCAGGGCAAGGACTGGGAATGATATCTGCCTCATCTGCTGTTTGCTTATAGAGAGGTGCCTCAGGAGTCCACAGGCTTTTCGCCATTTGAACTTCTGTATGGACGGAGGGTAAGAGGGCCCCTGGACCTAATCCGCGAGAACTGGGAGGGCAAAATTGCCGACCCAGAGGTCTCTGTTGTGGATTACGTCCTAAAATTCAGAGACAGAATGGAGACGCTGGTGGGAATGGTGCGGGAAAACATGGAAAAGGCCCAGGCCCGGCAGAGACAGTGGTATGACCATAATGCTAGGGAGCGGACCTATAATGTTGGTCAGCAGGTGTACGTTCTGCTTCCCACGCAGAAGAACAAACTCCAAGCAGCCTGGGAAGGCCCGTACACCATCACTAAGCGTCTGAATGAGGTCACCTACTTGGTCAGGTTGGGAGAAGGGAGTAGATGGCAGAGGGCCATTCATGTGATCATGCTCAAAGCCCATCATGAGCGCACGGCCTATGTCATGCCGGTCTGCAGCAGGCCAGAGCCTGAGGAGGCTGATCCACTTTTAGACCTGTTAGCTGACACCAGGGAGGTTAACTCGGAACTCCTGATAAGCCCCAAGCTGACCCCCACCCAGATACCTGGACTAAAGAGAGTGCTGGCAGTACATGGTAGCAGGTTTACAGGGAAACCTGGGAGGACGCACCTCGCTATCCACCAGGTGGACACGGGGGCACATCCTCCTATTAGACAGTCGGCATATCGCGTCTCCCTGGAGGTGCTGGCCGAAATTAAAAGGGAAGTGGAGGAAATGCTGCAGCTGGGGGTGATTCAGAAGTCCCACAGCGCCTGGGCGTCCCCAGTAGTCCTGGTCCCCAAAAAGGATCAGACGACCAGGTTCTGTGTGGACTATCGGAGACTGAATATATTTATGTTAGGACTGTGGGTTTTGTTATCCGAAAGTTATGAAACATCTTGAATTTCCATACTCAATTCTTCCTGTGTAAGCTTGGGGGTCACTCAGGGTTTTACGACCCTGGCCTGTTATAACTCTGAGGCTTTACAAGGTGACATTTTTACGACAGGCCAGGAACTGCCAGGCCCGTTATCAAACCTAGCTTCCTCTGCCGAGATAAGGTGTGTTTGATGTAGAAAGCTTAGAGGGTGAAAAAACACTCTTTTAAATAGAAAGCTGCAAATTCCTTAAGGATGAGAGAGGGGATGAGGGGGTTGGAGAGTTCAATTCAAATATACACTGTTTAGCTAAAAACTTTCATGGGAGCTTCTAACATAAAATGGATGCCTGCCCCACCAAAATGGTTGCACTAATGCTCTAGGCATGTGTCCATTTTGTGAGATCGTCACAGTGTGCTTAGCTGAGAAAGCCCCTCCTCCCCTTCTCCCCTACTGAAGACTAGGGATGAGCTCGGTGTTCCAGTCGAACATACGTTCGACTCGAACATCGGCTGTTCGATCGTTCGACGAAGATCGAACGATTTGGGCCGTTCGCGCCTAATTCGAGTGACGCGAACGGCCCACAATGCACTACGCCATCGCAGTGTCATCCAGGCGCTGTGATTGGCCAAGCATGCACTGTGACCCCGCATGCTTGGCCAATCACAGCGCCGGCAGCGAGGAGAGCAATGATTGGCCACAGGCAGGATGCCTGTGGCCAATTATTGCTGAGGGTGTTTAGTACACGCCCCACACTATAAAAGGCCGCCAGCACGGCGGCCTAGTGTAGTGTGTTCCGGAGCAGGGAAAGAGAAGCATAGGCAGGGACAGTGACATTTTTTTTTCTTGCTTAACCTGGATTCCTTTAGTTTAGGGAAAGAGAAGGATAGGTAGGGAGAGTGTCAGTGTGTTTTACTGTGCTAATCCTTGTTTCTAGGGACAGGGAAGGACAGTGAGGGAAATTCTCCTTGTGCTATACTGTGCTAAAGCATTGATCATCAACCATCTTTAAAAAAACATTTTTTATAGGGACAGAAAACTATAGGTAGGGAGAGTGTCAGTGTGTTTTACTGTGCTAATCCTTGTTTCTAGGGACAGGGAAGGACAGTGAGGGAAATTCTCCTTGTGCTATAGTGTGCTAAAGCATTGATCATCAACCATCTTTAAAAAAACATTTTTTCTAGGGACAGAAAACTATAGGTAGGGAGAGTGTCAGTTTCTTTCACTGTGCTAATCCTTGTTTCTAGGGACAGGGAAGGACAGTGAGGGAAATTCTCCTTGTGCTATACTGTGCTAAAGCATTGATCATCAACCATCTTTAAAAAAACATTTTTTCTAGGGACAGAAAACTATAGGTAGGGAGAGTGTCAGTTTCTTTCACTGTGCTAATCCTTGTTTCTAGGGACAGGGAAGGACAGTGAGGGAAATTCTCCTTGTGCTATAGTGTGCTAAAGCATTGATCATCAACCATCTTTAAAAAAACATTTTTTCTAGGGACAGAAAACTATAGGTAGGGAGAGTGTCAGTTTCTTTCACTGTGCTAATCCTTGTTTCTAGGGACAGGGAAGGACAGCGAGGGAAATTCTCCTTGTGCTATACTGTGCTAAAGCATTGATCATCAACCATCTTTAAAAAAACATTTTTTCTAGGGACAGAAAACTATAGGTAGGGAGAGTGTCAGTTTCTTTCACTGTGCTAATCCTTGTTTCTAGGGACAGGGAAGGACAGTGAGGGAAATTCTCCTTGTGCTATAGTGTGCTAAAGCATTGATCATCAACCATCTTTAAAAAAACATTTTTTCTAGGGACAGAAAACTATAGGTAGGGAGAGTGTCAGTTTCTTTCACTGTGCTAATCCTTGTTTCTAGGGACAGGGAAGGACAGTGAGGGAAATTCTCCTTGTGCTATACTGTGCTAAAGCATTGATCATCAACCATCTTTAAAAAAACATTTTTTCTAGGGACAGAAAACTATAGGTAGGGAGAGTGTCAGTTTCTTTCACTGTGCTAATCCTTGTTTCTAGGGACAGGGAAGGACAGTGAGGGAAATTCTCCTTGTGCTATAGTGTGCTAAAGCATTGATCATCAACCATCTTTAAAAAAACATTTTATCTAGGGACAGAAAACTATAGGTAGGGAGAGTGTCAGTTTCTTTCACTGTGCTAATCCTTGTTTCTAGGGACAGGGAAGGACAGTGAGGGAAATTCTCCTTGTGCTATACTGTGCTAAAGCATTGATCATCAACCATCTTTAAAAAAACATTTTTTCTAGGGACAGAAAACTATAGGTAGGGAGAGTGTCAGTTTCTTTCACTGTGCTAATCCTTGTTTCTAGGGACAGGGAAGGACAGTGAGGGAAATTCTCCTTGTGCTATAGTGTGCTAAAGCATTGATCATCAACCATCTTTAAAAAAACATTTTTTCTAGGGACAGAAAACTATAGGTAGGGAGAGTGTCAGTTTCTTTCACTGTGCTAATCCTTGTTTCTAGGGACAGGGAAGGACAGTGAGGGAAATTCTCCTTGTGCTATAGTGTGCTAAAGCATTGATCATCAACCATCTTTAAAAAAACATTTTTTCTAGGGACAGAAAACTATAGGTAGGGAGAGTGTCAGTTTCTTTCACTGTGCTAATCCTTGTTTCTAGGGACAGGGAAGGACGGTGAGGGAAATTCTCCTTGTGCTATACTGTGCTAAAGCATTGATCATCAACCATCTTTAAAAAAACATTTTTTCTAGGGACAGAAAACTATAGGTAGGGAGAGTGTCAGTTTCTTTCACTGTGCTAATCCTTGTTTCTAGGGACAGGGAAGGACAGTGAGGGAAATTCTCCTTGTGCTATAGTGTGCTAAAGCATTGATCATCAACCATCTTTAAAAAAACATTTTTTCTAGGGACAGAAAACTATAGGTAGGGAGAGTGTCAGTTTCTTTCACTGTGCTAATCCTTGTTTCTAGGGACAGGGAAGGACAGTGAGGGAAATTCTCCTTGTGCTATAGTGTGCTAAAGCATTGATCATCAACCATCTTTAAAAAAACATTTTTTCTAGGGACAGAAAACTATAGGTAGGGAGAGTGTCAGTTTCTTTCACTGTGCTAATCCTTGTTTCTAGGGACAGGGAAGGACAGTGAGGGAAATTCTCCTTGTGCTATACTGTGCTAAAGCATTGATCATCAACCATCTTTAAAAAAACATTTTTTCTAGGGACAGAAAACTATAGGTAGGGAGAGTGTCAGTTTCTTTCACTGTGCTAATCCTTGTTTCTAGGGACAGGGAAGGACAGTGAGGGAAATTCTCCTTGTGCTATAGTGTGCTAAAGCATTGATCATCAACCATCTTTAAAAAAACATTTTTTCTAGGGACAGAAAACTATAGGTAGGGAGAGTGTCAGTTTCTTTCACTGTGCTAATCCTTGTTTCTAGGGACAGGGAAGGACAGCGAGGGAAATTCTCCTTGTGCTATACTGTGCTAAAGCATTGATCATCAACCATCTTTAAAAAAACATTTTTTCTAGGGACAGAAAACTATAGGTAGGGAGAGTGTCAGTTTCTTTCACTGTGCTAATCCTTGTTTCTAGGGACAGGGAAGGACAGTGAGGGAAATTCTCCTTGTGCTATACTGTGCTAAAGCATTGATCATCAACCATCTTTAAAAAAACATTTTTTCTAGGGACAGAAAACTATAGGTAGGGAGAGTGTCAGTTTCTTTCACTGTGCTAATCCTTGTTTCTAGGGACAGGGAAGGACAGTGAGGGAAATTCTCCTTGTGCTATACTGTGCTAAAGCATTGATCATCAACCATCTTTAAAAAAACATTTTTTCTAGGGACAGAAAACTATAGGTAGGGAGAGTGTCAGTTTCTTTCACTGTGCTAATCCTTGTTTCTAGGGACAGGGAAGGACAGTGAGGGAAATTCTCCTTGTGCTATAGTGTGCTAAAGCATTGATCATCAACCATCTTTAAAAAAACATTTTATCTAGGGACAGAAAACTATAGGTAGGGAGAGTGTCAGTTTCTTTCACTGTGCTAATCCTTGTTTCTAGGGACAGGGAAGGACAGTGAGGGAAATTCTCCTTGTGCTATACTGTGCTAAAGCATTGATCATCAACCATCTTTAAAAAAACATTTTTTCTAGGGACAGAAAACTATAGGTAGGGAGAGTGTCAGTTTCTTTCACTGTGCTAATCCTTGTTTCTAGGGACAGGGAAGGACAGTGAGGGAAATTCTCCTTGTGCTATAGTGTGCTAAAGCATTGATCATCAACCATCTTTAAAAAAACATTTTTTCTAGGGACAGAAAACTATAGGTAGGGAGAGTGTCAGTTTCTTTCACTGTGCTAATCCTTGTTTCTAGGGACAGGGAAGGACAGTGAGGGAAATTCTCCTTGTGCTATAGTGTGCTAAAGCATTGATCATCAACCATCTTTAAAAAAACATTTTTTCTAGGGACAGAAAACTATAGGTAGGGAGAGTGTCAGTTTCTTTCACTGTGCTAATCCTTGTTTCTAGGGACAGGGAAGGACAGTGAGGGAAATTCTCCTTGTGCTATACTGTGCTAAAGCATTGATCATTAACCATCTTTAAAAAAACATTTTTTCTAGGGACAGAAAACTATAGGTAGGGAGAGTGTCAGTTTCTTTCACTGTGCTAATCCTTGTTTCTAGGGACAGGGAAGGACAGTGAGGGAAATTCTCCTTGTGCTATAGTGTGCTAAAGCATTGATCATCAACCATCTTTAAAAAAACATTTTTTCTAGGGACAGAAAACTATAGGTAGGGAGAGTGTCAGTTTCTTTCACTGTGCTAATCCTTGTTTCTAGGGACAGGGAAGGACAGTGAGGGAAATTCTCCTTGTGCTATACTGTGCTAAAGCATTGATCATCAACCATCTTTAAAAAAACATTTTTTCTAGGGACAGAAAACTATAGGTAGGGAGAGTGTCAGTTTCTTTCACTGTGCTAATCCTTGTTTCTAGGGACAGGGAAGGACAGTGAGGGAAATTCTCCTTGTGCTATACTGTGCTAAAGCATTGATCATCAACCATCTTTAAAAAAACATTTTTTCTAGGGACAGAAAACTATAGGTAGGGAGAGTGTCAGTTTCTTTCACTGTGCTAATCCTTGTTTCTAGGGACAGGGAAGGACAGTGAGGGAAATTCTCCTTGTGCTATACTGTGCTAAAGCATTGATCATCAACCATCTTTAAAAAAACATTTTTTCTAGGGACAGAAAACTATAGGTAGGGAGAGTGTCAGTTTCTTTCACTGTGCTAATCCTTGTTTCTAGGGACAGGGAAGGACAGTGAGGGAAATTCTCCTTGTGCTATACTGTGCTAAAGCATTGATCATCAACCATCTTTAAAAAAAAAAAATTCTAGGGACAGAAAACTATAGGTAGGGAGAGTGTCAGTTTCTTTCACTGTGCTAATCCTTGTTTCTAGGGACAGGGAAGGACAGTGAGGGAAATTCTCCTTGTGCTATACTGTGCTAAAGCATTGATCATCAACCATCTTTAAAAAAACATTTTTTCTAGGGACAGAAAACTATAGGTAGGGATAGTGTCAGTGTGTTTTACTGTGCTAATCCTTGTTTCTAGGGACAGGGAAGGACAGTGAGGGAAATTCTCCTTGTGCTATAGTGTGCTAAAGCATTGATCATCAACCATCTTTAAAAAAACATTTTTTCTAGGGACAGAAAACTATAGGTAGGGAGAGTGTCAGTTTCTTTCACTGTGCTAATCCTTGTTTCTAGGGACAGGGAAGGACAGTGAGGGAAATTCTCCTTGTGCTATAGTGTGCTAAAGCATTGATCATCAACCATCTTTAAAAAAACATTTTTTCTAGGGACAGAAAACTATAGGTAGGGAGAGTGTCAGTTTCTTTCACTGTGCTAATCCTTGTTTCTAGGGACAGGGAAGGACAGTGAGGGAAATTCTCCTTGTGCTATACTGTGCTAAAGCATTGATCATCAACCATCTTTAAAAAAACATTTTTTCTAGGGACAGAAAACTATAGGTAGGGAGAGTGTCAGTGTGTTTTACTGTGCTAATCCTTGTTTCTAGGGACAGGGAAGGACAGTGAGGGAAATTCTCCTTGTGCTATAGTGTGCTAAAGCATTGATCATCAACCATCTTTAAAAAAACATTTTTTCTAGGGACAGAAAACTATAGGTAGGGAGAGTGTCAGTTTCTTTCACTGTGCTAATCCTTGTTTCTAGGGACAGGGAAGGACAGTGAGGGAAATTCTCCTTGTGCTATACTGTGCTAAAGCATTGATCATCAACCATCTTTAAAAAAACATTTTTTCTAGGGACAGAAAACTATAGGTAGGGAGAGTGCCAGTTTCTTTCACTGTGCTAATCCTTGTTTCTAGGGACAGGGAAGGACAGTGAGGGAAATTCTCCTTGTGCTATACTGTGCTAAAGCATTGATCATCAACCATCTTTAAAAAAACATTTTTTCTAGGGACAGAAAACTATAGGTAGGGAGAGTGTCAGTTTCTTTCACTGTGCTAATCCTTGTATCTAGGGACAGGGAAGGACAGTGAGGGAAATTCTCCTTGTGCTATACTGTGCTAAAGCATTGATCATCAACCATCTTTAAAAAAACATTTTTTCTAGGGACAGAAAACTATAGGTAGGGAGAGTGTCAGTTTCTTTCACTGTGCTAATCCTTGTTTCTAGGGACAGGGAAGGACAGTGAGGGAAATTCTCCTTGTGCTATACTGTGCTAAAGCATTGATCATCAACCATCTTTAAAAAAACATTTTTTCTAGGGACAGAAAACTATAGGTAGGGAGAGTGTCAGTTTCTTTCACTGTGCTAATCCTTGTTTCTAGGGACAGGGAAGGACAGTGAGGGAAATTCTCCTTGTGCTATACTGTGCTAAAGCATTGATCATCAACCATCTTTAAAAAAACATTTTTTCTAGGGACAGAAAACTATAGGTAGGGAGAGTGTCAGTGTGTTTTACTGTGCTAATCCTTGTTTCTAGGGACAGGGAAGGACAGTGAGGGAAATTCTCCTTGTGCTATAGTGTGCTAAAGCATTGATCATCAACCATCTTTAAAAAAACATTTTTTCTAGGGACAGAAAACTATAGGTAGGGAGAGTGTCAGTGTGTTTTACTGTGCTAATCCTTGTTTCTAGGGACAGGGAAGGACAGTGAGGGAAATTCTCCTTGTGCTATAGTGTGCTAAAGCATTGATCATCAACCATCTTTAAAAAAAACATTTTTTCTAGGGACAGAAAACTATAGGTAGGGAGAGTGTCAGTTTCTTTCACTGTGCTAATCCTTGTTTCTAGGGACAGGGAAGGACAGTGAGGGAAATTCTCCTTGTGCTATAGTGTGCTAAAGCATTGATCATCAACCATCTTTAAAAAAACATTTTTTCTAGGGACAGAAAACTATAGGTAGGGAGAGTGTCAGTTTCTTTCACTGTGCTAATCCTTGTTTCTAGGGACAGGGAAGGACAGTGAGGGAAATTCTCCTTGTGCTATACTGTGCTAAAGCATTGATCATCAACCATCTTTAAAAAAACATTTTTTCTAGGGACAGAAAACTATAGGTAGGGAGAGTGTCAGTTTCTTTCACTGTGCTAATCCTTGTTTCTAGGGACAGGGAAGGACAGTGAGGGAAATTCTCCTTGTGCTATAGTGTGCTAAAGCATTGATCATCAACCATCTTTAAAAAAACATTTTTTCTAGGGACAGAAAACTATAGGTAGGGAGAGTGTCAGTGTGTTTTACTGTGCTAATCCTTGTTTCTAGGGACAGGGAAGGACAGTGAGGGAAATTCTCCTTGTGCTATAGTGTGCTAAAGCATTGATCATCAACCATCTTTAAAAAAACTTTTTTTCTAGGGACAGAAAACTATAGGTAGGGAGAGTGTCAGTTTCTTTCACTGTGCTAATCCTTGTTTCTAGGGACAGGGAAGGACAGTGAGGGAAATTCTCCTTGTGCTATAGTGTGCTAAAGCATTGATCATCAAACATCTTTAAAAAAACATTTTTTCTAGGGACAGAAAACTATAGGTAGGGAGAGTGTCAGTTTCTTTCACTGTGCTAATCCTTGTTTCTAGGGACAGGGAAGGACAGTGAGGGAAATTCTCCTTGTGCTATACTGTGCTAAAGCATTGATCATCAACCATCTTTAAAAAAACATTTTTTCTAGGGACAGAAAACTATAGGTAGGGAGAGTGTCAGTTTCTTTCACTGTGCTAATCCTTGTTTCTAGGGACAGGGAAGGACAGTGAGGGAAATTCTCCTTGTGCTATACTGTGCTAAAGCATTGATCATCAACCATCTTTAAAAAAACATTTTTTCTAGGGACAGAAAACTATAGGTAGGGAGAGTGTCAGTTTCTTTCACTGTGCTAATCCTTGTTTCTAGGGACAGGGAAGGACAGTGAGGGAAATTCTCCTTGTGCTATAGTGTGCTAAAGCATTGATCATCAACCATCTTTAAAAAAACATTTTTTCTAGGGACAGAAAACTATAGGTAGGGAGAGTGTCAGTTTCTTTCACTGTGCTAATCCTTGTTTCTAGGGACAGGGAAGGACAGTGAGGGAAATTCTCCTTGTGCTATACTGTGCTAAAGCATTGATCATCAACCATCTTTAAAAAAACATTTTTTATAGGGACAGAAAACTATAGGTAGGGAGAGTGTCAGTGTGTTTCACTGTGCTAATCCTTGTTTCTAGGGACAGGGAAGGACAGTGAGGGAAATTCTCCTCGTGCTATACTGTGCTAAAGCATTCCTCATCAACCATCTTTAAAAAAACATTTTTTCTAGGGACAGAAAACTATAGGTAGGGAGAGTGTCAGTGTGTTTTACTGTGCTAATCCTTGTTTCTAGGGACAGGGAAGGACAGTGAGGGAAATTCTCCTTGTGCTATAGTGTGCTAAAGCATTGATCATCAACAATCTTTAAAAAAACATTTTTTCTAGGGACAGAAAACTATAGGTAGGGAGAGTGTCAGTGTGTTTTACTGTGCTAATCCTTGTTTCTAGGGACAGGGAAGGACAGTGAGGGAAATTCTCCTTGTGCTATAGTGTGCTAAAGCATTGATCATCAACCATCTTTAAAAAAACATTTTTTCTAGGGACAGAAAACTATAGGTAGGGAGAGTGTCAGTTTCTTTCACTGTGCTAATCCTTGTTTCTAGGGACAGGGAAGGACAGTGAGGGAAATTCTCCTTGTGCTATAGTGTGCTAAAGCATTGATCATCAACCATCTTTAAAAAAACATTTTTTCTAGGGACAGAAAACTATAGGTAGGGAGAGTGTCAGTTTCTTTCACTGTGCTAATCCTTGTTTCTAGGGACAGGGAAGGACAGTGAGGGAAATTCTCCTTGTGCTATAGTGTGCTAAAGCATTGATCATCAACCATCTTTAAAAAAACATTTTTTCTAGGGACAGAAAACTATAGGTAGGGAGAGTGTCAGTTTCTTTCACTGTGCTAATCCTTGTTTCTAGGGACAGGGAAGGACAGTGAGGGAAATTCTCCTTGTGCTATAGTGTGCTAAAGCATTGATCATCAAACATCTTTAAAAAAACATTTTTTCTAGGGACAGAAAACTATAGGTAGGGAGAGTTTCAGTGTGTTTTACTGTGCTAATCCTTGTTTCTAGGGACAGGGAAGGACAGTGAGGGAAATTCTCCTTGTGCTATAGTGTGCTAAAGCATTGATCATCAACCATCTTTAAAAAAACATTTTTTCTAGGGACAGAAAACTATAGGTAGGGAGAGTGTCAGTTTCTTTCACTGTGCTAATCCTTGTTTCTAGGGACAGGGAAGGACAGTGAGGGAAATTCTCCTTGTGCTATAGTGTGCTAAAGCATTGATCATCAACCATCTTTAAAAAAACATTTTTTCTAGGGACAGAAAACTATAGGTAGGGAGAGTGTCAGTTTCTTTCACTGTGCTAATCCTTGTTTCTAGGGACAGGGAAGGACAGTGAGGGAAATTCTCCTTGTGCTATACTGTGCTAAAGCATTGATCATCAACCATCTTTAAAAAAACATTTTTTCTAGGGACAGAAAACTATAGGTAGGGAGAGTGTCAGTTTCTTTCACTGTGCTAATCCTTGTTTCTAGGGACAGGGAAGGACAGTGAGGGAAATTCTCCTTGTGCTATACTGTGCTAAAGCATTGATCATCAACCATCTTTAAAAAAACATTTTTTCTAGGGACAGAAAACTATAGGTAGGGAGAGTGTCAGTTTCTTTCACTGTGCTAATCCTTGTTTCTAGGGACAGGGAAGGACAGTGAGGGAAATTCTCCTTGTGCTATAGTGTGCTAAAGCATTGATCATCAACCATCTTTAAAAAAACATTTTTTCTAGGGACAGAAAACTATAGGTAGGGAGAGTGTCAGTTTCTTTCACTGTGCTAATCCTTGTTTCTAGGGACAGGGAAGGACAGTGAGGGAAATTCTCCTTGTGCTATACTGTGCTAAAGCATTGATCATCAACCATCTTTAAAAAAACATTTTTTATAGGGACAGAAAACTATAGGTAGGGAGAGTGTCAGTGTGTTTTACTGTGCTAATCCTTGTTTGTAGGGACAGGGAAGGACAGTGAGGGAAATTCTCCTTGTGCTATACTGTGCTAAAGCATTCCTCATCAACCATCTTTGAAATCCTTGTTTTTTGGACAGTCAGGGAAATTGTCGTTGTGCTATTCTGTGCGAAAGCAATCATCCTCAACCATATTTAGAAATCCTTAAGTAAAGGGACAGAGAAGTACACCTGAAGGTAGCCCTTATTGCTTTTTTCCCATCTCCCTGCAGGCCATCTATTAGAATGTCTGGAAGGCAAACAAGGAGAGGCAGACAGTCAGGAGGCAATAAAAGAGGGCAAGCAGGCTCTGTGTCTGGGGGCAACAGTGCTGGTCGTGGACGCGGTGCATTGTCATCAGCACATGGCCATGGGACACGCTTGTCCTTCTTTTCGGCAGCTGGACATGTTGAGCCACATCATGCCGAAGACTTGGTAGAGTGGATGACCAAGCCCTCCTCCTCCTCATCCTCTCTCACCCAGGCTCAGGGTACTGGCAAAGCAGCTGCCAAAGCGTCCTCTTCCCTGGTATCAATGTCAGACTCATCATCAGTCACTCCTTCCCTAGACCCACCATGTCCTCCTCCTGAGGAGTCCCCCGAACTGTTTGAGCACAGTGTTGGGTACATGCTCCAGGAGGATGCCCAGCGTTTCGAAGGGTCTGATGATGAAACCCAGCTACAGGAAGGCAGTAGCGTGAGAGCAGACAGAGGGGATGCTCAAGAAGGACACCAATCTGGCAGTCATGTTCCAGCAGCTGCAGCATACTGCCAGATTGGCTCCAGTGATGAGGAGGGAGGGGATGATGAGGTCACTGACTCCACGTGGGTGCCTAATAGGAGAGAGGAGGAGGAGGAGGATGAGGAGGAGGCACATCTCCAACGAGGCAGGATGCCCTTTGGTGGCCAGCGTAAGGGCAGTACACCAACGGAATCACACCGCAGAGCTCCGCCTGTGCAGGGCGCTGCCTCTGCCCGTCATTCAAAAAGTTCTTTGGTGTGGGCCTTTTTTGAGGCTAGTGCATCAGATCGCACAGCTGCTGTTTGCAACATATGTCTCAAGCGTATATCGCGTGGCCAAAACATCAGCCGCTTGGGTACCACATGCCTGACCAGACATATGTTGACCTGCCATGCAGCTCGTTGGCAAGCCTACCTCAAAGACCCACACCAAAGAACAAAGCGGACCTCTCCTTGCACCGCATCAGCTGGGATCTCCAACCCCACTATAACTTCAGTCCTCTCTGAAACATGCACTGAGAGGAATGAAGGTGTAGAATTAGGTGTGTCACAGCCAAGTACTTGCGGCCACTCTGCTAGCAGTACACCGACGTCCGATTCTAGCAGGCAAATTTCCCTGCCCCAGCTGCTGGACCGTCGAAAGAAGTTCACTCCCAGCCATCCACATGCCCAGCGGTTGAATGCTAGCTTGGCTAAATTGCTAGCGCTTCAACTGCTGCCTTTTCAGTTGGTAGACTCGGCCCCCTTCCGTGAGTTTGTGCAATGTGCGGTTCCTCAGTGGCAGGTTCCCAAACGCCACTTTTTCTCACGGAAGGCTATTCCGGCTCTCTACCGGCATGTGGAAGGCAATGTCTTGGCCTCGCTGGACAGGGCGGTCAGCGGTAAGGTGCATATTACCGCTGACTCATGGTCCAGCAGGCATGGACAGGGACGTTACCTTTCTTTCACGGCCCATTGGGTCACTCTTTTGGCAGCTGGGAAGGATGCAGGACAAGGTGCAGTAGTGTTGGAGGTTGTTCCACCGCCACGCCTCCAAAATGCTACTACTGGTTGTGACACACCTCTCTCCTCCACCCCCTCCTCTTCTTCTTCCTCCATGGCCTCTTCCTGTGCTTTGTCCTCTGAACCAGCGGTGCTCCGTAGCCGTTCAAGGGGCTACGCAAGTACGCAGGCAAAAAGATGCCATGCCGTGCTTGCGCTGGTGTGTTTGGAGGACAGAAGCCACACTGGGGCAGAGGTCCTGTCTGCTCTGCAGGGCCAGGCCGAGAGGTGGTTGACGCCACGCCAGCTTAAGCCAGGAATGGTGGTTTGCGACAATGGCACCAACCTCCTCTCCGCCCTCCGACAGGGACAACTGACCCATGTGCCCTGTGTGGCTCACGTCCTTAACCTGGTGGTGCAGCGGTTCTTGGGCAGGTACCCGGGCTTACAGGATGTCCTGAGGCAGGCCAGGAAAGTCTGTGTGCATTTCCGCAGATCTTATAATGCCAGTGCTCGCCTGGCTGAGCTGCAAAAGGAGTTGAACCTGCCCAAGAACCGCCTTATATGTGACATGCCCACCAGGTGGAACTCAACGTTGGCCATGCTGCAGCGGCTGCACACGCAGCAGAGGGCCATCAATGAGTACCTGTGCGACTACGGCACCAGGACAGGGTCAGGGGAGCTTGGTTTTTTTTCTCCACGCCAGTGGGGCATGATCAGGGATGCATGCACTGTCCTGGCACCATTTGAGGAGGCCACAAGGATGGTGAGCAGTGACAGTGCATGCATCAGTGACACTGTACCTCTTGTCCACCTGTTGGAGCACACGCTGCGTGGAATAATGGACAGGGCACTTGAGGCAGAACAGAGGCAGGAAGAGGAGGACTTCCTTGCCTCTCAAGGCCCCCTTTACCCAGACAGTGTTCCTTCTGTCCCACCCATCGCACAGGAAGAGGAGGAGGAGGAGGAGGAGGAGGAGGATTGTGTCAGCATGGAGGTGGAGGCTGGCACTCAGCATCATCAGCAGCAGTCTTTTAGGGATGATTTACAGTCCCAAGAAACCAGTGGACTTGTACGTGGCTGGGAGGAGGTGGCTGCGGATCATGTCGTCCTTAGTGACCCAGAGGACTCCGGACCGAATGCCTCAGCAAACCTACGCTGCATGGCCTCCCTGATCCTGCAAAGTCTGCGGAAGGATCCTCGTATTCTTCGGATCAAGGAGAGGGACCATTACTGGCTGGCCACTCTCCTTGATCCACGGTACAAGGGTAAGGTTGCGGACCTTATGTTACCGTCGCAGAGGGAGCAGAGGATGAGACAACTCCGGGAGGCCTTGCAGAAAGGTCTGTGCAATGCGTTCCCAGAGACTGGGAGGTTACAAACTCCTGGTCCTGGACAACGAGTTGCTGAGGCTTCGGCCAGTCAAAGAAGGAGCGGTGGGGAAGCTGGCCGTCTGACCGATGCGTTCAGACAATTCTTTAGTCCGCAGCCCCAAAGTATGATCGGTTCCAGCAACCATCGCCAGCGTCTAAAAAAACATGGTGCAGGAATATCTAGGGGCAAGGTCAGACTTGGACACCTTCCCCACCGAAAATCCTCTGGCTTACTGGGTCTTGAGGATGGATCACTGGCCAGAGCTTGCACAGTATGCAATTGAGCTACTGGCCTGTCCTGCATCCAGCGTTCTTTCGGAACGCACATTCAGTGCTGCTGGAGGATTTGTCACAGATCACAGGGTGCGCCTGTCCACCGACTCGGTTGATCGACTGACTTTCATCAAGATGAACCAGTCTTGGATCACCACCAGCTACCACACACCTGATGCTGATATAACAGACTAATTGATTTTAACATGTCACATCCCTTCAAGACTGATGCTGATGCTGAGTGCCTGTGCTGTTATGTTGACTGGCTATCCTCCTCCTCCGAGTCCTCAATGATACAATTGATGATGATAGCTTGGAAGATCATTTTTGTTTATGGGAGCCGCCACCAGTGGCTAAGGCCCAATTTTTCAGCCCCTGTTTAACAGGGGCGTGTAATTACAATTTTTGAAGCAATACTTTGCAACAGGGCTCATTGCTGTGCTCCAAGTACAGTATCTGTGAGGGGTTGGAGTGTTGTGCCACCAGTGCCTAAGGCCCAATTTTTCAGCCCCTGTTTAACAGGGGCGTGTCATTACAATTTTTGAAGCAATACTTTGCAACAGGGCTCATTGCTGTGCTCCAAGTACAGTATCTGTGAGGGGTTGGAGTGTTGTGCCACCAGTGCCTAAGGCCCAATTTTTCAGCCCCTGTTCAACAGGGGCATGTAATTACAATTCTTGATCTAATAATTCACAGCAGGGCCCATTGCTGCACCCACCAAGAGTAACTCTGAGGGCTTACAGTGTTGTGGCAACGCCACCACCACCACCACCACGAAAGGCCCAATTTTTCAGCCCCTGTTCAAAAGGGGCATGTAATTACAATTCTTGATCTAATAATTCACAGCAGGGCCCATTCCTGCACCCACCAAGAGTAACTCTGAGGGCTTACAGTGTTGTGGCAACACCACCACCACCACCACCACCACGAAAGGCCCAATTTTTCAGCCCCTGTTCAACAGGGGCATGCAATTACAATTCTTGATCTAATAATTCACAGCAGGGCCCATTGCTGCACCCACCAAGAGTAACTGTCAGGGCTTACAGTGTTGTGGCACCAGCACCACCATCAAAGGCCCAATTTTTACTACCACTGTTCAACAATTATATGTAATTACAATTCCTGATATAATAGTTGACAGCAGGGCGTTCCAGCACCAACCAAGAGTAACTGTGAGTGCTTACAGTGTTGTGCCAACACCAACAACTAAGGGGCCTATTTCTGCAGAGTATATACGGCAGGTCCCTACTTTCAAACATCCAACTTACAAACGACTCCTACTTGCAAACGCAAGAAGACAACAGGAAGTGAGAGGAAATCTACCCCTAGGAAGGAAAATTCTCTCCTGTAAGAATTAATGTGGGAGAAAGGTGTCTCCTCTGTACTGATGCTTTATCACCAATCCTTGTTTCAAGAAAAACACCACATTTCAAAAACAGTTGTCATTGGGACGGAAAGTGAGGTGAAATGTTCTGAACAGGGGCACAGACAGCAAAACAAATGTTACAGGGGTGATAACCCTTACCTATGTTTTCCAAAAAGTTTAAAAATAGATTTTTGGGCTGGAGCTACACTTAAACAATGTACCTGTTCAAAATTACAAACAGATTCTACATAAGAACAAACCTACTGTCCCTGTCTTGTATGCACCGCCTGTATACGGCTGTTCAGAGTATATAGGGCCTTTTTTATCTTATGTGCGGGGTTCCCCTTAATATCCATACAAGACCCAAAGGGGCTGGTAATGGGCTGGGGTAGGGGGGGGGGGGTCATGGGGTAGCTATGCCATTTTTCTTAAAGATTTTCATCCATATTACCGGGACCAGACATTACATTAAAGCCGCAAGCAGTTTTAAATGGCTTTTTTTTCCTTTAGAAGTGTCATTTTGTGCAGGGACAGTTCTAAACACGGGAAACACGTGGCACTTCACAGGCATACTTTAGACACCCCCCAGGTACGATATTTAAAGGAATATTTGACTTTTTTTTTTCACTTTATGCATCATTAAAATGACTGCTCCCGAAAAACGACCGTTTTTAAAACTTCTTTTTGCATTGATACATGTCCCCTGGTGCAGAACCCGGGTTCCCAAACCCTTTTTAGGACAATAACATGCATAATAGTCGTTATAATTAGCACTTTAGAATTCGAACATTCGCATCCATTGTATTTAATAGGGTTCTAATGTTCGTACGAACTTTCGGTCCGTTCGCGGGTTCTGGTGCGAACCGAACCCGGGGGTGTTCGGCTCATCACTACTGAAGACTCCAAGGATGTATGACATCAATTGCCTAGGCATGGAAACCAGGAAGTAACTGAAGAAATGTATGATATACTTTCCTATCCATTTGCTAATGCTAGCAGCATTAAGGATTAAAAATAGTCAATGTTGATTGAGAGAGCGATTATATAGAGGGTAGCTAACACGGAGGCAGCCACTGGAGGGACAAAAATCTACTAGCGTATAAATTACAATACGAAAAATACTGTAAGAAACTACAGGTCAAGTAAACATTAAAGTGACATTTTCAGTAATGTTACAAGCATGCAAGAATTAATTACTGACAACACAATATATAGTAACAGTTTAGAAATTAAGATAAAAATAACTGTGCTTAGGTAACCACAAAAATCTTACTTGTATTATGAGCAGCCACTGTCTTTGCTATCTAAATAGGTAAGCCAGTATAGGTGAATGTTTAAACTGTGGTTGCTTAACTTTAGATGATGAGTTGTACTGCAAATACTGTAGTGAATACTATGAATACCACTCTTAACCACTTAAGCCCCAGGCCAATATGCAGCATAAAGACCAGGCCCCTTTTTGCGATTCGGCACTGTGTCACTTTAACTGACAATTGCGCGGTCGTGCGACGTGGCTCCCAAACAAAATTGGTCTTCTTTTTTTTCTCACAAATAGAGCTTTCTTTTGGTGGTATTTGATCACCCCTGTGGTTTTTATTTTTTGCGCTATAAACAAAAATAGAACGACAATTTTGAAAAAAATGCAATATATATATATATATATATATATATATATATATATATATATATATATAAATATATATTAAATTTTTTTTTTCCTCTGTTTAGGCCGATATGCATTCTTCTACATATTTTTGGTTAAAAAAATTGCAATCGGCGTTTATTGATTGGTTTGCGCAAAAGTTATAGCGTTTACAAAATAGGGGGTAGTTTTATGGCATTTTTTTCTTTTTTTTTTTTTTACTAGTAATGGCGGCGATCAGTGATTTTTTTCGTGACTGCGAAATTATGGCGGACACATCGGACACTTTTGACACATTTTTGGGACCATTGTCATTTTTACAGCGAGCAGTGCAATAAAAATGCACTGGTTACTGTAAAAATGACACTGGCAGTAAAGGGGTTAACCACTAGGGGCGCTGAAGGGTTAAGTGTGCCTAAGGGCGGGATTCTAACTGAGGGGGGGTGTGGCCACGAGTGACACGTCACCAATCTCCGCTCTGATTACACAGAGCGGAGATCGGTGACAGTGTCAGTAGGCGAGCGGGGAGATGTTGTGTTTACACTAACATCTCCCGGCTCCATCCCTCCGTGAGACGATCGCGGGGATCCCCGCGGCGATCGAGTCCGCGGGACCTGCGGTCGGACTCACGGGGATGACTGCAGGGTCGCGAAGGCGCCGGCGCACGCGCGACCACATGGCAGGCAGTTAAAGGGGACATACAGGTACGTGATTGTGCCTGTGCGAGCCATTCTGCCGACGTATATATGCCGTGAGCGGTCGTTAAGCGGTTAAATCAATCAAAGTTCCAACATGATACTATAAAAGTGACAAGTAAAGTGCCATAGTGCAAATGGAAAAAGTCTCTCGAGTGCAATATGAAGTGCTTCGTGCTTTGTTCCCAGGATACTCCCTGTGTTTCCACCACGTGATTCAATATAGTCACTCCGCACTCACCAGATGCTGGTGACTCCCTCACTGTATAGTGAGGAAAGCCAACTGGGCTTGTAGGTCTTTTTGGGGGACTTTTTCCATTTGCATTATGGCACTTTACGTTTCACTTTTTATAGTATCATGTTGGAACTTTGATTGGTTTAAGAGTGGTATTCATAGTATTCGCTACAGTATTTGCAGTACAACTCATCATCTAAGGTTAAGCAAGCACAGTCTGAACATTCACCTATAATAGTAACAGTTTAATTTTCCAGAAACGCTGCACTCTTTATTAGTATAAAGCCATCCTTTTGTTCCTTAGTGACTTTGCCTAAAATCAGGACAAACATCAATGTCTGCTGCAGTATGGAGAAAGCAATCTCAGTCTTCTCTTCCCCAGCCATGAGCCTGCAACATTGTAACTTTGTAACAAGTCAGTGGAGGAGACATCTAACAGCAGATGGTGGACATGTAAGCCGATTGTGTCTATACTGGTTCAGTGAATTAGCGGCTGGCCCAGGCTGGGGGAAAGGGTTAAGTTGTGCGTAATTATTTCCCAGGCTTATTGGTCCCAGCCAGCCCACCTGTGGTATAAAAAGGGGGGAAGGCTGAGGTCCGGGACTCTTGGTTGATTCTGATCCCACTCTTGGCTTGCGATGCTGGGACTGCTGCGCCTTGAAGTCCACTAAAGGCATAGGAGATTACGGAGGACATCCAAGTCATGGAGAATTCCAGCATGGAGTTAGGGTTAGGAATGGGACTTATTCATATTTAACTGTTATGTTTAAGTTTCACCAGTTGTCAGGTATGTACTTACCGAGGCCGAGATGCCGAGAGCGGTTCACCCTTGCGACTTGACGCACTCCACCCCCTGGAGGTGAGACAGGTAGAGGATGGCGCGAAGAGGCACTGGCTACCAGCAGGTGGGGTAAGTCTTGCTAGACGATCTGGTAGAGCTGAGTTGACCGAGAACAGGCTGAGGGTAAAACACCAGGCGGGTGCAGGCTCTTAGCAGGAACTAGCTGAAGGCAGAAGTCCAGAGCAAACAGGGGGTCAGAGGAAGCAGGCGGAAGACTGAGTCCGGGTACGTGCTGCTGATGTTGGAAGTGCAGACCGGGAGTCTAACACAGTAGACAAGTATAAGTCCAGATAGGTACAAGCAGCAGGTCAGAGCTGAAGATACGTGGCAGGTCCGAGATGCAGGCAGAAGGTCAGGGGCTGGAGACAAGTAGCAGATCCGAGTCACAGGCCGGGGTTCAAACACAGGCAGAGGAAGAGATCCGTATAACAAGCCGAAGGTCAGGTGCAGGAGAGATGAGTAGAGTAGTCAAGCCGATCCGGGTCACAACAGGAGTTCAAGTGCAGATACAGGAAACCAGGTACAACAGGGAAGCTGACAACAAACCACCAACCTGTCAGTGCAGCTAGGCCTCTTTATATAGGCTCGCCTGTATTCCTATTGGCGCATTAGCGCGCATGCGCACGCGCCGTTCCACTGGCTTGCACACGCGCATGTGCCGAAGCGCTGTCCCGCGTATGCGCCGAAGTGCCATTCCGCCATGCATGCGCGCAGGGCGCTGGCTGGCGCGACTGGATTGAGGATTTCTCTGACACCAGTAAAGTTACATTAACTGTTCCAAGTCTGGTCTGAAGTTATTTAAAGGGGTGCATGTGAGTTCTGGCGTATTCAAAGAACCCGGGTCTCTAAAGCACACAAGGGTATGAAGCTCAGCTACTACAAAAGGATTAACTCAGCAAGACAAGGAATGTAGTTGCTATAAGTAACTAAGCACACGTTCAAGACACCAAGCAACCAGTCATTAGGCGTGGTACCTGATAAGGTGACATGTCCTCCGGTAGCGAGGGGGTCGCTATTCTAGCTACCTCCCTATCGGATAGTATCCAATAGCAACTGGATCCAAACCTGCGTTACGGAGATCCATGGCCTGGTTACTAGGTAATGGAATGAAGGAGTTAATGAGCATGCATGGAATCAGCGCTATGAGCTCAGCGGAACCCTATTCTGTTAGACCCCTTTCACACTGGGGTGTTTTTCATGTGCTCGTGGGCTAAAAATAGTGTCTGTAAAGCACCTGTCTTGCAACCCCAGTGTGAGAGCCGAGTGCTTTCACACTGGAGCGGTGTGCTTGCAGGATTTTAGAAAAAGTCATGCAAGCAGCATCTTCGGGGTGGTGGAGGAGCAGTGTATACACCGCTCCTCCACCGCCCCTGCCTTGGAATCAATGGGCCACCGCTGCCGAAGCGTCTGCAAAGCGCTTCGACAGCGGCGCTTTGTAGGCAAATTTATTCAGCCGCTATCGGGGGTTAAAAGTGCCCCACTAGCGGCCAAAAAGCGCCGCTATAACAGCTGTAAAGTGCCGCTAAAATTAGAGGAACTCTGTATTATTACTGCACACAGTGAAGGCTCATCTCTATTTCGGAGAACTGCCTTAATGTTAGATTCTTCACATAGTCCCGAGCATTGATGAGCACACTCAAGGTACTCCCACATGCAGGGCGACAGACAAACATGCTTTCATAAATGATCGATTTATTTTATGATCAATCTTTTCTGATAGGACTAATTGCTCTATAGTTAACACTACATTTGATTGATATGCTGGGAAGTGGATTTAGTTAAGATACCATCCTAAATTGCGATGATTATAAGTTATCGATCGCATTTCTGATTCTACCATGTAATCTCATAATCTGATAAACTGATGTAGCGGACCACCAAAATTGGGGTTGCTATGCCTTAAATTTAGGGGCAGCCTGAGCAATAGTTTGGCTCAGGTCTTCGGTATTCTTAACATTGGACTCTGCTCTGCTGTGGTGTTACCTGGGTGTATAGTTCCCCTTGACCTGCGGGTGGCACTGTCGCTCAGGTCTCGGGTTGAACCACGGGTGACATTGTGGTGTGATTGGGTGTCTTCTCTCGGTAGCCATGCAGTGGGTGTGGTCTACCTGCTGTGCATGCCGGGAGAGGGTACAAAAGTGTCAGACGCCATGATCTGGGGAGGTTGGCCGGGGGATTCCAAGGTGGAACCCCTCGTGGCAGAAGTCACGCCCGTTGGCCCTGCTGGCCAGGGGGTGCATGAATTGACCGACGAGTCTCGGGCACCTTTGGCCCGAGGCTGTAGTGTTTCAGGTAGGCCCAGTACCTTCAACTGGGTCTACAGCTAAATCACTGGAGTCCCAGAGAACCCGAGGGAGGGTGGTCCGCTCTGAAGGAGAGGAAACCGGGGGAGGACCTGTCCGGAGGATCGGTGAAGGAAGTCACTGACTCAGGAGAGGACTGGTTGCCTATCAGAGGGAAGGATTCCGTGAGTTGCACAGTAGCGCCTGTGATGTGCCCCATTGGCACCTATGATCTCTAAAGGTTGCAGGCGTTAAAGAGTTCTAGACTCAGGAACTACAGGATTCTGTGGCAGAGGATCTCCTGAACTTGTCTTTGAGGGGACTAAATTTGAAGTAACTGTTCGTGCTCCACTCCGGCTGCTAGAACTGTGAGAGGGATCTATCCGGGTGAGCAATACCCACTCAGGCTTGAGTGGAGAATAGGGTGACTGGGTGCCGCGTGCCTGAACCTATCTCCCTAACCAACTCTATCTCTGTCTTCAACCTTTTCCCAATTTGTTCCGAGCAAGGAAAATAAACTCGTCTGTTGGAGTTTAAACACGGTCTGGACATTGGCATTCTTTTGGGAGAAAGAATAGACTTTTCCCTACATTCTAGGGACGAGAACCAATAGAGGGAGATAACTCGCTGCAGGACCCAAAAATAGTATGAACACTGCTCAACCTCTTATATCAGGAGGATACGGGCATGTGGCATGGTGTGCCTTACCCTGCAAGTGACGATAAGCAGGAAAAAGGGTCTGTGTGCTACACGTGGGGGCTCGAGTCCGGGATGTTTTGCAGCTACCCCCTAGAAGTTGGACTATCTTTTTCCCCGTGTATGTGATTCTGTGAAAGACGGTCATTTGGAAAAATTTAACTGCGTAATTTATGAGGAAAATGGAGGTCAGGCCTGTACTGGACTTTTTCTAAACTGCGTAGTTCGTGGGCGTGTCTCAAACATAGAAAAGCCCGCGAGCTACGTGCAGGAAGAAGAAAAGGGGAGGAGCCCCCGACACTTGTGTGTTGCACGTGGCGCATTGGCGCCAAAGGGACAGTACGAGCTGGATTAGTGATGGAGAAGCAATATATCTGCTGCCCCATGGAATTCTGTTGCATCGGGACCTCGGATGTTCCCAACCATTTCAACCATGGACATTGCTCCCCTCACTGCCCCCCTGACGGATACAGGGATCCAGCTTAAGCCTAGGGGCCGTTTCGCTCTCTATGTTTACCAAGATGCGGAGGCCCTGGACATGCTCTTCCCCTGGTGCCAAGGACTAGCGGTGCGGCTACGGCCTTTTGGATGGTGTGCATCCTGTGGAGAGTTTCTCTTTGAGGTGGACCAGCCCACCAAGAAACCCCGGGTCTACCAGGTCAACTGCCTTACGAGTACCGTCACTTCCGAGGAAGAAACCTGTACTCCCACAGTTGAGCCCACGCACACCGCGTCGACTGCCACGGAGGTGGCCAAATGAGATGTCTCAGCTGTCGCAGAGCCATCGGGGGATACCGTAGCGGATGCTGCCTCCGTCACCACTGAGACCTCCATTCCGCCCGCCAAGCGAAGGGTGGGCTATGTTAAGGCCTCCCGCGGCCGCGGTCGAAGCCTGCCCCAGCGCCTGCCTGAACCGGATCTCAAAGCCGGAGGGACCTCCAGGAGATCCACGTCAGGGGACGGTAAGGAGGCTGGGGGAACTGTGACATTGAGTTTGCCGGGAGAGGGAAGCAAGCTCATACCCCATGCTTCTGGGGATGTGTGGACAGCCAACCCGCGGGAACTTTCTGTTTTTGGGGACGGTGTGTCTGTGTCCACCAAGAATTACCTGCCGGCAGAGGAGTATGACACTTCCGATCTGGATTCATCATCCAATGTGGGGGATGATTATAAGATCAACAAGGTTTTCGTTAAAGGGGGCTGGGACAAAGTTCGGATGACTTCACCCCGCAGCCTTAAAGGGGGATCACCAATGGACTCTGGGGAAACTACACCCCGAGTGGAAGCCCCTGTTTTAAAGGAAGATGTTGTTCCCACACCAGCTCTGCCTGCACCTGCGTTATCAGTACCTGCTGCTACAGAGGGACGTCCGCCGTTGCGACCACCTTTGCCACAGCTTGAACCAGCCTCATTAACAAGGTCCCCGGATGCTATTATTCTTCCTGGAGCGGGAGATCGGGCAACCATGCCACCCTTAGCCCGGTTGCAGCGGCTCCTAAATAGAAAGATTGCCACGGAGTACAGGTGGGAATACCCTTATGTTCCCAAAGAGCTTCTCTTTGAAATCGAGGCTTACCGGGAGCGGTGGTATGCTGACTTTGTCTGGGACCATTTGGAAGTGCACCAAGGCCGCAGGTATTTAAAATGTTCTGTCACCATGGCAGATCGCTACAAAGGGTGCCGTAAAGCATGGACTAATTGTCGGCTCATCCATGCGGATCATGTGGTGATTTGCTGCAGAGAGAAAGACGATACTGTGTATTCAATTGAGACACTGGATAAACAGTGGAGGACTCTTGTTCTCCCAGACCCTCAGTATTATCTGTGAGATGGAACTTGTGTGCGGTTTTTATTATTCCATTTCACTGGGACTGCCTGCCCTGAGCTCGTAACTTTGCCTGCTGCTCCAAGGGGAAACTCTACTCAACTGAGGCAACGGAGAACTGTTTTTTTCTCTCTTTCTCCTCAGCTCCGCAAGGAAAGAAGTGTTTTTTTCCTCTCCTCACTGAACTATGGGGTAGCCTAGTCAGGAACAAAGCGGGCAACCGTCGTGGTCAAGATGGAAGACTTGTGTGAAGTAAATTCATGCCCACGCGCAATATTAGTGTGTATTGACCTGAGTTGCCACTAGGTGGTGGTGTTTTGCAGAAATGTTTACTGAAAGCTAGGCTTAGAAAAAAAAATTCTAGAGGGTAATCATCTTTTTCCAGAGAGATGGTTTTCTTCTGTATACCTTAGATGTAGGATGGTTTACTGTGTGCTGTGTTTTCTTTTCTCTCCCTCTGCAGGTGATCTGCTGTCAACTCTACCGGAGAATGGGTGGGGTAGATATGTTAGGAGGTGTGGGATTGTAATTTGTGATATACTGTGTGTTTTTGTATGTATATTTTTTACATGATATTCTTCTTTCCTTTTCCTCTGCTATTCCCAAGTTGTTTGGTTCAGGCACCATTCAAAAATAATAGTACTGTACATAGTTAGGAAAGGACCAGAACTCACTCAGGATTGAGGGGAGTCTTTCTGATCTCTTCCCGCCACTGGGGACAGTGGCTTTTCAAGGGGGGGTATGTGTAGCGGACCCTCAAAATTGGGGGGTGGCACTGTCGCTCAGGTCTCGGGTTGAACCACGGGTAACATTGTGGTGTGATTGGGTGTCTTCTCTTGGCAGCCATGCAGTGGGTGTGGTCTACCTGCTGTGCATGCTGGGAGAGGGTACATAAGGGGCAGATGCCATGATCTGGGGAGATTGGCTGGGGGATTCCAAGGTGGAACCCCTGGTGGCGGAAGTCGCGCCCGTTGGCCCTGGCCAGGGGTTGCGTGAATTGACCGAGGAGTCTTGGGCACCTTTGGCCCGAGGCTGTAGTGTTCCAGGTAGGCCCAGTACCTTCAACTGGGTCTACAGCTAAATCACTGGAGTCCCAGGGGACCCGAGGGAGGGTGACCCGCTCTGAAGGAGAGGAAACCAGGGGAGGACCTGTCCGGAGGATCGGTGAAGGAAGTCACTGTCTCAGGAGAGGCCTGGTTGCCTATCAGAGGGAAGGATTCCTTGAGTTGCACAGTAGCGCCTGTGATGTGCCCAATTGGCACCTATGGTCTCAAAAGGTTGCAGGCGTTAAAGAGTTCTAGACTCAGGAACTAAAGGATTCTGTGGCAGAGGATCTCCTGAACTTGTCTTTGAAGGGGACTAAATTTGAAGTAACTGTTTGTGCTCCACTCCGGCTGCTAGAACTGTGAGAGGGATCTATCCGGGTGAGCAATACCCACTCAGGCTTGAGTGGAGAATAGGGTAACTGGGTGCCGCGTGCCTGAACCTATTTCCCTACCTAATCCTATTGCTGTCTTCAACCTCTTTCCCAATTTTTTCCAAGCAAAGAAAATAAACTCATCTGTTGGAGTTGAAATACTGTCTGGACATTGGCCTTCTTTCGGGAAAGAAAAGATTTTCCCTACATTCTAGGGACGAGAACCAATGGAGGGAGGTAACTCGCTGCAGGACCCAAAAATAGTATGAACACCGCTCAACCTCTTATATCAGGAGGATACGGGCATGTGGCATGGTGTGCCTTACCCTGCAAGTGAAGGTAAGCAGGAAAAAGGGTCTGTGTGCTACACTGAAATAAGAACGTATTTGTGAACAAATTATCTCAGTGCTACTGTCAATGCAAAACAATAGAAAATTATCAGTTCTCAGTTAATCAAATCCCATCTAAACCGAGTCTAAAACAATCGTAAGGGAAGTTATGGCTTTTGATCAGTTTCTGATTGAATCGCTTTGATCAAACTGCACATCTACCAGATAATATATTTGAACCATAACTTCCACATTCCATCTCAAATAAAATAAATGGCTATAGATACACTTTAACATAAAAAAACAAATCTGATGTTAGGTGCCTATCATCTTAAAGTGAAACCACAGTGCATCTGAGCACCTCAAACCAATAACGCTATTTAATTCATTTTCAATATTCAAAACAAACTCACCCATCCATCCCGGTCTCAATGGTTTATTTTACTGAGAAATCACGCATTACGGGTCATCTTAAGTAAAGGCAGATGATTCATGTAGCATTTACTTCCTGGAATCCACATGCCCTTAGATCAGACATGCAGGCAGGAGGGTGTGCTTAGCTGAGAAAACCCCCTCCTCATGAAGATTCCTGTGATGTATGACATCATTTGCCTAGGAAGTAAGTGAAGTAATGTAAAAAAAAAAGTTTACAACAAGTAAATATGATATGCTTTCCTATCTATTTACTAATGCTAGCAGCATAAGGATTAAAAATAGTCATTGTTGATTGGGAGAGTGAAGTTCCACTTTAAAATATGTGTTATAGTTTCCCTTTAAAAAGCTACACATAGGCTTTTGATGTTAGCACAGTTCCAGTAATTCATGAATAGCAGTCATAGTTCCTTTACTGCCTGCTTGTAGTTGCTCATAATAGTTGCCATAAAATAAAGAAAATTATAAAATAATAATAAATACAAAAAGGCTAAAAAAAATATTCTCTTATTTTGTATGATGTCAGCTACAAAATGACATGTTCTCTTTGATGAAGTTTAATTTTGTGTAATCCTCAGAGTTGTGCTAAATTTCAATTTTATTTTATTGGGTTAAATTGTAAACTATTTGACACCAAAGCTTTTCCTCATACCCCACATTACTGCGTGTCTTTGAAAGGACAGGCAATGCAAATGCTATAAATTGGTTTGTAATTATGTCAGTCAAATATATTCATTAATTTTTAATTAACAACCAGGTAGTAAACTGCTTGATGATGTGATTATTAAAAGGATGCAGAATATAGCACATAATTAAAAAAAATCACCTTGTCTCCAGGTTTGTAGCAGCTTTAAATTTTTACCAAATAATATAGACTTAATTAGATACACATCTCTAGTACCTGGAAGGAGGGTACAGTGTACAAAGTCTCCAACTCATGTACATCGTGACACCTAAATGATGGCCAGCTGGATAAAGCAAATCTGTGATTTGCCTGTTCGGGTTTACTTTTACACCCCGGCTCTCTTCTCCAGCAGACCTTTTATTTAGTGTCCATTCACACGTTACCATGCGACTTTGGCTTTGACCAATGTGATTGCTTTGTTTGTGCCCTACAAAGTCACTAGACATGTGCAGAATGGAAAAAATAGTTTAGGTTTGTTTGGCTTCCTTATTTTCTAACGAATTCCAAGATCTTAGAACGATCTGAATTTGAATCAGTCGAAAATTGATCGACTAATTTGAATTATGTGTGAAGAATAGCTGATTGTTAAGGAGAGGGCCGTGAATCCGGCCGTCGCGTCCTTACCAACCGATGGCTCATCAACTGTCAGTAGGTTTATCCACTGACAGTTAAATGTAAAAAAGGAAATGCGGCAGTAAAAAATAAATGAAAAATGGTGTGCCCCCCCCCCCAATGCAGGCCCTTTGGGTCTGGTATGGTTTTTAAGGGGAACCCCAGGCCAAAATAAAAAAAACGGTGTGGGGTCCCCCCCAAAATCCATACCAGACCCTTATCCGAGCATTTAGCCCAGCAGGTCAGGAAGGGGGGGCGAGCTCTGCCCCCCAAAGCACCTTGTCCCCATGTTGATGGAGACAAGGGCATCTTCCCCACAACCCTGGCCAGTGGCTGTGGGGGTCTGTGGGTGGGGATCTTATTGGAATCTTGAAGCCCCCTTTAACAAGAGCCCCCAGATCCCCCCTATGTGAATGAGTATGGCCTAAAAACAAAAAACAATTCCTTTATTAAAAAGTCAATAATAAAAAAAGAATTCCCCCATTGTAGAGCGATCGTCAATTACGCCACCTGTCACCACCGCCGATCCGAAAAAAACCCCCAAAAAAACAAAGTCCAGTCCCGACTAAGGCTTCCGCTGTCTGATAGTTCTTACACAACTTAGGAATAGGGCCACCCGGTGGCATCACCGGGTGGCACAGCACATCTATCCAACAAAGAATAGCCATATATTCAATTCTTTGACGGAACCACCAATAGCAGCACAAAACCTTATACAGTTGAACCTCGGATTACGAGCATAATACGTTCCAGGAGTATGCTCGTAATCCAAAGTACTCGCATATCAAAGCGAGTGTTCCCATTGAAGTCAATGGAAATGAAAATAATTAGTTCCGCATTGACTTCTATGGGATGCAATACCGAATGCGGCCAGAGGTGGGGGGGTGCCGGAGAGCGCCGAAAACGGGCGAAAAGACCCGAGGACATGTCGGCTGACCTCAGCAAACATCGGGAAGGGACGGAAATTTAGTATTTCCGTGTATTTCCGAGTCTTTCCGAGCTTTGCCGAACGGCGGCATTCATCGCTGTTTGGCTCTGCTCGGCTCCTTTGCCCCCATACCTCAGGCCAAATGCGGTACTGCAGGCCTATTTAGCTTAAATTCTGCTCGTCTTGCGAGTCAACACTCGCAAACCGAGTCAGAATTTTTAAAAAAAATTGCTCGCAAATCAAATTGCTCTCAAACCAAGTTACTCTTAAACCAAGGTTCCACTGTACAACATAAAATTATAACCTATGACATATTTATGACTTATTAACTTATGATTTACTGTATAACATAAATTATAGTTTTCTTACAGGCTTCTGCCTCCTTATTGAATGACAGTCCAAACCTGGAATACAATTTTAAAATACTGGTCTTTTTTCCACCTCATCTGGGGCTCACGCTACTATTTGCAAAAGGGATTCAAAGCTGGCAGCAAAAATTAAGGCTGGATTCACACATTTCAATATTTTTTTTTCTATGTTTCCATGGGTTACCAACAATCATGCATTTTCATGCACTGCCATTGTCAAAAATAGACTCTATAATATGTCAATGTTTAAAAAAACTAACAATAAAAGTCAACGCATTGTGGACTAGCGCTATTGAAAGCTTAACTTCACTCAGCTCATAAAAATAATAGTTGAGTGCCCCCTTTTTAATGGTCTAATTTTCATTTAGTCCAGATAGATATAAAAGTGAGAAATACTTACCTTATTCCTCACTCTCCCAGCTGCTGGCATATTTTGCTGCCCCCACTCCAGCCATGTAATGTGGGTGGGCCCTTGAAGTCCTACATTATACATGATGTTGGCAAGAGAGGGCGGCTGCACAACCAACAGATAGAACCAGCTTTTTTGGATTGGTTTTCCTCTCCAGAACATCTAGGGAAGAAGTGTAAAGAAGCCTGTAGGACTGAGGAATAAGTTATGTAATACTCTTTATTACATGCCCCCTAAATTACATGAGCTTTACACCCATCAGAGCAAATAGTAAATGCAGCATCTATGTACACATCAGAAGATTGGTGAGCTTACTGATGTCAGCAGTTGCAGTGGCTGAGTTTGGCTTCCAATGGCTTTCCTCCGGTCTCTATAGGTCAGCTAAATGTACAGATGAATCAGCCTAATAATGAATCTAGCCTACACTCGACAAGACACAGATTTACTCATATCTGGTAAGAGGTATGTTCCATTGTCTGTGAAGGTTCTAATTTTCACCAGGTCATTGAATAGCTAGTAGCAGTTAGTAATATTCAAGAAATTTTATTTTAAAAGTTGAAGACATTTTGTCTTTTATGCAAGTAGCTTCCCCAATTAAAATATGTGTCAGCATTTATAGCCACATTAATAACTTACTTTAACCCAATTAACAGAGACTGCGTCAAGGCCAAGAACATGACGGAAGGTGGGAACAGCAGAGGTCAAAATCGCATGTTTATGCTATCACTCAGGATCTTCACATCACAGCCCCCTTTTTACATCACAGCCCCCTTTACATTACAGTGCTACCCTTAAAATGACAGTGCCTCTTAACATCACAGCCTCCGCTTATACGGCAGCCCTCCTTTAACATCGGAGTCCCTCCTTTACATAACAACCCTCACTTAAATCACAGACCCCCCCTTATCTCACAGCCTCCTTTACATCACAGTCTTAGGATAAAAGTGAAGGAAAATCCAACATTTGGAATTATTTCCCAGTGACAGCTGTCTAAGTAGACAATTTGGAGAAAAACTTCCTCTCACTTCCTGTTGGGTATACATGACAGGAAATCTCCCCTAAGGTGAGACACAAACAAACTTGACAGGTGATTTATCAACTTTCAATCTTATCTTGTTCCCCATTACAGCAAAATTCACTGTGTTGTTCCCCTTAAAGCATTAATTCCGACGGGGATTCCTACTCATGCTGTCCTGCGTAATATGGCTCTCCCCTTAGAGATGGATAGAGAAGCGGCACACACATGCAGGGTAAAGTGGTTGTAAACGCTAAAGGTTTTTTACCTTCAAAGTGCAGCTCCCCCTCAGCCACCCCCCCTCCTTATACTCACCTGATCCCGATCCTCATCTAGTGATATGCATGAGGGCAGAAGCTCTCCCGGGTCCTTCCCTCCTCATTGGCTGAAACACAGCCATTGTCTCCCACTGCAGTCAATCACAACCAGTGAGCAGGGGGTGGGGGGGCGAGCCTTGCTCTGTGTGTCTTATAGACCACAGAGGCAGCTTGGGAGAGAGTATGGATGAGTGCCCCCAGAGCAAGCAGCTTGCTCTGGGGGCACTCAGCAGGTGGGAGGAGCCCGTAGCATTGGTGGGGGACCCGAGAAGTGGAGGATACGTGCTGCTCTGTGCAAAACCATTGCACACAGCAGGTAAGTATGACATGTTTGTTTTTGATTTGTTTTTTAACATTTTTCCTTTACAAACACTTTAGGAGTGCCCAGCGGGCAAGGTTTTTTAGAGAAAGTCTGTGCAACCCCAGGTGCAACAGCAAGGTTGTAACGGGAGCCATAGAAAGTGTTTGACTAGGTGGGCAGCACTCAGGGGAATGGAGGAAAGTCCTTAACCACTTCAGCCCCGGACCATTTCGCTGGCCAATATCCAGGCCACTTTTTGCGATTCTGCACTGCGTCAATTTAACTGACAATTGCGCAGCGTGCGACGTGGCTCCCAAACAAAATTGATGTCCTTTTTTTCCCACAAATAGAGCTTTCTTTTGGTGGAATTTGATCACCTCTGCGTTTTTTATTTTTAGCGCTATAAGCAAAAATATATTGTTAAATGCGCTGTAATCGTATATCTATTAACCTATAATAAATATCCACAAAAAATATATAAATTTTTTTTTTTCCTCAGTTTAGACCGATACGTATTCTTCTACATATTTTTGCTAAAAAAAATTGCAATAAGTGTTTATTGATTGGTTTGCGCAAAAGTTGTAGCGTCTACAAAATAGGGGGTAGTTTTATGGCATTTTATTATTTTTGTACTAGTAATGGCGGTGATCAGCGATTTTTATCGTGACTGTGACATTATGACACTATGGCGGACACATCGGACACTTTTGACACATTTCTGGGACCATTGTCATTTTTGCAGCGATCAGTGCTATAAAATTGCACTGATTACTGTAAAAATTACACTGGCAGTGAAGGGGGCGCTGAAGGGGTTAAATGTGACCTAGTGAGTGCTTTTAACTGTTAGGGGGAGTGGCTTGCCGTGACACATCACTGATCGCTGTTCCCGATGACAGGGAACAGACGATCAGTGACATGTCACTAGGCAGAACGGGGAGATGTTGTGTTTACACTAACATCTCCCCGTTCTTCAGCTCCGTGACACAATCGCGGGACACCGGCGGACATCAAGTCCGCGGGTCCCGCAGACACGTCACGGAGCTCGCGGCAGGGTCGCGCACGCGCCGGCGATGCGCGCGCAGCGCGCGACCACACGCGGCAAATTAAAGGGGACGTATATATACGCCCATTTGCCTGTCCGTGCCATTCTGTCAACGTAAATGTTCGTGCGGCGGTCGGCAAGCGGTTAAAACAGTTGTACAAAAGTATAAAATGCTTGGTACAATATTGCAGGATGGGATTTTTAAGGTGCAAATAATTTGTTACACAGTTACTGCTAAAAAAATATATATCAATTTTATTTGCAAAATACAGTTAAAAAAACATTAAATAATGGATTCATATTAACCACATGTTGAACATGGAGAAAATGTCCACCACGCTTGTTGTTCTCCATGTGTGTGATGATACTACTAATGAAACAAATGAATTACACTAAGACATCGCATAATACATAGATCCAAGCATTTGCAAAAAAATGGACACTACTAGGCTGCACCTACCATGCAAATGCAGACACCCAACCTCCAATAATTGATAAATCAAAAAGCCGTGTAATCTGCAATGTTGGGAATGGAGTCTGTCCACTGGCACCACCCAGGCCCACCACTAGGGGTATAAGGACCAAAGCTGAATCTCCCATAGATGGGGGTATAGTATTATGTAGCTAAAAAGATAAATATAAATGATGTATTTTCTTTATACAGGCAAGCCATAAAGGGCTAGTCATAATATTGAATGCGTAACTTACTAAGGTAAAATCTGCTGCTGGTGTGGGGAGCTTAATTATTCTCTGATGTGTGTGGTTGCAGACAGGGATTTTTCAAGCTACAAACAAATAAACATACAGGGTGATCCTGGCTGCAAAGTAGTCACATGGGCTTTGCTACATGCTACATACCAGGTATTTATCATTTAGAATGTGGGTATCTATTAGTTCTGCAAGGCAGACCAAAAGTAAAACAATGTAAGCTGCTACCAAACTACAAAAAACGGCATTGCACCTTTACTGGGTGATTATAATCTACAGGTCTCAAGCAGTCCAATAAAGGAATGTCTCAAGGATCTGTGTAAATACAAGATGAAAACCATTGCACCAGGGTCCATTAAAGTCCACAATGCACGGGGGACAAATTCCCCTTTTCCATCCGTCTATACACACAAGTATAAACTGCATACATCCCTGGCTTCATGGTGGATGAATAGGCTCCCCTGAACTCCCACAAAGTGGCCGCCGGCGTCCAGGCTTTTTATATAGCCCCCTCCATCCTTGCGGCATGTGACATCACAGCGGGATGCGGACGAAAGACAGGGTACTGGGCCTGTGCAGCGAGGCAACTCCCATCCATGCACAGCGTCCCACCCAATTACCATCCGTGATCAGCAAGATTCACTGACAGGGGAAAACAAAATCGGAGATGTGCACAGGCACCACAAGCCTGGTCCAGGCAGTCTGGAGGCTGGGGACACTGGATGCAAAGCGGGCGCCTCAGCAAAGCACTGTTCCTGAAAAATATAGCACTATGTTCACAGACCGTGGGGACTAAATGGGGCTCAGCAGGGTCCCAAAAATCACACCTGGGGGCTTGCCCATTCCCCCGGGCATTCATACGGGGGTCCAAAGAAGCAGATCTGGACTTCCCACGCACAAGGGGCATAGTGGTGTCCAATGGAACAGACAAATATATATATATTGTAGCAAATGTTACTGATTTCTGATTTCTAGGAGTGAATGGAGGAAGGTCTACTTATACTACATGTGCAGCCTTCCAAGGAATGTCCATGCACATCAAATTACATCAAAATTTACTAAGCAAAACACAAAACTATTCATTCCTGTACACTAATCAAATGCACATTTACCAATGCATAATTTATACACCATAATCATGTTTGATCATGAAAACTACACATAGTTTGCAGAGTTAGAGCCGGGTGGAGGCAAGGTACAGTCCTACATCCGTATCTATAAGAAGGGCTTGAAACTAATTCCCTAATTTAATCCAGGATATCTAATGGCCTGCAAGGAATATATCCATTTGGTTTCTTTTTTAAATCAATAAGAATTTTATTGAAAAAACAATAAATGAGAAACAGCACAATTTGCAAGATCATATACATATTAGGCATAAGTCTTCAACCTTTGGTGCGTAGCACTAAATCACATACATTCATTACACCCGCATACTATTTAGATCAAACACAAAACGAATCAAACAGTAGATTTCATCCATTTAGTTTCTGATTGTAGTAATCTTTTATCTATGTCACCTCCCTGCTCACGTGCGGGGATATGTTCTAGTGCATTAAACCCTATAGTGTTCAAGTCAAAATTGTGATAGAGGCCCACATATAGGGGTCTTCATTTTCTTCTTTGAAATCTGGGAAACACGGTCTGTGATTTGTTTGAAGAACGGGCGTTTCGTCTTCCCAATATAGAATGCGCCACACTTACATTTCATGGTATAGACACCAACAGTCCTGCATGTGGTCCTATGATTTGGCACCCAGGTTCTATTATCAGGGAGAAGAATGTTTCTGCCTCTGGTAATGTACCAGCAGTAGTTGCACTTCCCACATGGAAAGCAGCCTACAGCCTGGGTTGTCATATTAGTTTGATCAGAGTAATGGCTATGGACTAGGTTGTCCCTCAATAACCTAGAGTGCTTGTATGTTATTTCAGGATAGGGCTTGATGAATTTACTTATGGTATCTTGTAATTAATTTAGTGGATGTGGGTTGGGTGTCCTTGCTAGGTTTATATATTAAAGATGATCTATTCTGTTGCTTATTTCTGTTGAAAGCTTTTTCAGGCATGTTTTGCTATACCCTCTAGCTAGTAGATGCTCCTGTAAGGCCTGTGCCTCTCTATAGAAATCCGTGTCAATGGCACAGTTATGTCTGATCCTTAAAATATTGTCTATAAGAGATACTTCTCACTAATGATACTGGATATGAACTGGTAGCATTTAATACTGTGTTTCCAGTGGAGGGCTTTCTATAAAGCTTGGAACATAGGACACCTTTCTCATTTACAAAAATGTATACATCAAGGAATGTTATCCATTCCAGACTGTATTTCTCCAAAAATGCTAACAATCTGTCTTTAGGCCCCGCCCAGATCATGAATATATCGTCGATATAACAATATCATGATACTATATTGCTCAAATCCTCCATCTGGTTCTCATCAGAGAAGAGTTCACACTCCCACCCCCCAGGCACAGGTTGACATATGAGGGTGCACATCGTGCTCCCATGGCTATCCCCTGTACTTGAAGGTAGTGGGAGCGTTTGAAAATGAAGATGTTATGAGTGAGGACAAATTGCAAGACTTGCAGAACAAACTCATTGTAATCCCATGAGTGTTGTCCACGTTCTCCCAAAAGCTCACGGATCACCCGACTGTGTAGTATTGAATTATATAAGGCCTCAATATCTATTGCTGCGCTAAAACATTAGGGACCGATATTGAAACCAGTCAATCATAGACAAAGTGCATAAACCATATACCATAAACCATATGTGAAAGTGATGTATGTATAAGGATATGTAAAGGGAACATCAAAAAAGCACATCCAGTATAAAGGTATATAATGATAAACCAATAATACAGTCCCAACTTTCTAATAGAAGTAATCCGTGATGGAAGTAATCTGTGGAGAAAAGTGAGAAAATATTGAGGGAAGATCTTTATGCAATATTCCATGCAACACCCGTGATCCACCACCATATGAATGTGCCACTTACCAGAGGCAAGAGGATATCAAGCCCATCAGCAGTCCACACTCTCCAGTGGGAAATTTATGCAATATTCCATGCAACACCCGTGATCCACCACTATATGAATGTGCCGCTTACCAGAGGCAAGGGGATATCAAGCCCAACAGCAGTCCACACTCTCCGGTGGGAAAAACAAGTCCAGAGCGGTAAATCAGGAATTGACCTCAGCTCGTGAATGGTCCCAGAAAGTAAAAACACTCAATAGTGTAATACCGTAAAAAATATTTATTTAAAAAGACATAAAATACACTTACAGGAAAGACGATAAATCATCTCAATGTAAAAAGCCGGCCGGCCTGCAGTCGCCTGTCCCTTGGTGATGACGTCAGCGTGTTCAATTCCCTTGGGAGGCCTAGCTTTAATACCGTAGTCTCATCTGGTGAGAGGGGATAGGTGGATAAGTTAATAATCTCATACTGGGTCTGTTTCTCAATCTTTTGCGGATCATTTGAGATTACTTGGGGACCTGGGTATTTAGCTTCACATGTGGGTGCTCTGTGCAAGGGTGCCTTTTGGGAATCTAGGTGTAGATTGGGCAAAAAAACAGGCACAGTGCAAAGTTTAGGTTGTGAACTGGAAGTGGCAATGTTCGAATCACTCACCTTTAAAGTGAAGGTGTCACAGACGATAGTGGTACAGTAGTGAGTGCCGACAAATTGGAAGGTGATGGTAGTGAAAAAGATATATTACTTTGCGAGGTGATGGTGATGGACGTACTCGCCGCTGTGCGGTTATTGTGTGATTGGGACGTATGTGTCTATCCCTGTTAGGAATGTGCATTTTTCTGGGGGGTGCCCAGATGAGGTGTTGTCCCTGTTGTTTTTTATTTTCTTAGACAATTTGCCAGATACATCCTGGAGTGTATCTAGCTGTGCAAAAAGTGAGGGAGGACAAAGATGACACGTCAGAGTCAGTAGCTTCATTATTAAATGCAGGAAGGGTATAGTTGTAATGCCCTCCACGGCAAAAATTTCCCTCATTTGACCATTTATACGATTTTTCCACATTATAGGCTTTTTTAACCCTCATAAATTTACTCTCTTTGAGTTTGATCAGGTCAATGGCATATTTGACCAAATGTTCCTTGAGTTTATTCTCTTTATCAGCAAAACTTGTGCTGGAGGTCTGGGATGCATGATTGGAATGCCAACTCTGTATTTCCACGTCCAAGTTTGTGAGTTCAGAGTCATATTGGTCCCTTAGGATATGCATCATAGTGATGGAACATACTTGCAAGTTGGATTCCCACTTTTTTTCACATCTGGTTCTATCCTCTTTAGGTTAGGAAAAAGTTGTATTTGCAAGCCCCAAGTGACCACTTTGCTCTCTATATACGTATCAAAATACTTTTTGGGCCAAAATGTTTTTATTTTTCTCAACTAGCCTCTGGAGTCTGAGGAAGAACCTGTCAACATCTGCTTCTGAGAAGGCAGTGTTTACTTGGGCCTGTTGAGCTTATGTCATAAATCCCTTCCACGCTGTTTCACAAAAACCGGTCATTGGGGGTTATTTACGAAACGCAAATCCACTTTGCACTACAAGTGCAAACTACAAGTGCAAAGTGCACTTGAAATTGCACTGAAAGTGCACTTAGAAGTGAAGTCGCTGTAAATCTGAAGGGTAGATCTGAAATGAGGGGAAGCTCTGTTAATTTTATCATCCAATCATGTGAAAGCTAAAATGCTGTTTTTTATTTTCCTTGCATGTCCCCCTCAGATCTACAGTGACTGCACTTCCAAGTACACTTTTCACTTGTAGTTTGCACTTGTAGTGCAAAGTGGATTTGCTTTTAGTAAATAACCCCCCATTGTGTCTCTCTTGAGAATTCTAAAACAACACAAAAATCCACAAACTCTTTAGTATAGGGTTTACAAATCATCATTCCTTTGTGTTAAATCCTTGGTACAAAAGTGCAGGATGGGATTTTTAAGGTGCAAATGATTTTTTACACAGTCACTGGCTGCTAATATATATATATATATATATATATATATATATATATATATATATATATATATATATATATTATGTAGCGGGGTCTTCAATTTAGTGGGGTACACTTGGGGAGTAGTGTGACCCAAGTGTGTAATTATGTTAGGGTTCAGACCCCTTTTTCTTATTCGTGGAGGATTGGGTGGTGTAATATTCTCTTCGACCAGTAGGTGTCAGTGTACCTACTGGCTCGGGGTAGAATCACTACCACAGTGCTACCCTTCTTTGTCCCTTCCTGGAGATGGTACGGCCGGGGCGGGGAACCCGCCGTGGTGTCGACGGGAGGAGATAAAAGGGGGAGACGCCCTCGCCACGAGGTCTTCTTCGGGGATCATCTCTTCATGCACCCAGGCACCTTCAGCCTGGGTGCGGGCGGTTCAAGGTTTCGGCCCAGGCGCCCTAGGCCTGGCCGGGACGAGGATGGAGTCCATCCCAGGCACCTTCAGCCTGGGATGAGGTACTATTGAGGAGGCCTGGGACCCAGTGACTCCGACTGGGTCCCGCGAGGGTGGAGTTGCTCCAGGGCGCCCCTCGCGAGGGGACCCGCATCTGAGGTGAGGAGGCTGGGGAGGTCACTCGTTCGAAGACCCGGTGTAGTGTCAACCCGGTGATGGATGGGCCTGCAGTAACTCCCTTGGAGGACATCTTCCCCTGATAGAGGCCCGCAGCGCAACGGAGGTATTCATGTCGAGACTCCTACAACCCTTGGTCATAGCATAGGGGGTGTAGGGACCCAGATCAGTATAGTGCCTCGACCTGCTCATTCCACCGTATCATGCCATCGCATTGCCTTGTAACTGAAGATACGAAATAAATCTAACCGTTGGACTGTGATCGGTGTATGGACTCTGTTAATGGGAGCAAAGGGAGTTTTCTGCACGACAGACTCGGTACATGTTCAGGACACCGGCCCAAGGAAACATTAGGTATTGGCCTTCACCTCGCCTGCAAGTAGTGGGGAGGACATGGGCCGTAGCGCACCCTCACTCCTGTCGTGTGATATACCCCTGGGCTAAAGAGGACGGGGTGAGGGGGTGGCCGCTACATATATATATATATGTAGCGATACCCCCAGCTAAAAGGGCCGCTGGTATGATTTGTTTCGGGCCCTGTAGCACTTACTGTCAACCACCCACAATTGGCTCTACCCTCCCTTGGCACAGTTAGTAGGGGATGATGGGATTGTGTAACCTGTGATTCTTGACAGCACAATCCCACAATAAAGGCACACAACAGTATGGTGTAGTTATCACTAACCGTTTCTCCTGCACAGTAAATGACACAAACAACTGATATACTTAACCCTGGTACTTTACTGAGAATAATGGTTAAGCAGATAAAACAGTATGCATAAACATATGCAGAGCCCTGCAATGAAAGAGTGTTTTAGCACACAGACAGATATACAATCCTATGACAAGAAACTAATGGACCCCGCTGCAGCTCTTCTCCCTTGTGGGCAAGATGGCGCCCAGCAATGTCACTACTGCTAAGTCAGGCCTGACTGTACTATGTGAAAGTTCTGCAGAGAAAGATCTTCGCTAGCAAACGGTGGTGCACTTCTGTAACAATTTGTAATCCACAAGAATAAAGGAATTTGATAACTTGGTGAACCCAGAATAAATCTACTAGCGTTATTCAATGCACTGTCCCTCCGGCGTGCAACTGCAAACACTAACGTTAGTTCCGAACAACAGTTACTGGGTCTAGAGATCCTGTATTATTCTCATGAGCAGGTGCTCTCTTACCCAATCGGACCAGTCTGTGTCCATATCTTCCGTTGCTGTGTCTTGGTACACAGATTCCACGACACCCGGGTCTTCGGTCCTCCTGGTAGTAGCAGAACAGCAGTAGGATGCAACGTCCCTCAGGCTCCTCAGTGGGTACGGAAGGCTCTTTGGAGTAATACAGTCCTAGGCTTCAGGCCCTGTATTTTCAGCAGACTCAGCACAGAGTTCCACTTGCTGGGCGGGCGGTGTCCAGAGAGACCGTGCTCCAGCCCGCCCCCTGGTTAAATTCCCCACCCCAGCAGTCCTTGCGCAGAGAAATGCATCCTGGTTATGGTAGTCTCTGGGCCTTAAAGCCATACACACTCCCCCCACTTAAAATCTTTGGTCCCCAAAGATAAAGAAATAGCACTACCTACAAGAAACACAGTTTATAGTTGCAAAGGAGCTGGGCAAGGGAACCTCCCACCAAACTTGGTAAGGGAGATTGTTTTGTCTACAGGTCACATTGGTGGAAGCGACTTGCCTAACTGTGCCAGAGAGTGAGCTGGGGTTCCCCTCCACTAAATGCACAGTGGAGGGGCCAGGTTTCTCTATTGTCCTTCTTGCAGTTACAACTGTATCTTCAGAACATTCTCCCATCTGAGTGTAGGTTAGTTTCTGGGAAGGACGAATAGCTCTCTTCACTCTTTGTTCCCTGGGAACGGAGACATCAGGTACACTGGGCTCTTCCATTCTTCCTTCCACTTGGCCAGGTGTAATGGTTACTGATGCTTCAGGAGCATCCAATTCTGGGGCAGAGGTACAAAGAATCTCTTGGATCTTCAGCTGGGATTGACTCTAGGGCATCTTCCCACTCCTTAGTTAGAGTACACGATGGAATGAACTCAGCAGCTTCAGCATTCAAGGTGCCTTCAATGGTAACTTCACAGGATGCAGGATCCCAGACCACGGGTTCAGTTGTCTGAGTGGGCCACAGGCAGCTCAGTTCCATTTCCTCATCTTCACTCTGGTTTGAGGCATTCATCTCTCCTGACTGAGTGGTCTGAGATCTGGTGTTTGGCCTAGGGGTATTGGAGGTTGAAGGTGATTCAGGAGAATCCAGAGTAGAAGGTATCCGGACTGCTTCGGAGAGGGGCAATAAGTGGTTCCTGTGCCAGGTTTTCAGAGGTCCCACTTGGCTTTTGGGTTTCAGCTGGTACACTGGCAGGCCAGGCAATTTTTTACAGATCACGTATGGCTGTGATTTCCATCTATCAGCAAGCTTATGCTTCCCTGGAACACCAAGATTCTGCAACAACACTCTGTCTCCTGGTTGCAAGTCATGGATCAGAACTCTGAGGTCAAAATTCAGTTTATTCCGGGCCCCTCTCGGAGGTGGCTTGTGCCTTCTCATAAGCCAGTCGTAAGCTTCTCCGTAGCCGGTCCACATATCCCTTGTGGGAAGCAGCCGATGTGTGGTCTATCGAGGTACCAAAGGCCAGATCTACAGGTAGTCTTGCTTCTCTGCCAAACATTAATCTGTAAGGGGAGTACCCGGTGGCATCACTAGTTGTGCTATTATAGGCATGCACGATGGCAGCTATATGCTTGCCCCAATGCTGCTTTTCCTCACTGCTCAGGGTTCCCAGCATATTCAACAAAGTCCTGTTAAATCTTTCCGATTGGGCATCTCCTTGTGGGTGATAGGGGGTTGTGCGGGTCTTCTTTATCCCTAGGGAATCCAGTAATTTCCGGATTAGTCGACTTTCAAAGCCCCTCCCTTGATCCGAATGAAGGCGTTGAGGTAATCCGTAGTGAACAAAATACTTCTCTACAAGTATCTTGGCCACAGTGGAAGCCTTCTGGTCTTTAGTTGGAAAGGCCTGGGCGTAACGGGTGAAATGGTCGGTTATCACCAGAACATTTCCATGTCCCCCTAAGTCAGGTTCCAGACAAAGAAAATCAATGCATACCAAGTCCAAAGGTCCTTGGCTTTGCAGGTGGCCCATTGGGGCAGCTTGATGAGGCAGTGTTTTCCTTTGTATGCAGCGAGCACATGAGTGACAGTATTCCTCCACTTCAGCCCGCATACAGGGCCAATAGAATCAGCTCCTTATGAGCTGAAAGGTTCTCTCGGCTCCGAGGTGGCCATGGTTGTCATGTAGGGCAATCATAACAGTCTTTCGGTGTTTCTCTGGCAGGAATAGTTGCCACTTGTCTTCCAGGTCATCAGAGGGGCCCCTTCGGTAGACCACCTCTTGATGCACCTGTAACCTGTCCCATTCCTTGCGCAGTAAGCGGGCCTCCTTTGAGGGATCATGTAAGAGTCTGTCCGGATCCTGATCTTCCAGGGCTTTCAAAGCCAATTTCCCCAATGGGTCTTCCAGCTGGTCCCGGTTTATATCCTTCTTGGATAATTTGGGCAAGTCCTCTTCACCAATCTGAGTGACATCACAATAGTATTTAGGCACTCCAACAGCTGAGACTCCAATTTCTTCTGCCCTGCATCCTCCACTAGTCTGGAGCTCTGCCCCCTGACACAAAGCCCGTACCCCCTCTGGGGTTACCTGGGACCAGTCTTCTGCCATGCAAGTGGGAGCATGAGATCTTCGGGACAAGGCATCAGCATCCCGGTTTCCAGTCCCAGGCCTGTACTTCAGGCTGAAATTGAACCCTGAGAGGGTTGCCAACCAACGGTGTCCGGTGGCATCTAGTTTTGCGGTGGTTAAAAGGTAAGTGAGTGGGTTATTGTCTGTCTTAACCACAAAGTCAGCTCCATATAATTAGTCCTTCAGTTTGTCTACCACTACCCACTTTAGGGCCAGAAACTCCAACTTGTGGGTGGGCTAATTCTTTTCAGCTGGGGTTAAACTCCTACTCACATAGGCAACAGGTCTTAGCTGCTCTTCATACTCTTGAGGGCTTTTGGGTGTCCGCATAGGCCAAAACAGGGGCAGTGGTAAAATTCTCTTTCAGCTTAATGAAAGCCTCTTCACACTTTCCAGTCCACTGGTCTTCCACTGACTCTCCTGGTTTCCTGGGACCTGAGTCATCCTCTTCTCCATCTGTCTTCAACAGCTCATTCAGAGGCTTGGCAATTTTTGAAAACCCCTCCACAAATCTGCGATAGTAGGAGCAGAACCCCAAAAACGACCTAAGCTCAGTCACTGTGGTGGGCCGGGGCCAGGAGGTAACTGCCTCCAATTTGTCGGGATCTGTGGATACTCCTTCTTCAGACACTATGTGTCCCAGGTAATGGACTGAAGACAGATAGAACTGACACTTCTCCCTGGAAAGCTTGAGCCCCTCATCACTGAGTCTCTTCAAGACCTTCTCTAACCTCTCTTCATGCTCCTCCAGAGTCTTCCCAAAGACGATGATGTCATCCAGGTATACTAAGACTTCAATGAGGTTCATGTCTTCCACCATCTTCTCCATCAACCGCTGGAAAGTGGCAGGAGCTCCCGACAGACATTGAGGCATCCGGTCGAACTCATAGAACCCCACTGGGGTGATGAAGGCAGTCTTCTCTCTATCTTCTGGGTGCATTGGGATTTGATAGTACCCACTCTTCAGGTCCATTACACTGAACCATTTGGCTCCAGATAGACTCTGCAGGGCATCCTCTATTCTTGGGGTGGTGTATTGATCAGGTATTGTCCTCCTGTTGAGAGTCCTGTAGTCTATACAGAGTCTCAATGACCCATTCTTTTTCCTAACTACTACAATTGGAGAGGCATATGGGCTCCTGGATTCCCGGATAACACCCGTTCTCTTGAGCTCTGCAAGTTTCTCACGCAGATCTTCTAGATCAGCCAGGGGAACTCGCCGGACTCTCTCTCGAAAGGGTTTGTCTTCCTGTCAGCGAATCTTGTGAGTGGCACTTCTCGCACATCCCACATCGAACTCATCCTTGGAGAAGATCTTCCGCCACTTCGCCAACTGGGCCCTGGCCCTCTCCTTCCACGCCGGGGGTAGGGCCGGGTTCTCCAAGGTGGGTTCCTCTTCTTCCTCCTTCTCCAGGTCGGGCAAGGCAACTGGGGTAGCGGGGTTCACTTGGCCCAACAGCATCCGGGCTGGAATCTTCACAGGTGAGTCAGTGGTGTTCCTGACGCTCACTGGCACCCTGCCATTTGCTTTCTTCAGGACTCTCAGCGGGACTACTTCGGGGATAACTTCCAGTCCTGAGTATGCATTCAGGGGGTCTGGTTCCAGGACTAGAAAGGGGCCAGGTTGTTCCCAGGTGAGCTTCTCAGTGGCTCTCAAGCAGGCAACTTCACCAGGCTGCAGCACTCTCTCTCTCCTCTCCAGTCTCCAAACTTTCCCCACCCCCTCTTCCGGGGCCTTCTTCTCCAACATCAATCGCTGATAAGCCAACTGCAACATGGGGTGGATTCTGGCTGTTGAGACGTCCTGCTCTTGCACTAGAGGGGCCAGTAGCCTCCTGACCAGGTCAGTGTTGGTTCCTATTATCAGGGAACTTTTGTTGGCCCCTGGTGGGCGGGGGCAGACCACTGCCAATGTGTCAAAGACCTCTGCCTCTCCTGCCACTGAGGGGTCAAAAGCCAATCTGATCGGAAGGTAACCGTCATAAGGAAAGCTCTGGGTGCCAATTCCCCATATTTCCAAGTCTTCCAACTTTTGTAAGGGCAAATGTCTTTTTGATAAAAATCCCTATAGATGAGGGTTACTTGAGTCCCTGTGTCCAGAATGACCTTTGTGTAGACTCCCTCCACTTGAATGGGGACTACTGGGGAGGGCCCCACTAACTTGGCTAGGAACTTCTTCGGGGAGGCCTCTTTCCTTGGACTCATGGGTTTTTTTTTTCTCTTTTTTTCTTTTCCCATTGTTTCCTGGATCTTAATCCCTGTTGGGCCTGGTAGGCATTGATCTCTCGTGACTTTTGGGGTTTTACCTCCAAGGGAGGGGTATTATGTGCTTTTGATGGGGAATTATCACCCCTCACTTCTTGGTTTTTCTTGCTTTCTTATTCCAATGGAGCTTGCTGGAGATGATGGGCACCCGGTTGGCTCCTTCACCGGGGCCCTCTGGAGTTTTCTGCCGGCCGGCGGTAGTTGCCTCAGGTCTTCCTTGGACTGGGGCACACTCGCCCAAAATGGCCAATTCCTCCACAGTTTAAGCAAACAGCTTCCCCTCTATACGGTGGGGAGACTGGTGTTGAAACGCTCTGGTACAGCTCTTTCCTGACTTCTTCTTTTTCTCCAACTCTTGAGTTCTTGGCCATTAAAGAGGTCAGCATCTCCAGTACTTGGGTCATCTGTGACTTTAAGACCTCCACTTCCGAGTCCCGTTCAGTGGCCATTGCGGATCTGACCCCAACTGAGGGGGGAGTAGTGGGCTTCTCGGTCACCTGTTGGTCTTTCAGCAGAGCCTCTTCATCCCTTATTATTCGCACAAGGTCCGGGTAATTCAAGGACATGACCCCACTAGTGGTTTTCAGATGGAGCCAGACTGGATCGGAACGCAATGCTCCCCTTAAAATCTGCTTCATCCTGGCCGCATCTATGGCTTGTGGCAGCATCCCCTTCTTAAGGACAATTTGACACAACATCTTGTTTAGTCTGCAAACATATTCAGACAGTCTTTCTCCTGGAAGTTGAAGGGTATGCTCGAACTGGTAGACTAAATCGACCACCTTCTCCAATTGGCCGAACTCTTCCTGTAACATGGTTAAATAGCCATAGGCAGTACAAGCAGCATTGCTGAACCTGAGGTTCTTCACGGTTTCAGCAGCAGCCCCCTTTAAACTTTCTCTTATGCGTTGCTTCTTTTGGGCCTCTGGTATTTCCCATCCTTCCACAGCCTGCATCGCCTGCTCCATTCAGATGTCGAAATCCTCTTCTCTGAGTGGCACAGGCTGTCTCCCTGAAAAAATCCTGAGATTCCGGTACCCAGCTTCTACACGCACCGTATTACTCTTCTGGCACTTTGTGACAAAGTCTCCTAAAGCATTTAGAAGTTCAGGACCTATAGTGGTTAGAGGTGTCCCTGAAGCTGTCATGTCTTTGGATCTTCTGGGAATTGTGGGTGACTTCGGAGGTTCCCTCTTTATAGCCTTTGCGTGCGCCAAGTGGTATATCTTCTCATCTATGGCTTGCACACTCTGCCCTCTGAAACTCTCAGGTATCTCTTCTCTCCATTCTACCAGTGCATAGGTAAAGGAGGTCTGTCCATCTGGTTTAAGATCAAGTAACCATGCCTTCTGGCTCAGGGACAACAACTCCATAAGCCGCTCTACATCGCTTCAGGACCAGTCCTCCCCGGGAAGTTCAATAACTACATCCTTCTCTGGAAAAGCACTGGCTGATGCGCATCACTGGGTCACTGCTAAACAATCCATGCTGGTACTTTTGGTTGTGGTGTACAGGTATCCCGGATGAGCCCCCACGTGTAGCGATACCCCCAGCTAAGAGGACTGCTGGTATGATTTGTTTCGGGTCCTGTAGCACTTACTGTCAAACACCCACAATTGGCTCTACCCTCCCTTGGCACAGTAAGTAGGGGATGATGGGATTGTGTAACCTGTGATTCTTGACAGCACAATCCCACAATAAAGGCACACAACAGTATGGTGTAGCTATCACTAACCATTTCTCCTGCACAGTAAATGACACAAACAACTGATATACTTAACCCTGGTACTTTACCGAGAATAATGGTTAAGCAGATAAAACAGTATACATAAACATATGCAGAGCCCTGCAATGAAAGAGTGTTTTAGCACACAGACAGATATACAATCCTATGACAAGAAACTAACGGACCCCGCTGCAGCTCTTCTCCCTCGTGGGCAAGATGGCGCCCAGCAATGTCACTACTGCTAAGTCAGGCCTGACTGTACTATGTGAAAGTTCTGCAGAGAAAGATCTTCGCTAGCAAACGGTGGTGCACTTCTGGAACGATTTGTAATCCACAAGAATAAAGGAATTTGATAACTTGGTGAACCCAGAATAAATCTACTAGCGTTATTTAATGCACTGTCCCTCCGGCGTGCAACTGCAAACACTAACGTTAGTTCCGAACAACAGTTACTGGGTCTAGAGATCCTGTATTATTCTCATGAGCAGGTGCTCTCTCACCCAACCGGACCAGTCCGTGTCCGTATCTTCCATTGCTGTGTCTTGGTACACAGATTCCACGACACCCGGGTCTTCGGTCCTCCTGGTAGTAACAGAACAGCAGCAGGATGTGACGTCCCTCAGGCTCCTCACTGGGTACGGAAGGCTCTTTGGAGTAATACAGGCCTAGGCTTCAGGCCCTGTATTTTCAGCAGACTCAGCACAGAGTTCCACTTGCTGGGCGGGAGGTGTCCAAAGAGACCGTGCTCCAGCCTGCCCCCTGGTTAAATACCCCGCCCCAGCAGTCCTTGCACGGGGAAATGCATCCTGGGTATGGTAGTCTCTGGGCCTTAAAGCAAATCCCCGCTACACACACATATATATATATATATATATATATATATATATATATATATATTTTTTTTTTTTATTTGCAAAATACAGTTAAAAAATAATAATAAATAGATTTTAATTAACCACATACAAACAACAAATTGTCACGCTAAATAAATAGTGATGAAAAAAAAGGCATACCAACAACCAAGAAAAATGTAATATTCTCTAAGTGAAAAAGTCACATAGGTGATAAAGTCTAATATTTAAACTTGTGAATCACTCCAAGGAAGATGCAAGGAATTCAGTGTTCAGCATAAGTACAATGTACACCTTGATAGTGAATATCATACAAAGAAGTGAATCACCCAGGTACGCCTCCACTGTATGGTAAGAAATGGCCGCTTACCAGAGGAAGTGGACTCTAAACGATAAGTCAGAAATGCAGTATGGTAGGATATCCCCTAAGGCAGAAGTCATCAACTCTTTTAATTTTCAGCAAGACAGGAGACCTCAGCATCTTTCTTTTATGTCAATGGGAACGCTCACATAGGGAATGGCAAATAGTTCACCGGCATGCATGCAAGATGAATCAGAGAAACCCCATACTCCCATAGTGTAAAACTCTGACTACGTTCTGGACTTTTCCCTCATCGCTTTCTTCAAGATTTTCAAACTCAATCGTAAAATGCTCCCCTCTTGAACAGTTTCTGAAGTATATTGATCCTCCTCCTGCTCTCTGTATCCGGCTGCTATTCCTACAGAGGAGGCTGCAGTACCACGTAGAGCAGATCCCCATAATGATCTGCCGGTTAACTATTTGTCATTTCCTATGTGAAAGTTCCCATTGACACAAAAGAAAGATGCTGAGGTCCCCTGTCTTACTGAAAATGAAAAGTTGTTTTTTTGTTTTTTTTATCACTATTTATTTAGCTCTGCAATTTTCTGTTTGTATATGCTATTTACAATCGCATCTGTTTGAGATTGTCTGATTGTTTTTGCCAGCGGCTTATGGTCTTGGTTTACCTGCGCAATAACTTAGAACTTTGTTACATAATAACCACATGTTGATGTTGAACATGGCACGGATGGCGAGTGGGTGGGTAGCCGCACAGTACCCTGCCCTTCGTCTGTGACGTCCCACGCCAGCAAGATGGAGGGGGTATATAGGAGCCTGAACGGCAGCAAACAATTTTCCGGAGTCCAGGGGGGCCTAATCATCCACCATGAAGCCAAGGAGGTATGCGGCTTATAGTTGTGTGTATAAGGGAATTTGTCTCCAGTGCATTGTGAACTTTAATGGATCCTGGTGCAATGTTTTTCATCTTGTATTTACACAGGTCCTTGGGACATTCCTTTATTAGACTGCTTGAAACCTGTAGACCAGGGATATGCAATTAGCGGACCTCCAGCTGTTGCAGAACTACAAGTCCCATGAGGCATAGCAAGACTCTGACAGCCACAAGCATGACACCCATAGGCAGAGGCATGATGGGACTTGTAGTTTTGCAACAGCTGGAGGTCCGCTAATTGCATATCCATGCTGTAGACTATAATCACCCAGTTTAAAGGTACAATGCAGTTGTTTGTAGTTTGGTAGAAACTTACTTTGATTTCATTTGGTCTGCTTTGCAGAACTAATAGATACCCACATTCTCAATGATAAAAAAACAACTGTTTTTAGCATGTAGCAAAGCCCATGTGACTACTTTGCAGCCAGGATCGCTCTGATTCACATGCCTGTTTATTTGTTTGTAACTTGAAAAATCCATGTCTGCAACCACACAAATCAGAGAATAATTAAGCTCCCCACACAACCAGCCAATTTTACCCTAGTAAGTTACGTATTCAATATTATGACTAGCCCTAGTGCAATTTTTGATGTCTTGCCTGTATAAAGCAAATACAGTACATGATTTATATTTATATTTTTAGCTACATAATCCTATATCCCCCAGGAGGTTCAGCTTTGGTCCTTATACCCCTAGTGGTGGGCTTGGGTGGTGCCAGTGGAAAGACTCCATTCCCCACATTGCAGATTACACAGATTTTTGATTTATCCATTCTTGGAGGTTGGGTGTCTGTATTTGCATGGTAGGTGCAGCCTTGTTTAAGCAGTGTTAATTTTTTTCTAAATGCTTTGATCTAGGTATTATGTGACGCCTTAGTGTTGTATTATGCAACGTCTTAGTGTGATTCATTTGTTTCATTATTAGTATCATCACGCTGTTCCTGAAGAAGCCAAAAAGATGGCAAAATATGTAGAACAAGAAGAGTGATGGACAGTTTCTCCAAGTTCAACATCAACATGTGGTTAATATGAATCCATTTATTAATGTTTTTTAACTGAATTTTGCAAATAACATTTATATATATTTTTTAGCAGTGGATGTGTAACAAATTATTTGCACCTTAAAAATCCCATCCTGCACTTTTGTACCAAGCATTTAATACAAAGGGATGATGGTGCGTTTATGTCATGTATCTGATTCTATCCACTAAACACCAATATGTGCAGAGGCGTAGCTTGAAGCTTGTGGGCCCCGATGCAAAAGTTGACCTGGGCCCCCCCCCCCCCCCCACTACCACCCTCCACTTCCACCGTGCATGCAGATACACTCACCGCATGGAAAGATACTCAAAGTTGCTTAAGAGTTTTGAGTTCCTCCTTACATCAGAGGACAAGGATCACCGCTGGAGAATCAGAGGATAGGGATCACCCCTGGCAGGTCACTTTGCAGAGCTTCTTTCCCATCCCAGCACTGTATACAGCTCCTCCCCCCACAATACACAGGGCTGAAATCACATTCCTTTACACAAGTCTGTCAGCCACAATCTTCATAGGGTGTATCTGGCTTTTATGTAACTGTTCTGACCTGTGAAATTCTCTGGGCGGAACGGAAGTGTAGTTGTAATAGCCAGATGCACCCTGTGCAGATCGTAGCTAACTGTCTGTGTTGTAAAGGAATGTGATTTAAGCCCTGCGGAGGAGGAGCAGTATAGAGTGATGTAATAGAAAAGGAGATCAGCAGCCGGGCATAGCATTCAGGGCAGAGGAGGTGGTCAGGGGGCTTTGGGGGGGAGCAACTTAGATCTGGGGGGAAAAGCCATGTGGCACAAAATCTGGAGCCTGTAGCCCCTCAAGGGCCCCTCGGGAGGTGTTAATCGATATGTTTTAGCAATTTCTGAAGGTTTCCCTGTCAGTGTTGGCAGGTGTTGGGGGAAGGTCACCTCCTGGAGGTGTGTGTCTTTCCCCCAGTTGTCAGGAAAGTGGGGTAAGCAGACATCCCCAGGTGGGAGGGGTACAGAGAATCCCAGCTGGTGACTAGGAGACACTGAGCAGTGTCTTACCTCACCAGTGACAGCGGTCCCATCGTGGCTACAGGACAGCACTCTCCTCCTCTTAACTCGCTGAGCTCGGTTACCATTCCATGTTGCTAACACACAGCACAGACACTTCCCCATCCTAGGCTGTTCTCACCCCGTGCTCCTCTCAGGAAATGGTTCACAGCTTCTCCCCAGAAAATGAGAACGGAGAGGTGTGAGACTGTGGAAGGCAAAGTGGAAGCCCAGTATGGAGCGTGGCTATGGGGCCCTAAGGCAGTTCGGAGCTGGACTTTGTGGAGGATATAATAATAATATCACGGGGAGGCTTCAGGGCCCCCTGGAGTTAAGGGCGGGGTTGCGATTGTGACCCCTGCAACCCCTTATGCTACACCCATGAATATGTGTACAAAAGTATAGCTGACCTTTAAATTAACAGAGCTTTGTGGTTTTAGTATTTTTGTACTGCTCTGAAATGTTGTACTCTCAGCAACTGCCCTGCTACAAAGCAACATTATTACATTATCCTGTTAGGCAGGTATTATTATTATTATATAGTAATAACATACCTGTGCTATTACATGGAACTCTCGGGAACTCACCCATTAGTGATCCCTAAGGAGCATACTTGGGACACACTGCTCTACTGCATTCCTAACAAGGCAGATACACAGCTTGGGAGTATTAGACCAGAAAGGAGCTCTTTTATGTGCTTGCATATAAGCAATTCTTTTGTGAAATTACCCATGTTAACATTAATTAGCAGAGATCAGAAAATGATGCTGTTTGAAGAATGCATGAAATTATTATTTGGATGGTTCAGTGCTAGAGGGCATATTAATCTAAATGAAAAATATGGCAGACTGCAGAAAAACAGTAAAAGGGTGAAATTTCACACTATTTAAATTTTAATCCTTTTTGAAGGTGCTGATTATTTGCAGGGATTCTTTTGTGTGCATGTGTATACAATATATATATATATATATGTAGCGGCCTCACCCCGACCTCTTTAGCTAGGGGTATGTCGAGCGACAGAGTGAGGTGCGCCACGGCCCATGTCCTCCCCATGGCTGTGGGTGAGGTGAAGGCCAGTATTAATCTTTTTTTCTCGGGCCAAATGTGCGCTGGTTATGAGGGTCAGTCCTTCCGTGCCGGAATCTCCCTTTGTTCCCATCAACAGAGTCCATACACCCATCAAAGTCCAAACTCAGGTTTATTGCGTATCTCCACATACAGTCAAATGCAACGGCATGATACGATGGGGAAGCAGGTCGAAGCACTGTACAGGTTCCTAGTCCCTACACTCCCTGTGCTATGACCAGGGGTTGCAGGAATCTTGATGAAAGCTCCTCCGCTGCGCTGTAGCCCATATCAGGGGAAGATGTCCTCCGAGGGAGTTACCGAAGGCCCATCCGTCACCGGGTTGACACTGCACCGGGTCTTCGGACGGGTGACCTCCCCAGCCTCCTCACCTCAGATGCGGGTCCCCTCGCAAGGGGCGCCCTGGAGCAACTCCACCCTCGCGGGACCCAGCCGGAGTCACCGGGTTCCAGGCCTCCTTAATAGTACCTCACCCCAGGCTGAAGGTGCCCGGGATGGACTCCATCTTCGCTCCGGCCAGGCCTTGGGCGCCTAGGCCGGAACCTTGAACCGCCCGCACCCAGGCCTAAGGTGCCTGGGTGCGTGAAGACACGATCTCCTCCCTCCGGACAGCTCCCCTGGCGAGGGCGTCTCCCCCTTTTATATCCTCCCATCGACACCACGGCGGGTTCCCCGCCCCGGCCGTACCATCTCCAGGAAGGGACAAAGAAGGGTAGCCCTCTGGTAGTGATTCTACCTCGAGCCAGTAGGTATACTGACACCCACTGGTCAAAGAGAATATTACACCACCCAATCCTCCACGAATAAGAAAAGGGGTCTGAACCCTGACATAATTACACACCTGGGTCTCTCTACCCCCAGGTGTATCCCACTAACTTTGAAGACCCCGCTACACACTCCCCCTGGTGATTTGACGCTGGTCCCCAGCGTCAGGTGCACACCCATGTCTCCCAAGGAGTGGTGACATGAAGTGGGCCCCAGAGGCTATCCCTCAAATTTTGGATACTGTATGTGCCAAGACCTGCTCAACAGACAGGGAAACCTTAGAACATTAAAACTTTTGTATAAAACATCTGTCATGTACACATATACAATCCCTCCCGTCACTGTCTAAGAACCACCCCATACTCAGTAGTCTTGACCGACGAATCTCCTGCAGAAGGGAAACAAACAAAAAAACACATCCTAACACTCTGTGTTAACTTGGCATGAGTGGGTCCGTCAGCCGAGAGATCCACTCACTCCAATAAGTACGCAATGCATGTGTAACATTTTCAAACATTCGTTGCACAACACTGCCACCTGGTGACAGCGCTGCGGTAATGACACTTGGTAAGATCTTCATTCTTCCTGCTCTCCTACTCTAACTCTACCCCAAAAGTCTCTGCCTTTGGCACATGAAGAAAAGGGAGAAAAAAACAACAGCTCCCAAATCTCCAGTGAGTAAAAGAAAAGCCCAAATCAAAACAAAAGTAGGGCACAGTTCTAGGCGTCTGGGAATGTCTCTTCCAGAAAGTTTCAACAGCAACAAGATAGGAGCTCACTTCTCCTATAAATAGAACCTTGGATCTGGCAGAAACAGGGGCTTCAGGTGCCCGTCAAACACTTCCACCGAATACTCAACATCCTCTCCTTCTTTCCGGCAGATGAGCACCTTATCGGCATGAATATGGCGCCCAAGTCTCCAATCAGCTCTGCAGTCCTTGAACTTTTTAGACACAGGCGGCGAACATGACAGGTATCGCCTGGCATGGGGTACTTTAAGTTTTTCCCATACAAACTCATCATACCACCTTGGTCGCAGGACCTCGACTTCATACAATAAGTCCCGAGGCAAGTAGGGGTACTCCCACCCATATTCACGGGCGACTCTCTGGGAGAAAAGTCTCTGCAACCTGGCTAGAGGTGGCATCACATCTCGCTCACCTTCTCCTCGCTGTACGATGGCCTCCGGGTGCCGAGGTACCTTTACCATCTCGGGTTTCTTTGTCTTTGGTGCCCGCAATGAAGCACGCTGCATCCCCACCATGAGAGCGGGTGATGTAGTTGAATGCGGAATGTTGGTCGGAGGACTAGATTTCCTCGGGAACTCCGGGGCCTTCACCCGGAGCGTACTGTCTTCTATGGACATGGGGGAATCCTGCGGTTTACTCAGCATAGGTAGTGGGCGTCTGTCCCAGCCCTTCCGGTGAAACAGTTCGTCTATCTCTCCGTCATCCCCACAGTCTGACAATGACTCTAAGTCGGAGGTGTCATACATCTCGGCGGGAAGGTAGTCTCTAGTAGACGGAAGGCTACCCTCCCTTGCGGGCTCCACCGACTGTGGACCCCCGACACCTCCAACCAACACCACAGTCCCAGCCCCTGGCTCACCTGGACCTTCTGAAGAACTAGGATGTCCGGGACTCTCTTCTCTACCGGCGCCATCCAGGCCAGGCAAGCGGCGGGGTGAAGCTCGACCACGACCATAGGATGCCTGCACCAGGCCTATCTTCCTCTTCGGGGGTGGCAGCAGGGAGTCTGTAGTGACCGAAGCAGTGTCCTCGGATTTTTCTCTCTCAGTCTCTGGTTGGGCAGTCACTTCGCCCTGGTCAGCGCGCACGGGAAACTCCGCAAAGGCTTTGATCTCTCCCTCCGGAGTGGCGGTTCCTGTGATGCAGTTGAGGCGTAGGGCCCGGGGCCTTTCCGTGTGTGGTTCAACCTCAAAAAGAAATTCCTTGCATGCTTCGCATCGCCCGAATGGCTTTAGTTGGACCACCAGTCCCGAGCATCCGGGACAGATCACACCGAGGGCCTCCGTGTCTCTGCATGAATACAGAGCCAACTGTCCTCGGGGCCTGAGCCTTATCCCCGTGTCTGTAATGGGTGCAGCAAATGCAGTCATCTTGAAAGGATAAGGTACCGGCATCCACGGGGAGCCTGAGTTCGCTCCGACCACTTGCTGCTCCATCACGCGCTGACCTCGCGCCGGAGTCTCCACGTGTCTCTCCACACGTGGCCAGACTCCTCCCACGACTTGCACGTTTTCGCGGGCTTCCTTCAGTCTCCTCCCACGAATTGCGCAGTCATGGGGTGCCTCGTGGCGCAGTGCAGCAAAAGTCCCCACATGTAGTTCGTCACACGGCTGGACTCCTCCCTCTTCCCGCTCTTTCTGCATGGGCCTCTCCCGGTTTTTTAGGGAAATTTCCACGACTTCGAGCACAGGGATGCACTTTGGCCAATCACATGGCCGACCTGCTCGGACCTCCTCCGGGCAGCAAAGTCCAAACACAGCCGTTCCAAACCTCAGGGTCAACACACATTTCATCCCGGACTCACGAGCCCCCACGTGTAGCGGCCTCACCCCGACCTCTTTAGCTAGGGGTATGTCGAGCGACAGAGTGAGGTGCGCCACGGCCCATGTCCTCCCCATGGCTGTGGGTGAGGTGAAGGCCAGTATTAATCTTTTTTTCTCGGGCCAAATGTGCGCTGGTTATGAGGGTCAGTCCTTCCGTGCCGGAATCTCCCTTTGTTCCCATCAACAGAGTCCATACACCCATCAAAGTCCAAACTCAGGTTTATTGCGTATCTCCACATACAGTCAAATGCAACGGCATGATACGATGGGGAAGCAGGTCGAGGCACTGTACAGGTTCCTAGTCCCTACACTCCCTGTGCTATGACCAGGGGTTGCAGGAATCTTGATGAAAGCTCCTCCGCTGCGCTGTAGCCCATATCAGGGGAAGATGTCCTCCGAGGGAGTTACCGAAGGCCCATCCGTCACCGGGTTGACACTGCACCGGGTCTTCGGACGGGTGACCTCCCCAGCCTCCTCACCTCAGATGCGGGTCCCCTCGCAAGGGGCGCCCTGGAGCAACTCCACCCTCGCGGGACCCAGCCGGAGTCACCGGGTCCCAGGCCTCCTTAATAGTACCTCACCCCAGGCTGAAGGTGCCCGGGATGGACTCCATCTTCGCTCCGGCCAGGCCTTGGGCGCCTAGGCCGGAACCTTGAACCGCCCGCACCCAGGCCTAAGGTGCCTGGGTGCGTGAAAACACGATCTCCTCCCTCCGGACAGCTCCCCTGGCGAGGGCGTCTCCCCCTTTTATATCCTCCCATCGACACCACGGCGGGTTCCCCGCCCCGGCCGTACCATCTCCAGGAAGGGACAAAGAAGGGTAGCCCTCTGGTAGTGATTCTACCTCGAGCCAGTAGGTATACTGACACCCACTGGTCAAAGAGAATATTACACCACCCAATCCTCCACGAATAAGAAAAGGGGTCTGAACCCTGACATAATTACACACCTGGGTCTCTCTACCCCCAGGTGTATCCCACTAACTTTGAAGACCCCGCTACATATATATATATATATATATATATATATATATATATATATATATATAACAATACAGAAGGTCCCTAGCACACTTTCACGTTAGACTGATGTACACAAAGAGGCAGGGCTGCTTGTGACATCATTGACCTATTATGGACACATGGTCACATGTGGCCATATTAGCTCAGTGATGTCATGAGCATCCCTGCCCCTTTGTATATGTGCAGATGCAGGGTGGGGAATCTCATTGGTCCAGCAATGGCAGCTAACGTCAGGGTTTGAACTAATTATGAGATGCAGCAATGCCTACTTATAACAGAAGGTGTTTACACGTCCTCACTTCCAACGAAAAAACCTAGAAACAAGTTATGCAAATCATTCCTTTCTTGTCCTGTTTAGCCATTAATACACCCAGAACAGCTGGTCTATGGTGCAGATATACTAATCATTTTACAGCGACAGTATCACCAATTTACATACATCGATTTCAGGATTTCTTAGCCCTCATCAGTGCTAGAGAGGGGATATGATTTAAATTTACAAATACCGTACTGTTGACCCCACAATAGGGATAAAACTTTTTCGCAGAAGGGAGTTTAACAAGACACATGGTCACTCATTAAAATTAGAAGAAAAGAGGTTTAACCTTAAATTACATGGAGGGTTCTTTACTGTTAAGCCTCGTACACACGATCGGATATCCTATGGATTCTAATCCGATGGTTTTGTCCATCGGAAATCCGATGAAGCTGACTTCCATCAGTCTTGCCTACACACCATCAGTCAAAAAACCGACCGTTCCAAACGCGGTGACATAAAACACTCCGATGAGCCGAGAAAAATGAAGTTCAATGCTTCTGAGCATGCGTCAACTTGATTCTGAGCATGCGTGGGTTTTTTATCCGATGGACTTGCCCATGGACGATCGGAATTTGCTATCGGTTTTTTATCCATCGGAAAAATTTAAAACATGTTCTATTTTTTGACACCGATGGAAAAAAGACCGATGGGTCTCATACACGATCGGTTTGTCCGATTAAAAAAGTCCATCGGACTGTTTTCATCGGTAAAACCGATCGTGTGTACAAGGCTTAAGAGCGGCAAGGATGTGGAATTCCCTTCCACAGGCAGTGGTCTCAGCGGGTAGGATCCATAGTTTCAAAAAACTATTAGATAAGCACCTGAACGACCACAACATACAGGGACATAAAGGGGGGGAAGGTTTGGGACTTTGAATGAGGTGTGTTTGTACAGACCAAAGAAGATCATATAGATAAAACATCCATGTGTTTATTCCTAAAACATACATTGGCATGACATGGTAAAACATAACATGCATGATACAATTTAACAAGCTTGCATGAGAATGATGATAAAACGCATGGCACTTCATGATAAAAATATACATATTGGATATGAAACAAAATATGATCAAAGAGAAAACATATGTTGATAGAACCATTTGAAAATACATTGGATGCATCAAGATAGACCCGACGCGTTTCGTGGACTGCATCCAATCATCAGGGGCCATGCATCCATGTTCTAAAAAGGAACAAAAAACATGAATGATCATTTTAGTCTATTTGTATCGATACCATGAACAATTTGTTGAAATTACTAAAGGGTTCCTGGCCATACTAAAAAATTGATAACTCACATCTGAGATGAGACATGTGATAACGTGTGTCAGAGGCCCGTCAGTAATGTCTCGCCCGGGAGCTGAGAAAGGGATCCGGTGAAAAGGGAGCGTGGCCGCAATTCCCCATGAGGAAAGAGTGCAAAATATCACGGATGGTAGAGATTCTGAAGTAAATAAAATTAATAGAATTTATATGGTGTAAATGACCTTATCAGTGTATAGAAGTATACAAGAGAGAAGCACCATAACCGTGATAAACATTTGAGAGTGACAAGGGTATATTTGAGATAAATAACTGTCCATCAGGGACACCAAGGTGAAAGAATATATAAGAAATGGCGTGAAGGAAGAAAAAAAGTGGTAAAGAGAGACCAAAGGGTGATGAAAGGCTGCCCATGAGGAGAACTGAAAAAGAAAAGAAATAGAAGTGATGATAGAAAGAATAAGTGGGATTGAATTACCTTATTAGAAGGATTGTAGGTGGGACATGGAGGGAACTCACTCCCCCATATCAGGCCTACCTTTATGTTGCATTCAGCATAGGGATGGAGGCGTGAACTTCTCCTCACGTTTCATTGAGGCGTGAACCTCCTGTTCACGCCTCATTCAAAGTCCCAACATTTGTCCCATTTTTTTCTTACATTACAGGGATGGAGGAGTGTTAGGTGGCCTGTCCATCATTATTGATGGCCGGCCCCATTTTGTTAGACCTTTGTTAATATGCAATTAACAGTGCATGGCCCGTATTTATATGCATCATTGCTGGCCCCCTTACTCATCGGTTCTGACATGTTGCCATGTGTTCTGTGATCAGTGGGCTGATGTGTGTCTCATCCCCGGGAGCTGCGATTCGCCCTGGGCGGCCCCCCTCCCTCCTCTCTATATGATATGGGGGAGTGGGCGGTCGCTTCCATCGTGAATCGGCGCCACGCAGTCTGCGTTGCACGTGTGACGTCCTCTTCGGGCGTCACATCACGCTAGCGCCTTCATACCAGCTTGACTGACACGAGGAGAGTCACCCTGGCGTGAGATGACCGTCGCCGCCGGGCTGTTTCTTCCCCTCCTTGTGTCATTCAGCGTGACGCTGGAGGGGGTATGGTGGCCATGTCGGGCTTGGGGCCCGCAGTCCTCATACACCCACAGTTTTTGTCACAAACAACTCCTTTACAGTTCCATCTGCGGGTTTTGGAGTTCCCTCCATGTCCCACCTACAATCCTTCTAATAAGGTAATTCAATCCCACTTATTCTTTCTATCATCACTTCTATTTCTTTTCTTTTTCATTTCTCCTCATGGGCAACCTTTCATCACCCTTTGGTCTCTCTTAACCCCTTTTTTTCTTCCTTCACGCCATTTCTTATATATTCTTTCACCTTGGTGTCCCTGATGGACAGTTATTTATCTCAAATATACCCTTGTCACTCTCAAATGTTTATCACGGTTATGGTGCTTCTCTCTTGTATACTTCTATACACTGATAAGGTCATTTACACCATATAAATTCTATTAATTTTATTTACTTCAGAATCTCTACCATCCGTGATATTTTGCACTCTTTCTTCATGGGGAATTGCGGCCGCGCTCCCGGCCCTTTTCACCGGATCCCTTTCTCAGCTCCCGGGCGAGACATTACTGACCGGCCTCTGACACACATTATCACATGTCTCATCTCAGATGTGAGTTATCAATTTTTTAGTATGGCCAGGAACCCTTTAGTAATTTCAACAAATTGTTCATGGTATCGATACAAATAGACTAAAATGATCATTCATATTTTTTGTTCCTTTTTAGAACATGGATGCATGGCCCCTGATGAGTGGATGCAGTCCACGAAACGTGTCGGGTCTGTCTTGATGCATCCAATGTATTTTCAAATGGTTCTATCAACATATGTTTTCTCTTTGATCATATTTTGCTTCATATCCAATATGCATATGTATGTTTTAGGAATAAACACATGGATGTTTTATCTATATGATCTTCTTTGGTCTGTACAAACACACCTCATTCAAAGTCCCAAACCTCCCCCCCCCTTTATGTTGCATTCAGCATAGGGATGGAGGCGTGAACTTCTCCTCACGTTTCATTGAGGCGAGGACCTCCTGTTCATGCCTCATTCAAAGTCCCAACATTTGTCCCATTTTTTTCTTACAACATACAGGGATGTACAAGGTAATACTGACATATAATCACACACATAGGTTGGACTTGATGGACTTGTGTCTTTTTTCAACCTCACCTACTATGTAAGGGTCCGTGAAGGAGGAGCAGCAGAGGTTAAGTCCGTAGCCTGGGGCGGAACCACGTGTGTTAGAGGCTCAGCCCGAGGGGAGCCTGTTCGTTGCCGGAGGTAAATAAGAAGCAGTTGCTGGAGGGACGACCACTCCTGTTACCAGGGCCAAGTTTGGAAGGGATGAAGTTCTGAAGGAGTAGTAAAGCAGACGCTTCACTAGCCGGGGACGGTGAAGTAAGTGGGAAAGCTTCAGTGGAGACTCATCCAGGAATACGGCTGGTAGCTGTAAGTAAAGCTTGAAGATAAGTATAGCGGTTAGCTGTGGGTGAAGCTCGAGGGATCCAGCAGGTAGCTGAGAGTCCACGAGTCTAGTGAGAGGCGGCGAGCTGAGCTTGAGGATCTACAGTGGGATACTGTGAGTTGAGCTTGAGGATCTACAGTGGGATACTGTGAGTTAAACTGGAAGATCTACAGTGGGATTACTGTGAGAGAAGTTATTGCTATAGGAGACAGCAGTTGCTACAAGATACAGATTACTGCATTCAGCTTAAAGGTCCTTTTTCTGTATTGCTATCTGCCTAGTTCTATTTTTGTCTGCGGAGCCTAATTGCTATTGCATTTGCCTAAGGGTGTCCTGTGCCCTAACCCTCTCCCCCACCGTTCCTGTCAAGAGAAATAAAACTCTTTGTTAATTTTTTAAAAAAGTGACTGACGCCCAATCTTTCCACCTTGCACCACATCCACTATGCCTAGCAACCTGCACCCTGAGGATGAATGTCAGTTCTCCCTGGCTCTGGGGGGTCACCATTAGGCCCTTGGAAGTCGGGGAGACTGATACATAAGCACTAACCCCCTTAAAAAAAAGTGACCACTATAGCTATACAGTGCCACTGTATTTGGGGGATCTTGGTGCATAGGGACAGAATCTCAAAGGCATAGCTGTGTCTTCAATTCCCTATGGCAAAAAGCAGTAACATTTTCCATTGTAAACCGTTCATTTTTCAAGAGCCTCTATAACCTTATTTCCCTCCCTGCCTTTAATCACAATTGTTGGGAAGTCACAATTAGCTTTGAACAATAAAAGTTGAACAATTACTCCTTTATAGTAGTACCATATTTTTAAAACTTTCTCTCGTATTTTAAAATATTACAAGAAATTTACCAAAGCACGTAGGGCATCTCCAATACATCATTATAATACACAGATGCCCAACTGTATGACAGTCGGTTTTAATCAATACCTTTTGATTCATGAGTCTAATTAAATATTTCCAGAACCTAATTTTAAGAAGATAATATTTAGTTTTATCACCATCATGCTGCCGAGTTATTTGCTATCATGTTAAACGATCCTAAAATAATAGATCAATAAAAAAAAATGATTGTACAATACAGTATGTCTTTACCATCTACACGGTACTCCTCTAGGGAGAGTAAGCATAATTTTCCGCAGAACGGGTCACAGCGGAATATTAATACGTTTGGTGTGACTGTGTTTCCACTACATAAGTAAACACTGTTTTTCAATATTTGAAAATTTATTATAACAGAATATATCATTTATTTAAATGTTATCCTCTCCTTCAAAACTTGCTTCTGGTCAAGCCAGCCAATACATATTTTTCCATTTTCGGTAGAGGTTAGAACAGCCTTTCTCAACCACGGTTCCATGAATCCTTAGGGTTCCTCCAAAGGTTGGTGGAGGCTTCTTGGCCAGTGATCAATTTCTACCTCCCAGGATAGTGTACACACGCTCTGAATTTCCGATGGGAAAAATTTTTCATCGGATATTCCGACCGTGTGTATTCCCCATCGGACTTTTTCCGCCGAAAATTCAGACGGAATTAGATAGAGAACATGTTCTCTATTTTTCCGATGAAAAAAAATTCTATCGGAATTCCCGTCCATCTGGATGCAATTCCGACGGACTAAAAACCACGCATGCTCGGAAACAATTTGACGCATGCTCGGAAGCATAGAACTTCATTTTATTGGCTCGTCGTAATGTTTTACGTCACCACGTTCTTGACGGTCGGATTTTAGTGTGACCGTGTGTATGCAAGACAGCTTGAGCGGAATTCAGTCGGAACTCAGCAGGAAAAACCCATCAGAGTTTATTCCGACGGAAATTCTGCTTGTGTGTACAAGGCGTAACTTAAAGGAGTAGTAAAGTTACATGTTTTTTCACCTTAATGCATCCTATGCATTAAGGTGAAAAAACATTCGACAATACCGCCCCCCCCCCGAGCCCCCGTTTTTCTTACCTGGCCCCTCGAAAGTCCCATGCTCGTCCCCGTCATCCTCTTCGTTTTTCAGCCAGGCCGACGATTGGCTACACTGGATGGATTGAAAGCAGCGCAGCCATTGGCTGGCGCTGCTGTCAATCACATCCAATGATGCGGCACGCGGGGGCGGGGCCGAGTGATACAGTCGGCGGCTATGGCCGCCGCTGTATCACGGGAGCGCGCCCGCAATCACTCCACACCATGCGAGCTCACTCGCATTAAGGTGTGGAGTCCCTGCGGGGAGGAGCTGAAACAGCCGCCGAGGGACCCCAGAAGACCAGGATCGGGGCCACTGTGTGCAAAACGAGCTGCACAGTGGAGGTAAGTATAACATGTTTGTTATTTTTAAGCAAAAAAAAGGGAAGCTTTAGTGCTCCTTTAAAGGAGTTGTAAAGGCAGAAGTTTTTTTTATCTTAATGCATTCTATGCATTAGGATAAAAAGCCTTCTATGTGTAGCAGCCTCCCCAGCACCCCCTAATTCTTACCTGAGCCCCATCTCTCTCCAACAATGTCCACGAGTCCCTCGACCGTCCGGGACTCTCCTCCTGATAGGTTGAGACACAGCAGCGGCGCCATTGTCTCCCACGGCTGTCAATCAAAGTCAGTTTGCCAATCAGAAGAGATAGGGGCGGGGCCGAATGGCAGCTACATGTCTGAATGGACAGACGGAGCTGCAGCTCTACTCGGGTGCCCCCATAGCAAGCTGCTTGCTGTTGGAACAGTTGACAGGAGGGAGGGGCCAGGAGTACAGAAGTGATACCCAAGAAGAGGAGGATCTGGGCTGCTCTGTGCAAAACCAACTGCACAGAGCAGGTATGTATAACATGTTTGTTATTTTTTTTTTTTAAACAAGACTATACAATCACTTTTAACTACTAACACCAATTATTTTTTAGCTATCTGAAAGTAGGGGATTCTTCTCATTGACCATAAATGTATGGAGTGTTCTTCCAAGTGAACATCTAATGTACCATGAGCCGGTAGATATATCATTAGCAAGGGGTGCCCTGAGACCATAAAGTTATTTCAAGAGTTCCTTCATGTTAATAACAACATGGCCTGGGGAATGCCCAGGGAAAAACCAAGCCTACTTACCGACCAGCTCGCTGACAACCAATTAACCTGTCTAACAGTATGCGTTAAAAACAGGGGTTTGTCCGCACGCATTTGCAAACGCATGCGTGAGCCCAGAGCCACGCCAAGGCCCCCTGGAGTCTGTGGTCCTACACTAACATTGAGTGTCCCCACAATGGAGGCACATGCATTCTGATGGTTAGATGAGGGCAGGTGGACTGAAGGGGAGCCACCCCTCCTTAAAGGTACAGGAGCACACCAAACACCCAGCGTAATTGGTTGTCAGCGAGCTGGTCGGTAAGTAGGCTTGGTCTTTCCCAGCTATAGATGGGGGCGGTGGACATGTTTTTGTTTTCACCTATGGTGCTTGTATTGGTCCAGCAGTGCACCAACACCTTTGCTGCCATTGTGCTACGCTGGGTGTTTGGTGTGCTCCTGTACCTTTAAGGAGGGGTGGCTCCCCTTCAGTCCACCTGCCCTCATCTAACCATCAGAATGCATGTGCCTCCATTGTGGGGACACTCAATGTTAATGTAGGACCACAGACTCCAGGGGGCCTTGGCGTGGCTCTGTGGCTCACGCATGCGTTTGCAAATGCGTGCGGACAAACCCCTGTTTTTAACGCATACTGTTAGACAGGTTAATTGGTTGTCAGCTAGCTGGTCGGTAAGTAGGCTTGGTTTTTCCCTGGGCATTCCCCAGGCCATGTTGTTATCTGCTTTAGCCTTCCAATGCTACTTACCGTGATAGCCAGCTATAGATGGGGGCGGTGGACATGTTTTTGTTTCCTTCATGTTAAGCCTCCTTTCACACTTGTACAACTTTGGATGGGTGTGACTTGGATGTGACTTTGGCTTGACCAACGATAACAGACAAGTGTTGCACAATTGTCACATGTATAACATTCAGGTGTGACTTTCATGCGACATTTGAGGGTTTACTTTGCAGTCTATGGCACTCATGTTGCATGAAAGTCGGACCAAAGTGTAGGAACCTTTTTAAAGTCACTGAGACTTTAAAGTGGTTCTAAAGGCTCAAAGTTTTTTTTTACCCTTATGCATTCTATGCATGAAGGTAAAAAACCGTCTGTGTGCAGTAGCTCCCCCAGCACCCCCCTCCCAGATACCTGAGCCCTATCATCCTCCAGCGATATGCATGAGAGCCTCTCCGGGGACTCTCCCTCCTCATTAGCCGAGACAGCAGAGGGAGCCGTTGGCTGTTGTCAATCACAGCCAGTGTGCCAATGAGGAGATAGAGGGGGACACATGGACAACTTAACTTAAAAACTGTTAATGGACCCCTTAACTTAAATACTGTATACTAATGAAATCCCTGTGCTGTTTTACTAATCTAAGCTGCCTCCAAACAAGAAAAACCATCAATTGAATGTCATGTGTTAGGCGAATCTGGCATCTCCTCCTCCCCCCCTTTTTGTGGGTACTCGATACTGATATACAGCACTAGTAAGAGATCCTATAATAATTCTAGGAAAGTATATATGTAGATGTATTAAATATGGACTTAAAGGACTACCTATTGTCTTTGTAGCTGGGACCTTATTGCCCCTTCTATGAATTCTTAAGTGCCGCCTTGGAATCTAAAGATAAAAAATTTCCAGGAGCAATAACATTAATCAGGAGTTAAGATTCCTACTAATATATAAGGATTTGGGTAAGCATGATTGTGTGACAGCATTCCACTTTTTGAAAAAATTGTATATAATTTTTGTATAATTTTTGCATGATGTTTGCATGGTGTTTTTATATATATATGTAGCACACAGATCCTTTACCCTGCTTACCTCCACTTGCAGAGTGGGACACACCATGCCACATGCCCAGTATCCTCCATCTTGTAGAGGGTGAGCGGTGTTAACAGTTTTGGGTTCTGCAGCGAGTTACCTCTTTCCATTGGTTCTCGTCCCTAGAGTGTAGGGAAAGGTCTATTTTTCTCTTGAGGAAAGCCAATGTCCAGACAATGTTAAACCCAATAAAAGAGTTTATTTTTTCCTTTGCTTGAAACTCGATAGGAAAGTTAGAGAGAGAGGGTTGAACAGGGATACAGGTTCAGGCACGCGGCACTTAACTACCACTCGTCGCCACTCAGGCCTGAGTGGGTCTTGCTCACCCGGATAGTTCCCTCTCACGGTTCTAGCAGCCGTAGTGAAGCACGGAACATTCACTTGAAATTTGTTTCTCTTAGAGACACGTTCAGGAGATCCTCTGCTACAGGATCTTTTAGCTCCTAAGTCCTGAACTTCTCAGCACTTGTAACTTTAGAGACCATAGGTGCCAATGGGACACATTACAAGGGCTTTTGGCGGATCACGGAATCCTTCCCTCTGACAGGTAACCAGGCCTCTCCCGAGACAGTGACATCCTTCACCGATCCCCTTAGAAAGGTCCTCCCCTGGTTGCCTCTCCTTCAGAGCGGGTCACCCTCCCACAGGCACCCTGGGATTCCGCTGTTTGGTTGTAGGCCTCAGTTAAAGGTACTGGGCCTACCTGGAATGATACGGCCTCGGGCTAAAGGTGCCCGGGACCCAATCACATTCGCACGCACCCCTGGCCATGAGGGCCACCGAAGGTGGGGTACGTCCCGAGGACGAAGACCCCACGCCCCTTAAGTACCCTCTCCCAGCATGCACAGCAGGTAGACCACACCCACTGCACGGGCGCCGAGAGAGGACACCCAATAACGCCGCAACGCCACCTGCGGTTTGACCCAAGACCTGGGCAACAGCGCCACCTACAGGCCAAAGGGAACTATACGACCAGGCAACATCACAGCAGAGCAGAGTCCAATTTAAAGAAATCAAACAGCCTGAGCCAAACTAATGCTCAGGCTACCCCCTAAATTTCAGGCATAGCGACCCCAAATATGGGGGGCCTGCTACATATATATATATATATATATATATATATATATATATTTATATATATGTTGTTTACATGCAGCTTATATAAAAAGTTTGGGCAACACAATCTCCGCACCGTGTGCCTCCGTGGGCAAGAAAGAGCAGCCCAGAATGAGAGCTGCACCGCCCCGCTGTCATTTGACAGTGGGCGGGCAGAAACTAGTTAAAGTGGTTCTAAAGGCTCAAGGTTTTTTAACCTACATGCACTCTATGTATAAAAGTAAAAAGCCTTCTGTGTTCAGCACCACCCCTAATGCTGAGCTGCTTCATGATCCAGACATGTGCACGAGAGCCCTGGCTCTCCAGGGACTCTCCCCTTTCATTGGCTGAGATATCAGCGGGAGCCATTGGCTCCCACTGCTGTCAATCACAGCAAGTGAGTCAATGTCGAGAGAGAGGGGCAGGGCCGAGCCGCTGCTCTGTGTGTGAATGGACACGCAGAGCAGGGGCTCGGGATCTAGCCTGCTTGAGTAAGCACACATTATATGGTTTAGCTCAACTCTCTAACTGCCACTATTGCTGGACAACTGGGTCTGTTAAAGGAAGTTGAGAAATAACAGACTAACTAGCCAGATCACCAGGTAAAATAAAATAAAACCTACAAAAAGGATACAACATTTAGGAATTGGTAGGCAGTGATATATTTATTTTAGTTTTTTCGGTTTAGATATGATTTAAGCTCACTCCTCATTCTCAGTCAGAACATCATAGTTGCTAATGGTGAGGGCAGAGGCTATATTGCATGACTGCTATGAATCACACCATTTAATCGGGTAGACCCTCAATTTCTAAAACCCTGGTGTCCAACTTGTAGCTCTTTGGTACTTGTTGTGCACCCCTTGGACCCCAGCATTCAGTACTGTAAGTGGGAACAGTATGTTTTTAAAGTGAAGTTGTAATAGAAGTGGTCTTTAGCAGTCTTAAAGTGGTTGTAAACCCTTTACAACCACTTTAACCTACAGGTAAGCCTAGATTAAGGCTTATCTGTAGGTACTTGAAATATCTTATGAACCTCCACGGTTTAGGAGATATTTACTAAAATCACGGGTGCCGCTGTCTACGGCGCATACGCGGAAGTAAGGAAGTAACCCCCGGGCAAGATGTCGGCTGCCTGGGCGTTGGAAGAGGACGGCTGCGGGGGCTTCGATCGGAGGTGAGTATTACATAATGAGCTAGTATGCCATGCATACTAGCTCATTATGCTTTTGTCTTGCAGGTGGTGTTTTTTTTTTTTTTTTATACCTTGGTTTACTTCCTCTTTAAGTAACATGTTCCCCATCTCCAACCACTCCTGCAGCATATTCACAGTGTTTGACTGTCTGCTGAAAGATGTACCCAATCTGTGACAGTCTTATTATTTTCTGTCCCATGGGAATATCAAGGGCAACAACTGAGACCCCCTATAACTTGTAAGTTGATAACCACCATTCTAAAACACACCTTTTAATTCCATCCAAATGCAAGGAAAATTTTCTGAAACCATAAGGCCCCATTTACACCTCAGCTTTTTGAAGCTTGAAGCTCCAAAACGCTGGAGGAGAAAAAAATTGATTATTCTCTATGAAGTTGGTTGACATCGGCACTACAAGTCACCTGAAGCCAAATGCCTGAAGCTCGAAAAAAGTTCTGGAGCTCACAAGACTCTGGAGGTCTACTCAAGCACCTAATGTGTCTGAGTTAGTTGCTCTTGTGAACCTAATCTATAACTATGAAAAGAGCATAGCTCTTAGATACAGGGGTCTCAAACTGGTGGCCCTCCAGCTGTTGCGAAACTACAAGTCCCATCATGCTTCTGCCTGTGGGAGTCATGCTTGTAACTGTCAGCCTTGCAATGCAACATGGGACTTGTAGTTTTGCAACAGCTGGAGGGCCGCCAGTTTGATACCCTTGTATTAGAACAAGTTCTATTTCCAAATGTAATTGAGTCCATGGCCCTTAATAACATCTTCTACTACTGCTTGATGTACCCTATATGTTTGGTACAATGCCGATAATTTGTATACAGTTTATGATGATCACTTATGGTGTGTTCCATGTATGTACTAAGGCTGGTCTGTTGTTAATTTGCTGCTCTGTGTCCCTTGTTATTTGTATAACATATATACCTTTAGAATTCAATAAACATCTACTGCTGAAAAAAAAAAAAAGTTCTGGAGTTTTTTTTTGTAGCTTGAATTGGTCACATAGGTGTGTTTTTGAAGCGTTTTTTTAGAAATTTATGGAAACGCTTGATTTTTGGAAACGCTGGATATTGCCCAAATGCAATAATTAAATGAAGATAAATAATAAATAAATAAGTAATGAAATAAATAAATAAAAGACAAAATAATCAAAAGAAATGAATAACCCTACCCCCTACCCTTAACCCCAGTATTAACCCCTAACCCTAATATTAACCCCTAACCCTTAAAGAGGAAGTAAACCCGCCTCTAGAAAAAAAAAAGAGCCTGCAAGACAAAGGCATAAAAAACTAGTATGCACAGTATACTAGCTCATTATGTAGTACTTACCTGAGATCAAAGCCCTCGTTCCTCTCCTCCATCGCCGCCATCTCACTTACTTATATCGCAGCTCCGGCGCTGTGACTGGCCAGAGCCGCGATGACGTCACTCCTGCGCATGCGCACGGGAGCCGACAGTGACGGCATGATCGTCTTCACTAATGACACGCTCAGTGCGCCTGCGCCGTTGTCTACACAACATCGGCGCCCGTTTTTGGGTAAATATCTCCTTAACCGTGTAGGTTAAGGAGATATTTCTTGCACCTACAGGTAATCCTTATAGGCTTACCTGTAGGTCTAAGTGGTTTGTAAGGGTTTACAACCACTTTAACCTAACAAAATAAACAAATAACGAAATAATAAGTAAATTAATTAATCTCTGACCCTAACCTTTAAACCCTAACCCTTAACCCCTTACAAAAAAGTAAAAAAAAAATAGTAAATTAATATTAATAAAAAAAATCACAAATAAAATGGATGAAAGACCTGAAAAACATAGCAACAAATGAAACAGATTATATTTTTCTCGATTGGCTAATAAATAAAAAGGCCAAAGCTAAAAAAAAAAAACTATAAAAATACTATACACAGACTGTTCAAAAAACGCCCCAAAAAAGTTCAAAAACGCAACGCTCAGGTGTGAACGCAGCCTAATGGCGTGTACAGACGTTCGGACATTCCGACAACAAAACCGTGGATTTATTTCCGACGGATGTTGGATCAAACTTGTCTTGCATACACACGGTCACACAAATGTTGTCGGAAATTCCGAACGTCAAGAACGCGGTGATGTACAACACGTACGACGAGCTGAGAAAATTTACGTTCAATAGCCAGTGCGGCTCTTCTGCTTGATTCCGAGCATTGGTGGAATTCTGTGCGTAGGAATTGTGTACACACGGTCGGAATTTGTTGTCGGAAAATTTGAGAACCAGCTCTCAAATTTTTGTTGTCGGAAATTCCGACAGCAAATGTCCGATGGAGCCTACACACGGTCGGAATTTCCGACAACAAGTTCCCATCGAACATTGCGACCCTGTGCATAAGAGTTTCTCACATTTCTTGACGAATGGTCCCTAAAATGTTTTCCAGTTTTCATTTACATAAAACTAATTAGCATTAAAGACAGCATTATTTCACAAAAAAATTGCAGATTGCCATATGCTTATTAAACTTTATTGGTCTTTGTCGAAAAAAGTATGAGAACCATAGTAACTACTTTATTGTAACAACTGCAACCAAATGCTATCTGTAGTTTCTGATCAGACCTGTGCAGCAGTTATGAAGTATTTTGGCCCATTCCTGTGAACCAAGTTGTCTGTGTTCATATTTATTTTTGGGATGTCTTCAGATCATGGCACAGCATTTTAATGAGACTGAGGTCTAGACTCTAACTTAGCTTGTCTAAAATACAGATTTTGTTCTACCACATTAAACACATTTACAATTCTTTATCTTCTCAGATAAAGGGTGAATTGACAGTTTGCTGTAAAACTTCCTGATAACTTTTAATTGGCCCTTCATTAACTGCTACCTGTCCAGACTCAGAAGCAGCCACACAGACCCACATTGTTATACCGTCATCACCATGCCTCACAGTTGGGATGAGATTATGATATTGGTATCTAGTGGACATGTGCATTTCCTTTTGTTTCAATTAGTTTTTCGGACAAAAATAAAATTTTCGGAGATTCGGATGTATACCCAGAAGTGACAAGCCCCCGCTCCGACGTATGTTTCACTGTAATATCGTCTTCGGAAAGTTTCACCGTAATAGCGCCCTCAGGAAGTTTCCTGAAGACGCCATAACAGTGAAACGTATGTCGGAGTGGGCACTTGTCACTTCTGGGTCCCGTGTGACAAAATTTCCGGGCTGGGAGTCAGAATGAGGCTTAGACCGCATGCCAGCTCTGGAGGAGCCATTGCTATCTACACAAGCTGTATACACCAGTGGCAGTATATGGGCTCTAATACATATAAGTGCAATAACTTTTCCTTATGTTTTTAACACTGATTTAATACAATACTACACTATGGAACCTTTTACTCTGGTCTCCCATGGGGTTCCTTTTTATATGAGTACCATATTCCAATGGAGGAATGAAGTGGAGCTTTCTATCAGAGGAATCGTAGCCTTTGGTATTAAAAGAACATTTTGACATACCTGTAACAAGGGGTCAAACACATCTGGTGGGAGCACAAGCTGTGAAGATTAAAACAATCCAATCATTGAAGCAATTATTGATGTGGGGAACTGTCACACTGGACTTTATTTACCGTATCTTCTTTGTATTCACCTTTTTTACTCATATTGTTTGCATTTATGGTTATTCATGAGTTTGATGTTGTAAAAATGTGAGCGCTAAGCTTTTATAACTCTCTACAATCTTATGAAGGCTGACAACGCTTCTTCTTAAGTCTTATTTTTAATACACTATAATACCAAAAGTATTGGGATGCCTGCCTTTACACACACATGAACTTTAATGTCATCCCAGTCTTAGTCTGTAGGGTTCGATATTGCGTTGGCCCACCCTTTGCAGCTATAACAGCTTCAACTCTTCTGGGAAGGCTGTCCACAAAGTTTAGGAGTGTGTCTGTGGGATGTTTGACCATTCTTCCAGAAGTGCATTTGTGAGGTCAGGCACTGATGTTGGATGAGAAGGCCTGGCTCACAGTCTCCACTCTAATTCATCCCAAAGGTGTTCTATCGGGTTGAGGTCAGGACTCTGTGCAGGCCAGTCAAGTTCCTCCACCCCAAACTCGTTCATCCATGTCTTTATGGACCTTGATTGGCCAACTCAATATTGAACCCTAGGGACTAAGACTGGGATGCCATTAAAGTTAATTTGCTTGTATAGCAGGCATCCCAATACTTTTGGTAATATAGTGTATATTTTAATCAGACCACTGTAGTTTCCAATCTAATTTTTTGTACTACAACAGGGCAGGTCAAACCAATATAAAAACTGAAACTTTATATAAAGTTTAATTATGGTGTATTTATGAGGTATATTGTAGATGTGGTGGCTGCATTCGTTTTTTATTTTTTTCAGGCTGTTTTCCCTTCATTTTTACCTGGTGATTATACAGTAACTCACTTCCTGTCCTACAGTAACAACACTCATTCACTGTAGTGTATTTATCCCTAGAACAAGAAGTCTGTTAGGACTACAAAACAGATCCCCTTCTCCAAATATGCCTAACCTTAAAGGGAGGTGTTCTGCAGTCCACAGAGAGAACTGAGCATGGCTATAACACTGCTTCAGGAAATATGGCAGAGTTGCACAATGAAAGCTCATTGGATTTGTATAACAAAATGATTTCAATGGTATATTTAACCACTTACAGCCCACCGCACGCATATATACGTCGGCTGTTTGAAGAGGGATATCTCCATCTCTTCAGCCGGCGGTCCGGTTTCCGATAATGGTGGTCTCTGCGGTGGATTCGCCCGCAAGATCACCGTTTTCGGCGGCGGGAGAGAGGCTGTGTATGGACATGAGTGAAGGGAAGATGGCCTACACCCGTCTCCATACCATAGAAGGGCGGAAGCCATTTTTTTTTATTGCATTTTAGTGTAAATATGAGATCTGAGGTATTTTTGATCTCATATTTAAGAGGACCTGTCATGCTTTTTTCTATTACAAGGGATGTTTACATTCCTTGTAATAGGATAAAAAGTGACACAATTGTTTTTTTTTAAAGAACAGTGTAAAAAATTTAAATAAAAGGTAAAATAATTAAATAAATAAGGAAAAAACTAATTTAAATGTGCCCTGTCCCGCTGAGCTCGTGTGCAGAAGCGAACGCATATGTGAGCAGCGCCCGCATATGAAAACGGTGTTCAAACCACACGTGAGGTATCGCTGCGGTCGGTAGAGCAACAGCAATAATTCTAGCCCTAGACCTCCTCTGTAACTTAAAACATGCAACCTGTATAATTTTTTAAATGTCGCCTATGGAGATTTTTAACATCCCTGGCGGTATGATTCTGTCTGGAATTATGTACCAAAAGCGGTACAATTATTTTGCATGGAAATTTGGTGTTATGTATTGTAGGTCTACAATTCTTAGTAATTACTTACTTAAACCCGACCAAACAAGAGTCTAGTAGACATCTCGGGTATGATAAAGTTTGAAACACAAAATCATAAATTATAATATAATAAATAACTATAAATAATTATGTAGCGCTACCCCCAGTTAAGAGAGCCGCTGGTTTGATTTCGGGCCCTGTGTGCAGCACCGCCAACCCCCGGCAATCATACTCGACCCACTCTGGCACAGTTAGTCTAGGGTTAAACTCATATCATAAGCAATGGTATTGCACGGGTCAATCTCCTTATAGTAAGGCAACACACTGAGGCGAGAGGTTAAATATAACAGATTTACTCTTATAGTAAATAGCATAGGTAGAACATAACACATGCAACTGGCTTGCAGAGCCCTGCAGCAATCAATTCAGCACACTATAATGGCGTTGCGCGGTACTCCACCACGCGTAGCTATTATGGTATGCGCGCCTTATGGCACACTAAACAATATCTTAACTCCCCACCCCGGTCAGGTCTGACATGGAATAAATCTCAGTCACCTCCTTAAGGGATTTCTTCGCATGCCAGCTTTCGGTGGTGCACTTGATGAAAAGTATTTGTAATCCACAACAGCCAATAACTTGGAACACTATACTGGGGGGACACTTCAACTCTGTCCTGCTATCGGTCCCCCCGGGGAACAGCAGATAAACGAACTGTGGGCCTATGCAGTCTATAGGCCTGAACACGGCACAGTCTATTGATTTGGGCAGGTGCCCGCTCACCACTCCGAATGCGATCCCAGTCCGGGACTTCCACCTGCTGTGTATCCGCACACAGCGTCTGCAACGATCTGGTCCTTGATCCAACTGATGTCCTCACTCGACAGGTCAGGTGCCACCCAGGCTCCGCAGTGGGGTGGAAGGCTCTCTGGAAGTTGCGCAAGGCCCAGGCTTCAGGCCTTGCACTGCAGCAGATCCGCACAGGAAGAAACTCTTGCTTGCAGCACGGTGTCCAAAGAGGCCGAGCTCCGCCTCGCCTCCTCCTTAAATAATCCCTCCCATGAGTCTCCGCGGTGGCTAACTGCACTCTGGGTGCTGAACGGGGTTCTGGGTAACGTAGTTCCGGGGCCTTAAAGGAGACCCCGCTACATTAGTATATAGGATCACGCTGCTATTTTGATTAAAGACACACTGTCACTTTGCCCATTTAAGCAAAAGTGACAGTGTCTACAAATAGCCCATTTACCAGGCAGTAATAATTATCCAGCCACTGCACTGCCAGTAGCCGCACTAATAGGGGCATGGAACCCGAGCAGCAAATCTCCAGGCCTAAACACTGTCACGTAAGGGGTGCAATGACATGACATCATCCCCATCTAAGTTCCAACACCAGCCAATCCTGGAGCCTAAACAGGCTGATATTCTGCAGCAGGTAGGTTACAATTGAGCATGGCTTATATATCAATGCCTGGGAGGGTGAGCTATCTGCAGACACAATGACAACTGATTGGGCAAAGTGACAGTGTCCCATAACCCCTTCGTGCCTATGGGTAAAACAAATATTAATGCCTAAGCGTAATTCTGCAACTTTGACATGTTAGTAAAACTGTACATATCGTCACAACTAATTTATGCATCCAGGTGGATTATACCACATTTTTTTCTGGACAAATAATTTGGTGGTAAATGATAAAAACTGGCACAAAACAGTAAAACTATTTTTTTTTTTTAATTTAGCTGTGTATTTCTTGCTACTACCATAATCTTACCCCAAAGAACAACCCAAATTAAATTTTCCTGCTCCTGACGATCGCAGAGATACCACATATGTGTATGTTAGTTGTTGTATGTACCCGTAGTACAGCCCAAAATCAATAGTGCGCATTTTTAACCCTGGCACTGGCTTAGATCAAACCTTGATCTAGGTATTTTTTTTTTTTTTATATATTATTACTTATTTTTATTTTTTTTACACACCCTTTTTTTTTTTTTTTTAGTCTGCAAGGAGAGAGAGATTTGATGCATCTCTCTCCTCCATTCACAGCGAAAAAACACGGGCGTGGGCTTCACTGTGACTGATCACTGTGATAGCCAATCAGAGGCTATCACAGCGATCAGGTGACCTGGAATTGCGTGCTGATCGTAAGTACACAAAGGGAGATATGCAAATATGTGGCCCCACGGAAACAAGCCCCATCCAGTGAGGCTGCATATTTATATTAGGTCGGCATGAAGGGGTTAAAGAGGTTGTAAACCCTTGACTATGTAGTCTGAAGAAGGGCCGGGTGGAAATTTTTCAAGTATAGGTCCGTCAGGCAAGCGGGGATTCCAATGCCAAGATAAGTGAGTGCGTCCTGTTCCCACCGAAATGGGAATGACTCTTGACAATGTGCCACTACATGAGGAGGGAAGGAGACGTTTAGTGCCTGTGATTTTGTGTGATTTATTTTGAGGTTTGATAAGGTACCGAAGTATTCTATATCTTTGAGGAGATTGGGCAAGGAGGTACGGGGCGATTGTAAAGAGAGCAGAATGTCGTCAGCGAAGGCTGCGACCTTGAACTCTCTCTCATTCACGATGATCCCTTGAATATTTGAATTACCCCTCAACCTATTCAGGAAGGGTTCCAGGGTAAGAATGTAGATCAGTGGTGAAAGTGGGCACCCCTGGCGCGTACCGTTGCTGATGGGAAAGGCGTCCGACAGGTGGTCGTCGACCTTCACTGCTGCAGAGGGACCGGTGTACAAGGCCATAATATATGACAACATACGGGTCCCCAGACCTATCGCTATGAGCACCTCTTGCATGTAGTCCCAGGCCACCCTGTAGAACGCCTTCTCAGTATCGAGTGAGAGGAAGAATCCATGCGATTTGGAAGACGTGAGCCAGTGATGTAGATTTAGTGTGCGGATGGTGTTGTCCCTGGCCTCCCGGCCAGGAATAAAACCAACCTGGTCTAGAGAGATAAGACCGGCCACCAGGGGGAGTAATCTGTTAGCTAAAACCTTTGCATAGATTTTGATGTCCACATTTAAGAGGGATATCGGTCGATAATTTGCAACTAAGAACGAATCCTTACCCTCCTTAGGAATCACCGCAATGTGTGCTGCTAGCATTCTGTCTGGCTTGATCTGGGGGTCCGATAAGGCGTTGAATGTGTCCAGGAGTCTGGGAGCTAATGAATCAATAAAGGATTTATAATACTGGAGGGATGAACCATCCGGACCCAGGGCCTTGCCCGTTTTAATTTGCTTCATAGCTATATCTAATTCCGATGCCGAAATAGGGCCCTCCAGATCCAGTGACTGTTGGAAAGATATTGGTTTGGGGCTGTATCTGGAGAGGAATTTTTTGATAAGTGCGGTTCGTGTATCAACATTGAGGAGCTGGTGGGTTGCAGATTATATATTCTTTGGCAATGTCCTAATTCTTGACCAGAAGACCCCCCCAGGGTCGCGTATATGGTGAATTGTAGAGGAGAGTTTTGAATTTTGGACTGTGCGTGCCAAAAGGCGACCACACTTGTTGCCTTGTTCATAGAAAATCCTCTGGCCAAGGATGCATCATTTCCTAGAGCGCTTGCCTAACTCCTCTAGAAGGAGGGCTTGGGTGTGTGTTAATTTCTGTAGGGTGACTTGCGCATGGGTCAGTTTGTGAGAGATTTCAAGGGATTTAATCGTCTTGATAAGGGAGTTCATGTACTCTTGATGCTGCTTCTTATCTTTTGTGGCCAGGGCAATCAGTTCACCTCGAATCACACACTTATGCGCTTCCCAAAGGGAGACTAGAGAAATCTCTGGGTTCGAGTTTTCCGCAAAATATTGCTGAAGTCTTGTGCGTATATGGTCTGTCACTAAAGGGTCTTTGAGAAGGGAAGGGTCCAAACACCAAATCTTTGTTCTGGAATAGGATTCAGGGAAAGATAGGGTTACTGTGATCGGGTGGTGGTCTGACAGAAACATTGGTTCTATAGTGGACCACTGGATTAGGGGGAGGTCCGACTGGGAGAGGAAAAAATAATCGATCCTAGAATATTTTTGATGCGGGGCCGAGAAGAAGGTATAGTCCTTATCTGAAGGGAACAAAGTACGCCAAACGTCATGCAAGGTCAAGGATTGAAGCTGTAAAGTAATCTGGCGTAACGCTTTGTAAGTTAAAGTGGAGGTCCCTGTAGAGGAATCCAGTACTGGATTTAGGGGAACGTTAAAGTCCCATCCTAGGAGTACTATACCTGACTGGAAAGAGGCTAATAGATCACATGTTTTCTAAAAAAGGCAACCTGATGGTCATTTGGGCAGTAAAGATTAGCTAATGTGATTGGTTTTGAGGCATAAGAACCCTTAAGAAAAATATACCTGCCTTCTGGGTCAATAAAGGGAATCAGATACATGGAAATTAGCATTTTTAGAGATAAGAATAGAAACACCTTTTGTCTTAGAATCAGGGTTAGTGGAATGGAACGCTGTGCGGTAGATATGATTCGAAAGTTTAGGGACGGCATCCGAGCGGAAATGAGTCTCCTGCAAGAAGATGAAGTGAGCCTTGTGTTTGGTGAGGGATGACAAGGCTTGTGACCTTTTCTCTGGTAGGTTAAGACCCTTCACATTAAGGGATAGGCATTTCAATGTCAGGGAAGACATGATTTGGGGTTAGTGTTGCAAGACCCTATGTGATTGTGTGTCGTGGAGCTGCGGGTGTTTTTAAATGTATTGCGCAGATAGAACGGTGATGGGAATGCCACTTGGAGGGGCAGGGGCGGATCCAATCAAACTGGGGGGGATGGGGGGAGGGGAAAAAAAAGAAAAGGGGGCAGAGAGAGGGGATAGAAAAAAAGCAATGAGAAAAGAAAGAGAAAGAGGGAGAGGGAAAGAGACAAGGAAGTGAAGGGAAGAACAACAAAGAAGGGTAAAAAGATGCAAAAAAAAAAAAGGGGGGGGGAGAATGAGAGTTCAACCAGAGGCGGTGTTAGTCTAGCTAAGCCACCTTGAAAAGGGGAAAGTCTGGAGGGTCAGCAAAAAAAATCCCAGTGGGACCGCTGTGTGGGGACGAAAGAAGGGACGGCGACCTCAGGAAGGTTGCAATCCGGGGAGTGAAGGACTAAAATTGTTTAGAGTAAAGTGAGTACAGTGGGGAACCTACCAATAAAGAGGAACAAATAAACCATTAACCATTGTTAATTCTAAAATCAGAGTGCAGAGTTCTAGGGAGCCTTATGCACAACAAGTGAAACAATTGAAAGAATACAAACAGTTCTGCCAAGTGCCGCCATTGATTACAACTCCTTATTGCAAAAAACTAAACGTAATCAGGGGGGCAAAAGAGAACAACTACTAAGTGTGATTGTTTGGCAGCCCTGAATGTCAGATGAGATTAGGTGAGACACTCGAGGTAAGTGATCATTACTTGAGTAATTAGGGAAGGAATGTGTGCTAGATCCACCCTGTCAGTCTCAGTGAGGTTGGGGGAACGTCCTCCAGCCCCACAGGAGTGACCCAGACTGACATCCCAGGCAGACAAAGATAAATCACATTACAAGCCTGAAAGCAAAACCAAGATGTACAATAACTGAACATATCCAGACCATAGGATCTGCCACCTTCATAAGCATACCTCTGCGTATAAAGCAATGGGGGTACAAGATAACATCATCAAAAGTGTTAAAATAAAGATAAAAATGCAAAGATAAAAAATAAAAATTAAACAAAAAATGCAGACAAAAACCCATCATGGAGGAAGTCCGGGGGAGGAGATAGAGGGGAAAAGGCACAAAAAGTTCTTGGTGTAGAAAATCTGCACACCCAGCCCAGGGCATGAGGGCAGCATAAATGTTGGCGTGCATCAGAAAGAGTTACCTCCCAAAGATGAAGACATCAGCGACGAGGCGTATCAAATATTGTGCTGACAGTTCCGTGAGGAGCAATGCGAGGGAGGGTAGAGATGCCCAGAAGGGATGAGGAGTGATGATTCTGCTCGAATGGTCCGAAACGATCTTCGTCTAGCTGATGGGACATTGCATCTGTAGTGTAGTGATGTTCAATGGCTTCCTGAAGAACGAGAGTAGGTGGCGGCACTTGGCAAACAAGAGTCAAGGCGTATTAGACATATTAGACATCCACGCAATCTCTCCTCCTGGAGGGTGTGGACGGGGTTAACCCAGACTGCGTTGGTGCTGGTCGCGGCGCGATGCATGGTTTCCCGGGGAAGACGGGTCAGCTCTATATTTGCGGGATCTGTGTCTTTGGGCCTTCGGTGATGGGTGAAGAGAGACCAGGAGCCAGGGTTCAGAGGGGAAGTAGGAGGCATACCATTCCCGAAGCTCGACGTGTGGGAGATCGAGTTGCTCACAGAAACCAAGCAGGTCCTCGGGTGTGCGGAGCAGCGCAGAGTGGCCTCTAGCGGATGCTGACAGCCCAAAAGGAAACTTCCAGCGATATTGTATTTCTTGTTCATACATCACGGGACACAGAGCAGCATAGTCATTACTATGTGGGTTATATAGAATTACCTTCAGGTGCTGGCACTGGCAACTTCCAAAACAGGAAGTACCCTCCCCTATATAAGCCCCTCCCATCCGGGAGTACCTCAGTTTTTTTGCCAGTGTCTAAGGTGTTGGCCAAGGTTAACATGTATTCATCTGGGCTTGTGTACAGGTTCTCTGGGCCTTAGCAAGCTATTCCGGATCCGACCAAAAAAGCTTCATAGCTAAACGGTCGGTACCCGGGCCTTGCAGAGAAGAGCAGGGTTTTGCCTGTAATGCCTCTCTTAGGAGGGCTGGACCCTGGGATCCAGAGCTCTGGTCATACCCAAAACCAAGAGGCTATCTGTGCAGGGTGCTATACAGGTCCAGGGGAGTGGAATCCTTGGGAACCCGGTCCCTGAAGGTCTAGTACAATGCCTGCCGTGAGAGGTGAAGTTTGGGCTTCTGTGGACCAAACAAAGTCCTGCGGCGGGGAAAAGGTAAGTGGGGGCCCCTCAGGAACTTGGTTCTATTGAGGGGACCCCCAAGCCTAATATGTCTTTCTGCCTGTTACCTAAAGGGTATTCCCGCTAATAGCTGTATATGCCTAAGAAATCCTAGAAATGTTTTTTCATAAGGGAAGTTTTAAAAAAACTGTAAACCTGGAAATGTTTTTTCATAAAGGAGGTTTTAAAAAAAAAAAAGAAAAAAAGACAAAGGTGCGGTACCTGTGTTTGTCCACTAGAGGCCGCTGTGGAACGTCTTTTTTCTTGGGACTATTCCTTCCATGGTGAAAGTCCAGGCAGATGAGTGAGCTCTCTATCAGGGAAGCTGCATTCCTCTGTCATGCTGCCAAGTAGTTTCCTTCCATCCCCGAGTCCTGGTGAAACAGGGACCCTGGCTCCTCTCCCTACATGGCGCCAAGAGCGCACACGTGCACGCGCGCGCGCACACATGCTTTCCTTTTATAAGGTTTAGCTTCAAAAAAGGGGGCGGAGCCTGGCGGATGACGCGCTCTGTGCGCCCAGCGCTTCTGCGCATGTGCGGGCGTCCCAGCAAGATAAAAGGACTCAGTCCACGCTGCTTGCTATGGACACAGAGCATGAAAAGGAGCTGGTAGCATGGTATAGGGGCTTACAGCGGGCGGTTGATACAGGCATCCCCAGAAAGACGCATTAGTAGACACCCACTGATGTACATAGCAGCAAATTGCATTAGACTATTTCAGTAAGGGGTGTATTGCGGCTGGAATACCTCAGCTTTGAACTAAGGAATATGCCGCCTAAAAAACTCCGAGATATACCTCTCAGGAAGTGTAGGGGGTCTCCATCGGGCTCTGAGGATCTGGAGCAGTCATCTGCACCCTCCTCCCCTGAGAAATCAGAGGTTAATACCCATAAGGAACCCCCGGGAGTGCCAGGTACTGCGGCTGTCCTCAGTCCACCTGCTCCTGCATATATAACAGAGGAGGTTTTTTCCTCAACTCTGGAGGGATTGGAGCAGAGATTGGCTGCATTGATCGCTTCTTCTCTACAGGAAAGAAAGCGCGCCAGATCTCCATCACCTCCATTAGAGTGCCTGTTGGCAGAGCAACAGTCCCAGGAAGGGACCGACCTACCTGAAGGGGATCAGGAGGAGGTTAGCTCTGTTTTTGAGGAATCGACAGTAGATGAACCATTTTCAGCATCACAGACTGAAAGATTGTGGGTCCAGACCCTAACTGACATGGTTCGATCTGCATTTAAAATGCCTCTTGTTGAACCATCAACTACTGCTGTCTCCTCATTGGGGTCGCTAAAAGCTCCCCAGGTTAAATTGCTCCTTTCCAATACATCCATTATTGGAAGGACTTATATACCAGGACTGGGAACATCCTGATAAACTATTTGTTCCGCCTAAAAGGTTTCCGGTGATCTATCCCATGGAGGAAAAGTTCACCCAGAGATGGAATGTTCCTACGGTGGATGCAGCCATCTCTTCTGTGAACAAATCACTGACATGTCCAGTAGATAATGTTCAAATGTTCAAAGATCCAGTGGATAAAAAATTGGAATCTTTATTAAAATCTGCTTTTTCCACAGCAGGGGCTGTTACACAGCCAGCAGTGGCAGCTATTGGGATCTGCCAAGCTTTAAAGGATCAAATGAAAATGGTCCTGAGGGATTTTGCCAGACCAGCAGGCCCAGGCTCTGGCTGATCTGCCTAGAGCATTATGCTTTGCGGTTGACGCCATCAAGGATTCTATCCATCAGGCCTCCCGCCTCACGCTGTCTTTGGTACATATGCGTAGGCTTCTGTGGCTCAAAAACTGGTCTGCTGAAGCTCCCTGTAAGAAGCTCTTAGTTAGCTTCCCATTTCATGGGGAACGCCTTTTTGGCGAAGACCTGGATAAGTATATCCAGAAGATTTCCAGTGGTAAAAGTACTCTCTTACCGAGTAAAAAGAGGTCTAGGGGTCCATCTTTTAAGAGGACTACCTCTCCTATCCCTGCGACGTCTGCTACTAAGCAGTTCCGACGGCCTCCTCGGTCAAACTCAGGAGGTAAAAATCAGGGACAGCCACAGGGTAATAAAAAGCCCTGGATCCGAAGAGGTACTAAACCAGCCTCCAAGTCAAGCCTATGAAGGGCTGCCCCCACTCAAACGGGTGGGGGGAAGACTTCAGTTGTTCGCAGAGACCTGGCGGGAGACGATCAAAGACAGATGGGTGCTCTCCGCAGTAACTCTGGGATACAAGTTGGAGTTAAAAGAGTCTCCTCCGTCCCATTTTATGTGGTCAGGCATGCCAAGAGACCCTCTGAAAAGAGGGTCTCTCCTATTGGCGTTAGAACAACTATTGCTCCAAGGAGTAATTATGGAGGTTCCTATGGAAGTGTGGGGGTTGGGTTTCTACTCAAACCTTTTCACAGTCCCGAAGCCAAACGGGGACATAAGACCCATATTGGACCTAAAGAGTCTAAACAAATTTCTAAACGTCCGGTCTTTCCGGATGGAGTCGATCCGATCGGTCACCGCTGCCCTACAAGGGGAGGAATGGTTAGCCTCGATCGACATCAAAGATGCTTACTTGCATGTTCCCATCTTTCCAGGTCATCAAAAATTCCTACGCTTTGCAGTAGAAGGGCGCCATTTTCAGTTCAGAGCCTTACCATTCGGTCTGGCCACAGCACCACGAGTGTTCACAAAAATTCTGGCCCCACTGTTGGCCGATCTAAGAACACGGGGTGTAACGATAATGGCATACCTAGACGACCTGTTGTTGATGGACCACTCAGTTGCCAAGCTAGAAGTGGTAATTGTCGATACAATCAAGTATCTAGAGTCTCACGGTTGGGTCATCAACCTGGACAAGTCAGCCCTACAGCCAGTGAAAAACCTGGTATATCTAGGGCTACGGCTGGATTCAGACCAGAGGAAGATTTTCTTACCTCTAGACAAGGTATCCTCTTTGAGGGCCTTGGTCCGTCTGCTTTGTGCAAAAAGACAGCCGTCCATACGCCTGTGCATGAGGCTGCTAGGAAAGATGGTAGCATCATTCGAAGCTGTGCCATACGCCCAATTCCACTCAAGGAATTTACAAAGGGCCATATTGTCAGCCTGGAACGGAAAAGTTCAGGCTCTAGACTTCCCGATGGCTTTGTCCCCTTCCGTTCGGAAGAGTCTCTGCTGGTGGTTGATCCCCCAGAATCTCCAGAAGGGAAAACCCTTCAGCCCGATATCTTGGAAGGTGGTCACTACAGATGCCAGCCTTATAGGCTGGGGGGCAGTACTGGAGCAATGGTCTCTCCAGGGCAGATGGTCAAATGTAGTAAAAACCCTGCCCATCAATCTCTTAGAGATACGAGCAGCCCGGTACGCCCTAGTAGCCTGGACATCCAGACTCCAAGGGTCCCCTGTCAGAATTCAATCAGACAATGCCACAGCAGTGGCATATATCAATCATCAGGGAGGCACCAGGAGTCGTGCAGCCCAGAGGGAAGTAAGTCACATCCTGGAATGGGCAGAAAAGCATGTCCCATGTATATCAGCTGTCTTCATTCCAGGGGTGGAGAATTGGAAGGCGGACTTTCTGAGTCGCCAACAGTTATGCCCAGGGGAATGGTCCCTTCATCCCGAGGTCTTCCGAGCAATATGTCAGCGGTGGGGAACACCGGATGTAGATCTGCTAGCATCCAGATTCAACGCAAAGGTGGACAGGTTTGTCTCCCGGACAAGGGATCCCCTCGCTTGCGGCTCGGATGCTCTGGTGTTCCCTTGGGATCAGTTCAGACTGATATATGCATTCCCTCCGCTACAATTGTTGCCTCGACTCCTTCGCAGAGTCAGGTTGGAGAAGAAGCCGGTGATCCTGGTGGCTCCAGCGTGGCCCCGAAGGGCCTGGTACGCGGAGATCATCAAAATGTCTGTGGGGAGTCCTTGAACCCTTCCACGTCGTCCGGACCTGCTTTCGCAAGGACCGATATACCACCCTTCCTTACTAACTCTAAGTTTAACGGCCTGGCTATTGAATCCCACATCCTAAAGAAGAGAGGTCTCTCTAACTCTGTGGTATCAACTATAATCAATGCCAGGAAGCCTGTATCCAGGCAGATCTACTATAGAGTTTGGAAGGCGTACATCACTTGGTGCGAGGCCAGAAAATGGCATCCACGTAAGTACGTTATAGGCAGAATTCTGGACTTCCTGCAGTGGGCTGTAGACAGGAAGTTTGCCTTAAGTACTATCAAGGGCCAGGTTTCGGCCTTGTCAATACTATTTCAAAGGCCCCTGGCTATGCATTCACTTGTCAAATCCTTTATGCAAGGTGTGACTCGTATTATTCCACCGATTAAGGCTCCCATATGCCCATGGGATCTAAATTTGGTTCTGTCGGTTCTGCAGAAGCAGCCATTTGAACCTTTGCGGCACATTTCCTTGGTTCTACTCACCAGGAAATTGATATTTTTAGTAGCCATATGCTCGGCTAGAAGAGTGTCGGAATTAGCCGCCATGTCCTGTAAAGAGCCATATCTGGTTATCCATAAGGACAGAGTAGTATTACGTCCTCACCCAGCCTTTCTTCCTAAGGTGGTATCGAGGTTTCACTTGAACCAGGATGTGGTTCTTCCTTCTTTTTTCCCCAAACCAAGCTCGGTAGAGGAAAAGTTATTGCATTCTTTGGATGTAGTAAGAGCAGTTAAAGCTTATCTAAAAGCCACTGCTCAGATTCGTAGAACGGATTCTTTGTTTGTTCTGCCGGAAGGCCCCAGAAAGGGTCAGGCAGCATCAAAATCTACTTTAGCCAAGTGGATTCGACAGGTCATAATACAAGCCTATGGCTTGAGAAGTAGACCGCCTCCGTTCAAAGTTAGGGTGCACTCCACGAGAGCAGTTGGAACTTCATGGGCAGTGCATCACCAGGCCTCCCTGGCGCAAATTTGTAAGGCCGCAACATGGTCTTCAGTACACACGTTTACTAGGTTCTACCAGGTGGACGTTAGAAGTCAGGAGGATGTCGCCTTTGGGCGCAGTGTGTTGCAGGCCGCAAAAGATCCTCATGCCTGATGGCGCCCAGCTTATGTATGGTGTATCCCCCCCTCATGTGGCATTGCTTTGGGACGTCCCACATAGTAATGACTATGCTGCTCTGTGTCCCGTGATGTATGAACAAGAAAGTAGGATTTTTAAAACAGCTTACCTGTAAAATCCTTTTCTTGGAGTACATCACGGGACACAGAGCTCCCACCCCTCTTTTGGGGACACGTATTGCTTTGCTACAAAACTGAGGTACTCCCGGATGGAAGGGGCTTATATAGGGGAGGGTACTTCCTGTTTTGGAAGTTGCCAGTGCCAGCACCTGAAGGTAATTCTATATAACCCACATAGTAATGACTATGCTGCTCTGTGTCCCGTGATGTACTCCAAGAAAAGGATTTTACAGGTAAGCTGTTTTAAAAATCCTACTATTTCTGGCTCGTAAAGCTTCCAGCAGGGGGCGTAGAGCTCGCCTATTCTGGAGTGTTATCTGGGATAAGTCCTGGAATAGTTTGATTTCAGCGCCATTATGGAGGATTCGGCCTCTTTCTCTGGCTTTGCGGAGGATTTCCTCCTTAAGTGGAAAGTTAACCACACAACATATTACATCCATTGGTGGCTCATATTCCCGGGGCAATGGGCGTAAAGCACGGTGGGCTCTTTCCATTTCTATGGGAGAATCTGCTGGGTGATCAATCAGGTAATTAATAATTGTGCAGATAGTCTGTTGTAGGGAGCCCGGCTCAATGATCTCAGGGACCCCCCTCACTCTAATGTTGTGTCTTCGTCCGCGATTGTCGAGGTCATCGACATGCCTGTGAATGTCCAGGAGTTGGGAGAGCTTGGGAATCAAAGGTATTTTGGACTTGTTGGATGGCTGCTGCATGTGTCTGGGTTGTTTGTTCCACCCCATCGATCCGGTGTGCCACCACATGTATTTCAGCTTTAAGGTCAGCAATCGCCGCTGTAATGGTGTTTTTGATATCAGCGGCTACTGTCTCTAAGTCAAACAGGCTAGGGGGGTGAGCACGTCCCGCACTCAAGTCAGATCCCCCGGATAGCGATGTGTCGGGTTCCATGCTAGGCGAGATCGTTTTTTTTTTAAAACATTTACATGCATTATTGCAATTATTCACAGTACACTGATACCATAGTTACAAATATCTAAAAACACTACCTCTTTTAATCATTTACTTTTCTGTTTCTATAACACATTTATTTATTCAGATTCAGCTTTATATGTGACAGATCCACCTTAAATACATTAAATAAAAAACAGTGCATTTGTTCCTTACTCTATATTTTGCCCTTAGTCCTCTTATTAGAATTTCTACTTTGCTTGTAAATTGCTAAGAGCATTGTCTGTGTGCTACCTTGCAAACTTTCAGAAATCTGGCTCCTCCGGGACTTTAGATTTGCAAACCAAATCAATACTGCCACAATTCAAGCTGTCCTTATTAATTAAGCTGTATGGCTCATTGAAAGTCAAATAGCCACAAGGTGCAATGTAAAAGTTACTTGTATTTTGAAGAGACTTGTTGGAAAATATATTCATAAATCAGATTTGTTATCAGAGAGGGAACGTTTATTGTTGGGTCATTACCTTCTACAGATTTCCATTATAGCTTTATTCCTGTGCTCAGTTCAGCAGCCTTAGGAGATTTAAAGTCCCATTCATTTGCCTTTAGATAAAAAGAAAATATTGTGGTGCAATAGCTTGGCCTTGTGTATAATAGGTAAAGTGTACCTGTACTGGAGCTACTGTATATGACCAAAAGTATGTGAGCACCCCTCCACATTGTTGAGTTCTCGTGTTTCCGGCAAAGGTTACTGTAAATGTTACAGCACTGTGTAGATGGTTGCGGGCATCCAATCTACTAACAACATTTTTAGGAAGGCCCTTTTCTATTTCAGCATGGCTGCACCCCTGGACACAACTCCAGGTAAAAAAAGACATGGTTTAGCAAGTATGGTTTGGAGAACAGCTTTGAGTGGCTGCCCAGAGCCCTCAACCCAACCGTACTTAACACCTTTGGGATGAATTGGAACATTGTTTGCGAGCCAAGTCTTCTCATTCAACATCAGTACTTGTCCTCACAAATGCTTCTTTGGCTGAATGGGTGCAAATTTACACTACAAATTCATGTAAAAAGCTTTTCCATAAGTGTAAAAGCTGTTATAGCTGCAAAGAAGGGACCATCTTCAAATTAATCCAAATGGTTTTGGAATGGGATGTCCAACAAACTAGAAACAGCAGTCATGTTCACAAACTTTTTGCCATATATTGTATGAAGTACAGCAACAGAACAGCGCATGCTTTCTAGAGTGTCTCAAAAGTCCCCAAGCCCTGGATGCTCGTTTAAACAAATACAACCTCAATAATTAAAGGCCTTAGCTCCCTCTCATGATTAATGGTCCCTTATTGCCAACCTTACAGAACTATAGTTAAATATGGTAGATGAGAAGGGGTGGGTCTAAGCTTAAAGTGGAAGTAAACCCTCCTATCATTTTCAGCCAAGGAAGCTGCCATCTTGGCCTCTGTTTAATCTTCAACTACCATGATGCTGCACATGTGATCAGTTATGACACCAGCCATTGGATGGTGTGATAGTTTGGTTGAGAGCACAACCAATGTGACAGTTAGCATTTCCGGCATGCCGGGAATGTAACTGTTTTTTGAAACTATTAAATCGTTGGGTTTACTTCCACTTTAACAAGTTTTTCCTGATGACACTTGCATTACAGCCCCATGGATTTTGGGGTGTAATGGGAGATATCTAAAAGTATATATGTGCAAGCTTGGTGACCGGCTGTTATGGAACAGGTGGCATTTCCTCTCCACTTACCTGTACATCCTTACTAATTCTTTACTAATTCTTTATTACAAAATGCAGTATAAAAACTTGGAAAAAATTGTTAGCAAGCACTGGAAAATATTAACAGCAGATCGCTATCTTACCCAAGTGCTACCATCATTCCCTAGATTTGTGTATAGACGTGCTCCAACACTTCGTGATCTAATAGCTAAGAATGTTCTGGACCCCCCTACCAAAAAACCCTTTATTTTCTTTGAGGGAAAGGGGTTCTATCCGTGTAAAGTCTGCTACGCCTGCCGACATGCATCCTTTAAGAAAAAGAAGAAAGAAGAATTCATTGCCACTACCACTGGGAAGAAATATAGTATTAAGGACTTTATATCTTGCAGAACAGAGGGAGTAGTCTACGTGTTGGAGTGCCCATGCAAAATCCAATACGTGGGCAGAACGAAAAGACCTCTTTGGAAACGCCTTATGCCTTGTACACACGATCGGATTTGTGATGGAATAAAATCTGATGGACTTGTTCCGATCGTGTGTGGGCCCCATCTGACTTTTTTCCATCGGAGTAAACAAATAGAACATGTTTTAAATTTTTCCGATGGAAAAAAATCTGATGGGAAATTCAGATCGTCTGTGTGGAATTCCATCGGAGAAAAATCCACGCATCCTCAGAATCAAGTCGACGCGTGCTCGGAAGCATTGAACTTAATTTTTCTCGGCTCGTCGTAGTGTTTTACGTCACCGCGTTTTGGACAGTCGGAATTTAGTCTGACAGTGTGTATGCAAGACTGATGGAAGTCAGCTTCATCGGAATTCCGACGGAAAATTCCATTGGATTATATTCCATCGGAAATCCGATCGTGTGTACAAGGCATAAGAGAACATATCCAGAACATAAAATCAGGCTATCCGAAGCATAGTGTCTCTCTAGACACTATGCAGAATTTCATGGAAAGGACCCCAGCTCACTCTTGTTTTGGGGCATTGAAAAGTTCAAGCCCCACTGGCGAGGAAGTAATTAAATAATTACTCTTAGTAAATCCAAATCACGCTGGATTCTTGAAATGCAATCCTTTGCTCCTAATATAGAATTCGACTTAAATTGCTTTATTTCTGACTATTAGCCTTTATTATGTTGGGTGATTTTAAATATATTTTAAAAAAAAAATTCTCTTTCTCCTTATTTTTTTATTTTTCTATTTCTCTTCTTTTTCTTTTCCGTTTTTTCTTTTAATTTTTTTCTTCTTCTTTTCCTTTCTTTTTTCTTTGTTTCTTCTGGTTATCTTAAAGCGGAGTTCCACCCAAATTTGGAACTTCCGCTTAATCCACCCCTCACCCCCTTACATGCCACATTTGTAATTTTTTTGGGGGGGAGTGGGGGCTTCAGTAGGAGTGGGACTTCCTTTTTTTTTTTTATGGACTTTATATGTACTCTTTACTATTACACTGTTGTGATATATTTTACCACTAGATTTTTGTTGCACTAATTTCATTCACATAGCACTTTGTTTATTAAGTATCTAGCGCTACTTCAATATACTTTTAATCTTTTCTACTTTTAATATACTACAGAAGTTAGCTGCTGTTTACGCCCTCACTTTAGCACTTTATTATTATTTTAAATTTTCTTGAACAATTTTGGTAGCGCATTAGTACCTTTGTTTAGTATTGAACATGGCATAGATCATGTGGAGGGGGTGGGAGCAGCTGACTTAAGCTCTCTGCAGCTTGCTGAAATGCTGAACCGGGTGCCGGTCCAGGGTTGTGGGCAGATCCCAACCATATTGTTGCAACCTTTCCCCAGCCTGGACTGGCTCTGTGATGTCAGCTGACAGTGGGCTTCAGCCCGCTGTCTGCTGAAAATGGGTCACAGAAGTGCAGAACAAACTGTACTCCTGTGATCCACAGGAGAAGTACAGCTGAACAAACTTTGGCTGTACTTCTCCTTTAAGAGTTTTCATGCTGAATAACACATGGTGTAACACCTACAGATATTGACACTACCTTAAAGTGATTGTAAGTCTACAAATGATTATTTTTTTAAATAACGAACACGTTATACTTACTTGGTTTTGCACAGAGCAGCCCAGATCCTCCTCTTCTTGGGTCTCCAGGCTCCTCCTCTTCCTATTGAGGCACACCTGCAGGCTTTATCCTGAGCCACGCTGTCTTTGTCTATTGACACAGATAGTGCGGCTCAACCCAGCCACCTGCTCCCTCCTCACAGGATTTGATTGACAGCATCAAGAGCCAATGGCTCCCGCTGATATCAATCTGCCCTGTGAGAAGAAAGAGAGCGAAGAGAGCCGTTGCTCTTGAGCACATCTCTGGTTCTGGAATGGGCTCAGATAAATACTGTATAAAGGGGGGTGGGGGAGCTGCACACAGGAGGTGTTTATTTACCTTAATGCATAGATTTCATTAAGGTAAAAGACCTTCTACTTTTACAACCATTTTAATTTGCTCTTTTTCTCCAAAAGGACAGCTACATTTCTGTTAAGGCATTATCCAAGGCCAGCATTTAAAGTACTTCCTGAAAGCTTAGAAATAACACAGTCGTATAAATCTTTGTGCCTGTGAAGTTCTTGACAGTGGTCACAAATATCTAACACTTATCTTATCCTGCTGTAGCCTCTCATGAGGACTTGCTGTACACTTAGGGGTTAATTTACTTAAGCGGAAGAATGCAAAATCTGGTGCAGCTCTGCATAGAAACCAATCAGCTTTTTTGTCAAAGTGTGAACAAGCTGAAGTTAGAAGCTGATTGACTACAGCTGCATCAGATTTTTGCACTTTTCAGTTTTAGTAAATCAACCCCCTCTGTGTTGCAATCTGGTCACCGGAGGAGAGGAGACTAAAGCCTCGTACATACGGTACGATTGTTGGTCAACCGAGCGTCTGATTTTTGTCAAAAGGACGTGTGCCAGGATCTTGTCTTGCATACTAACGGTACACAATTGTCATGCCACAAACACGAATGTAGTGACGTACTACGAGGAATTTCAGCTCTTGAGCACCACCCTTTGGGCCCCTTCTGCTAATTTCTTGTTTAGTGAGCATTGATTCCGAGGATGTGTGTTTGTACTGTCGACTTTTGTGTGACGGATTTGTGTACTGACCATACGAAAATCCGACTTGGAGCCGTTGTCCGCCGAAAATTTACTATCCTGTCAACCAACATTTGTTGGCCGACAATTGGACAACAATTGTCAAAAGGAACGTACTAACAGTAAGAATTTAGGACAACAATCTGTCAACGGACAATTCCCTTCCAACAATCGGATTGTGTGTACGAGGCTTAAGGAAATACTTTCTCCTGCCTGTAGCAGAGTGACGGCATCATGTCAGCCCAGGCAAAGTCACTTAACTGGAGCTCAATGTCTGCTTTTTACTGATCACACGTACAGCGTTTATTGAGAAATCCTACTACTGTATGTTGTGACATGCTAGGGATGTGTAGACTTGACAAGTTACAAAAGGTCTGCTTTAAAGTGTAAGCTCACCTTTTCACAAAAAATGAAAAGGTGAATTAATACACCACACCAATGTTTCTCAACTCCAGTCCTCAAGGCGCCCCAACAGGTCATATTTTCAGGCTTTCGATTATTTTGCACAGGTGATTTGATCAGTTTCACTGCCTTAGTAATTACCACAGCTGTTTCATTTGAGGGAAATCTTGAAAACATGACCTGTTGGGGCGCCTTGAGGACTGGAGTTGAGAAACACTGCACTACACCCTTCCCAAATGACTAGTCCTCGCTGCATTTACCTCCGTGGTTGATTAGCATTAACTGCCTATGCAGCTAGTGCAGTGGTCCAGGGTTTCAAACTCCATTGCTTACTCCCTTTTTTCCCTGACAGCCCTTTCACACTGGGGCCGCCCAATGCGTTCGCGACATTCGTTTTAGCGCTAGCGGGGTGCTTTTAACCCCAAATGTTGTGGCGCTTTTGAAGAGCTATTCAGGAACTTTTCACGCTCCTCAGAAGTGCTGCCCATTCATTGCAATGGGCAGGGGCGTTTTAGGAGCAATGTATACAGCGCTCCCAAACCACCCCAAAGATGCTGCTTGCAGGACTTTTTTTAACGTCCCGCAAGCGCACCACCCGGGTGTAAAAGCGCCCATTGCAGTGAATGGGAGGCAGTTTTCAGGTGCTTTACAGGCGCTATTTCTAGCGCTAAAATGCCTGAAAACTGCCTCAGTGTGAAAGAGGTCTTAAGGACTCCAGGATAGATCCGAGATATTCTTGGTTGATTGGTCAGCGCCAGCACATGACCACCTTCACCAATCACTCTGACCTGTGCTGGCATTCCTGAAGAAAGAAGGGGAAGAAGATTGCAGCTTTAAACACTTCAGCTCTGGAGGATTTACCCCCCTTCATGACCAGGCTAGTTTTTGCAAAACGGCACTGCATTACTTTAACTGACAATTTTGCGGTCGTGTGACTCTGTACCCAAATAAAATGTATGTCCTTTTTTTCCCCACAAATAGAGCTTTCTTTTTTTCTATCTTCACTACCTCTGTTTACTCTTCCTTGCATGGTGTCAGAAGATCTTCATGGAAGACAAAGGCCTGGCATGTAAAGTAATTCCAAAAAGCACATGAAAAAGGAGCCACATGGATTGGAGATCTCCGGGGTACCTTCAAGTAAATTAGATCTTCAAAGAAAGTAAAAAAAGAACTTTAAAAAAAGTTTCTTGTTACATAAAAGAGGTTGCACATAATTAGATTCGATTTTTGTGGTACAATCATGGCAAATTCAAAGCCTGTATAACACCAGTGCCAGCTTCACTTGAAAAGATCATCATACAGTCCTAATAAATTGTTTCAAATAGATCACAGCTCAACTGAATTATCAGTTTAAGGTAGCTAAATATATTTGGGGAATTTACAAAAACTTCAGCTTGTTTAATTAAAATATCATTAAACCCTCAGCTTTTCTTAGCCTAACACATCATGCATAATAAAATAAAAATTGCCCAGTAAACTATTGTTTTAAATTCTTAACTTTTCAATGCTGCTGGCTCCTGCTGTCTCAGTGCTGCCTCCCTGAACATCCATTCTTCACAGGAAGGAGTTAACAGTGGACAGCGAAGTCCCAAGTCAGTTTTTTTTCAGAAGGAAAGGGGAAGGAGATGGGAGGGGCAAGGGAAGTGTCTTGCCGTCTTAGGCTATGGAGCTGTGTGTTGCTATTAATTCACACAGTGTAGTGATATTAAACAGGGAATTTTTATCATTCCTAATCAAATGTTACCTTACTCTGTATCTGGGGAAATATGAAATGTCACAATAGGTGTGATGTATGTGACATGCATTACATACTACATGTCCACCCCATCGTAGCCATTGGTTTTTAAAATGTTCCTATCACTTAGAAAAAAAAAAATCTTGATACTAGACATGTGCACAACAAAAAATTTAGTTTTGTTTTGTTTTGTCTTGTTTCCGTAGATTCGTAAAGATTCGTAAAATTTCGTAAGACGCGAGTTTTCATATTTGGACTCGTTCGTATTTTCGTAACAGTTTTATTTTCGTTGATACGAATGATTCGGAATTCTGTCTAATTTATTTTATTTGATTCAAAATTCGTAATTTTGTTAGATAATAATTTTCGTTTATTCGGTACACTACTCGTAATTTAGTAATTGTTACTTTTGTGAGATTGCCTTTTCCGTTAATTCGTAACATTGTTTTGTTTTCGTTGATTCGTGTCTACTACCGTGCTTCGAATGGATTCGTACTTTCGTAAATACATCGCAATCTCGTATTTTAGTTTAGTTTTTAACACGCGGCTTCTAATAAGTCCTGTACTTACTCACAGTCCACTCCCTCAGTCACGAGACCTGACTCAGTCTCCTCCTCAACTGAATCTAAAAAGATTCAGGAATGCATTGTGACTCAGACACAAAAGAGATAAGCTGATTAGCTAAGATATTAAGTAAGATACATCACTCAATACACTGCCCATTTGAAAGAACGATTCGAGAACACAAAATTACAAACAGACAAGGAAACTAATTTACAAACACACAAATAAAATACGAACATACGCAATTACGAACAGACAAAGGATTAAAAATACAGAATGAAAATCATTCATTATAGATGTCATTTTCGTTCTTTTACTGTTTCAGTGTTTCGTATTTTTGTAAGTTTGTCCATTCGTAAATTCGTATTTTCGCTTGTTCATTATTTTGTTTATTCGTAATTTTCGTATTTTGGTTCTTTCAGCTATTCGGATGTTCAAATTGATCTGAATGTACGAATACTAACAAATTCGTACGAAAATCCATTCGTTACGAACCGAATCGCACATGTCTACTTGATACCAAATCGTGTGTAGTGTGTGTTTATTTACATATTGCACTTTCCCTATTTAGTTTATTTGTATATCTTTCTCTATATGAGATCTCTCCTCCAACTATCCAGGCATGGAAGAGAACCTCCTCAGATGCTCATCTACATGCACATGTAAGTCTGAGACAGAACCATTCCTCTTGTCCTTGAGATCCCATATGTAGCACCCTCTAGTGTGCTACTAGTCAGTGGCGTAACTAGAACCTTCAGGGCCCCGATGCAAGAAACCATGAAGGGCCTCCCTGACCCCCCGGACAGGGCTTTTTTCTCCGAGCCCAGTGGCGGAACAACAGGACCCAGTCGCAAGTGGGTGGCTGCATAAAAAGGAACCGATTTCTCCATTTACCCCTGCTTCTCCTCCTCTCCCTCCCGCAGGCATTCAGCAGCTGCAGGATGAAAATGGAGAGATTGGTTCCTCTATGTCAGTGTTTCTCAATATTTTTCCAGCCAGGGCACCCTTGAAGTATACCCCTAGGTGAATGGGGCTGCACTGCAACCACCCTGCAACTGTGTGCATTGCATGCAGTTGCAGCATAGTGATGATGCATTTAAGGGGTTAAAACAGGCGGTCAGGAGGCAACATATTGCCTCTTTATCGGCTGTAAAATGCCTCTGAAAAGCGATGTGAGCATGGATCGATTTTCAGTGGAACAGCATTTTTTTGCTGGTACTATGAACAAGCAAAAATAAAAATAAAAAATCGGTTCTGATTGTACACATATAGGGGGTCATGTAAACACACATACATACACATACACTGTATATATACATACACACATATATATATATATATATATATATATATATATATATACACACACACACATATATATAAATGCACATATGCACACACATATAAACCAATGGCAGCTGGTGCTCAAAATTTTTGGGGGGGCGCAAGCAAACTGAAAAATTTGTTAAAAAAACAATTGCAGCCTCACTGTGCCCATCAAAAGCAGCCACTGTGCCCTCAAACGCAGCCACTGTGCCATAAAACGCAGCCACTGTGCCCATCAAACGCAGTCACTGTGCCATCAAACCCAGCCACTGTGACCCCGCCCATGCACAGTCTCGGTGGGGCAGCGGGTGACAGCGATGAGCGGTGTCCTCCATGCGTCTCCTCCCATCCTGTCCTCCTGATAGGCGTCCAATAGCGGCACCTGTCTTTTCAGCCAATAAGGTGACAGGTAACAGACCCGAGCACCTGATTGGTGGAGAGGCGGTTCAGTGTTAGAAAAGTGAATATTCATTTGCTTTTCTATCACACCTGGGTGGACTGTGAGCGCCCAGCATGGTGCTTGCAGTTCACCTATTTTGAAGCCTATTAGTGCTTAAAAATCACCCCCCCTGCCGCTGTAATTCAGGCGCCCGGCGTCCGAAAAGGGGCTGGGCGCCTGAATAGGGGGTGGTAGCGGAGGCCTTGGATAGATTCATGCTATGCATGAATCTATCTATTGGTGATAGAGGGGGTGGCTGGAGAGAGGGGGCGGCGCCCGTGTGCCCTTATGGATGCACCGCCACTGATATAAACACATACATGTACACTCACATACATACATACATATGCACATGCGCACACACATGCACATGAGCACACACACACATGCAAACACACACACATGAACACACACACATGCAAACACACACACAGTAGATAAAAAACGGCAGTGCTTTACCTTCCTGCTCCTCCTGCCGGGTACTGCACTGTAGGGGGAGACAAAGAGCACAGCACACACTGTGCTTTTTGTAGTCAATGTGACGAGCTCCCCGCACACAGTGCCGATTACAGTTCGGCTTAGGATCGGGTGTCAAGGTCACCTGTGGCCAGGTGACAGATGCACACCGTAGGGGGACAGGAGTGCACCGCGAGGTAGTGAACCCTATGGCTGGCTTCTGCGGATAGGAAACTGGGTGGTTGTGGAAAGCGGGACCAGAGGAGCACAACCGGGATCCTAACGGAAGCTAGAGCCAAGATTCCCCAGGGCGCGGAGTCTAAGACCCAGCTGGTCTTCTCCAGGGCCTCTAGTGGTGAGGATGTTATGCTGCAGGCTGGGACCAGGTCGCGGTCCCTGGAGTTTCCTAGCTCACGCCCCGCAGGATAAGGGGAAAAGAGGGGAAGCAGCAGCACGAGATAAGAGAGAACCGAATAACAAGCTGAAGGTCAGGGGCCACAAGCAGACAAGGATAACGAAAGAACGAGCCGAAGGTCAAGGGTCACGAGCAGACAGGGATAGTCGGGGACAAGCCAATATTGTAACAGAGAGACAGACGTAGCACACGGCAGGCAGGAACCCAAACACACAATGCCTAACAAACACGTTGATCAGCAAAGCAGGCTTGCAGTGCACAGGTTAATATAGTGTTCTGTGAAAGGGCCTGGGGTGGAGTCAGGCTGGGAGGAGATTATAAAGGAAGCCAGGTGAAAGGGCTCAGGCCTCTAAGATGAACACATGGGAAGGAAGGTAAGCTGACAGACAAACACTACTGCATATCCATGACAGTACCCTCCCTCTTATGGCCCCTCCCCCGCCTGGACCCAGGCTTAAAGGGAAATCTCTGATGAAACCTTCTCAACAGATGAGGTGCAGCGACATCAGATGCAGCGATCCAAGACGCCTCCTCAGGACCAAAACCTCTCCAATGCACAAGGTACTGAAGAATGCCTCTGCAGAGCCGAGAATCCAGAACTTGTCTAACCTCGTACTTAAGATTATCCTCAGAGACCGAAAACGAGGTAGGGAGATGACAAGAAGATCTATTGAGGACCAAAGGCTCTCTAGGAATAAGCAAGGGCATGAGAGGATCAACAGGAATCTGAGGAGGGTCCCCTAGACCCTTAAAGGGGAACTGGTCATCTTGCACAGGACCATCAGACTGGGCAGATGTCAGTGGAACCCTGAAGTCAGGTTGGTTAGAAGGTGACATGTCGCCGGAGTCAAGCTGAATAGCTGAAGGACAAGCAGAATGTCCCGAACAAGAAAAAGTAGGAGGCTCACTGGGCATGGGCTGGACTGGCATAACTAGTACAGAGGCAGAGTGAATAGCTGAGTCAGGTGTAGCGACTACCTGAATCGCATCACAAGACGTAGCGACTGCAGGACTTGTAGACAAGCTAGCCTGGCTGTGCGTCCAAGGGTGGTTAGGGACAGAGAAATGTAAATGGTTATGCAACCTGGAATGAATGACCGGCTCAGATTCACAGGGGGCAACCTTGGGTAGGCAGGACGAGGAACAGGAGGGACCCCAAGCCAGGATCTGTCCAGTAGTCCAGTCCACATGAGGAGAATGGAGCTGTAACCATGGGAGACCCAAAATTATAGGCGTTGAGGCCTTGGGTAAGATAAGGAAGGATATCCACTCCTGGTGGAGTGTCCCTACCGACATCTTAACAGGGAGGGTCTGGAAGCGGATAGGTCCCCCTGGGAGAACAGTACCATCAATCGCCAAGACCACCAATGGCGTGGTGAGGGGCAAAAGAGTAAGTCTCATGGACGATGCGATTTCCCAGTCCATAAAATTACCAGCGGCTCCGGAATCCAGATATGCTGAGACCGAATGAGAAGAAGCACCAACATGAAGGAACACAGAAAGCAGAAGACGAGAAGGGGAAGGTGATATTTCTGGGTCCAATACTCCACTTTCCAGATGAAGTGGACCCGAACGTTTTTCTGGACAAAGAGAGCAAGTGTCACGAAAATGACCTTTGCCCCCACAGTAAAGACACAGACCAAGAGTTCTGCGCCTAGCACGTTCCTCGGGGGATAGCCTGGTCCGACCCAGCTGCATGGGTTCCTCAGCTGGTAGGAGATGCTCTACGGGTCGAAGAGAGGGGAGCTCAGGCTGACTAAGGACCAAGGAGTGCTGGCGTTGCTTTTCTAAGGTCCTCTCCTGAAAGCGAATATCGATCTGGTTACACAAGGAGATAACGCCGGCCAGATCAGTGGGGATGGTTCTTCCAGCTAATTCATCCTTCACTCTATCAGACAGGCCATGCAAAAAGGTTGCGACTAAGGCCTCATTGTTCCAGCTCAACTCAGCCGACAGTATGCGGAAATGAAGGGCATACTGTCCCACAGAAGCAGACTCTTGGCGGAGACGTAAAAGGGCGCTGGCCGCTGAAGAGACACGAGCCGGTTCTTCGAAGATATTCCGAAAAAGTTTCAAGAAGCCAGACAGGCTAGAAACCACTGGATCATTCAGTTCCCACAGAGGGGCTGCCCAGGCTAAAGCTTCACCAGAGAGGAGGGAAATGATATAGGCTACCTTAGCCCGATCAGACAGGAAGTTTTGGGGCTGGAGCTCAAAATGAATCGTGCATTGGCTAAGGAACCCCCTGCAAGCCTTGGAGTCCCCAGAGAAACGGGACGGAGCTGGCAGTTGTAGCGAGTGTGTGGCTGCGACTGGTGCAATAGGTGCAGCCGCTGATTGTATTTGAGGTTGCGGATTCAGGGTTCCCAAGGAGGCCTGAAGCTGCTCGAAGCGAGAAGCCAGATCCTGGAGGAATCGCATCACCTGAGTCTGATTCGATTCCTGGGTTTCAAGTCTGCAAACTATGCCCTGCAATGGATCATCCGCGGGTAGCGGGATGTCAGCCGGGTTCATGGCTGATCAAACTGTCAAGGTCACCTGTGGCCAGGTGACAGATGCACACCGTAGGGGGACAGGAGTGCACCGCGAGGTAGTGAACCCTATGGCTGGCTTCTGCGGATAGGAAACTGGGTGGTTGTGGAAAGCGGGACCAGAGGAGCACAACCGGGATCCTAACGGAAGCTAGAGCCAAGATTCCCCAGGGCGCGGAGTCTAAGACCCAGCTGGTCTTCTCCAGGGCCTCTAGTGGTGAGGATGTTATGCTGCAGGCTGGGACCAGGTCGCGGCCCCTGGAGTTTCCTAGCTCACGCCCCGCAGGATAAGGGGAAAAGAGGGGAAGCAGCAGCACGAGATAAGAGAGAACCGAATAACAAGCTGAAGGTCAGGGGCCACAAGCAGACAAGGATAACGAAAGAACGAGCCGAAGGTCAAGGGTCACGAGCAGACAGGGATAGTCGGGGACAAGCCAATAACGTAACAGAGAGACAGACGTAGCACACGGCAGGCAGGAACCCAAACACACAATGCCTAACAAACACGTTGATCAGCAAAGCAGGCTTGCAGTGCACAGGTTAATATAGTGTTCTGTGAAAGGGCCTGGGGTGGAGTCAGGCTGGGAGGAGATTATAAAGGAAGCCAGGTGAAAGGGCTCAGGCCTCTAAGATGAACACATGGGAAGGAAGGTAAGCTGACAGACAAACACTACTGCATATCCATGACATCGGGGAGCTCGTCTCTGCTCCTCCTATCGAAGTACTGTATACAGGGGGCCCTTGAGGGCCCCCTGCAGCAAGGGGCCCGGTTGCCATGGCGACCTCAGCGACCCCTATAATTCCGCCACTGCTACTAGTGTTATTGCAGGCAAATTTATGTTATGACTCATGATTACGTTTTTGAGTCTGAATTGGGTCAGGGTTTACAGGCATACTATAGACACCCCCCAGGCACGAAATGTAAAGAATATTTCACTTTTATTGTTTCACTTTAAGCAGTATTAAAATCACTGCTCCCGAAAAAAACTTCAGTTTTTAAAACTTTTTTTGCATTGATACATGTCCCCTGGGGCAGGACCCGGGTCCCCAAACACTTTTTATGACAATACCATGCATATAAGCCTTTAAAATGAGCACTTTTGATTTTTCATGTTAATCTCCTATAGACTTTTAATCGGTGTTCCGTGCCTTTCGAATTTGCCCCGAACACCGCATAATGTTTGCTATTCGGCGAACAGGCGAACACCCGATGTTTGGGTCGAACTTACGTTCGACTTGAACATTGGGCTCATCCCTATTCAGGATCTTTTTGTACACAAGAAAGAAGTTGTCCCGTTTTGTTGTTCTTGATTCAGCTTGGACATCCTATAAATCCCTTCACCCCATCCAAGTTGTTACCCCTAATAAAACATCAAAACAAAGCCAAGGGACTGACTTGTGTTTGGATGCTAGCGGAGAATGCAGTGTTACCTTGCTATGCAGGAGTGGGGGAGACAGTTATCAGCAGCCCCTTGCGGGGGTAGTGCTACACATATAGTATTTTACTGTATATAAGGATGCCAAAAACGTGTATACGCATCTAAAAAATTGTAGGAGGCAGTGGAGGGTGTAAATAAAGGAGGAACATATTTTTCTTTACCTGATTTATCTCCTAAGATCTCCAACATATAATATCTTGTTCTCTCTCTATTCAAAACACTGGAAGGCGGCTGTGCAGCACACGCACAATTTATAGAATGCTTTGCATTCTCTGAATAGAGAAGGGGGGGAGCATGATGTAAATTCCCTGTATCCAGCACCTCCCTGACTCTCCAACTTGTCCAATCATGAATGGGCAAGAAGCTGACCTCCTGTGTTAGAATGCAACAGTGCCGCCGCTCAGCATGGGACCCAAAAGCAAGTGGAGATCACTGGCGTAGCAGTGTGATTTCCAGCTTCCTTTGGCCAGGTTGGTCAAAGCTGAACCAATGTAACTACAGAATGTATAAAATATCCATGCCTGGAATTCTTTAAGTAAAACCTGGTACACATGGGCTGAATGTCGGGAGACAATGGGCAGTTAAAAAAAAAAGTCAGACATTCGGTCCATGTGTATGTCGGTTGGTCCGACAGAAGTCGGCCATTTGGCCGGCTTCTGCCGGACATGCATGCTGGAAAACCAGCATCCGGCTGACTCCCAATCAGCGCTCTTAGCCAATAGTTCTAGCTGGGGGAGGGGGGCAGTCCCCCTGTCAGAACACAACAGCTCAGCAGGGGAGATCACTAAACTAACCTTGAATGGTTAGTACAGCAGCTCCGACCAACTGGAAGGGTTGAACGAAAAAAATGAATAGTGTGTACCGGACTTTAGAATGCCATGATCCATGTGGATATACAAACGATAACAAATACAAATGAGAAGCAGAGGGAAGGATAGATTAGTGAGGGTCAGTTTTTTTATTTTCTTGATTCCTCTCCCAAGGTAAATCTTTCCAATATATACTATCCTCTGCTCTAATAATCTTCCTCCTTTCCCAGGAACACAAACACATACTGTACATGCACATTAAAGCATGAAGTGTGTTCCCAGGGAGTAGTTCACGCTTCCTATTAGACAGAAGGATGATATATTAGTGAAGCGGCCTCCACTCTCCCCTCTTTCTCATCAGCTCGTCTGTCTCTTGTCTAGGGGTACCTTAGAGGAGAGAGTGCGGGGTCACCACGCCAAGCCTTCAGCACAGATGTTTGTGTGGTGTAAGCAAAGTTCTTGTTCTACCTTCGGGTCAGTGTTCTGCACCTGGAACCTCCAAAGAGAGTTACCTTGAACAATGTCTGCCAGAAAACGAGCCCCACACCATTAAAGTCCAACACTCCTTTATTCTTCTCAATGCAAAAGTGAACACAATCAGTTGGACTCCTTAGAGAACAGAACAGACAAGGAGGTGTGGATGCGAGTAGGCCCAGACACAATGAACTCTCCACTTTCCTTCCTGAAAGTGGGTTGCGGTCTCCCAGCGAAATGGGATTTCCTTCCAGGCGGTCTCCGATGGAAGGCTCACCTGTCACCGGCAATATGCTGCACCGGGTCTCCAAGCAAGTGTCTCCCCCATTACGCCCTCCGGATTCGGGTACCCTTTCCCAGGGTCCCCTAGGATCTCCTTCCCTCGCGGAACTCAGTGTTGGGCACTGAGCTCCAGACCTCCATCCGAGTACCTCACCCCAGGCTAAAGGTGCCTGGAATGGAACACGACCTCCGAACGCCCTCTAGGCCTAGGCCGCCTAGAGGACCGACACGAACCACCGCCCACAGGCTGAAGGTGCCTGGGACTCGACACCGTGACAAAGATGGCCGGCCCCTTTATACCCTCTCCCAGCAAGCACGGCGGGTTCCCCGCCCCACCATACCGCTGCCGAGGGAGGACAAAAAGGAAGCACAGCACACAGTGATGGTTCAACCCCAGCCCAAGGCGACAGCGCCACCCGTGGGGCCGCAGGGAACTGCACATCACTGGTGTCTTTGCCAGTTTTAAACACACAGGAAAGTGTATACCCGCTACACTCTCCCCCTGGTGATTTGACACTGGTCCCCAGTGTCTGGAGCAAACTATGCCCTCAACGGCTGGCATAGCCCAGTCCAGAAACCAACTACAAATTGTACCAAATAAAACTTTTGAAAACTTGGTCAACCGAAGCAATTGTGTCTGAGCCTTACATGAAAGGGAAGGGAAACAACAACATTTTAACCATAACTTTAGAATCACATATTCACATTACACTTTTTTTTCCCACCCATCCTGACTAAGACCCACCCCATACTCAGTGATCTTGATGGGATGCTCTCCTGCAGAGGGAAAAAGAAAATTAACACACATAAACCCTGACACATGTATTCGTGGAAGAGGAAAGAAACTTCTTCGTGAAGAAATCCCTTTTCTCCAAAGAGTGAGTGTGTGAAAAGTGTTAACGATGCGCAACACTGCCACCTGGTGACGGCGTCACAGTAACTGCACTCTTGGAACTTTCCTTCTTCTCTTGAGCCCTATCTACCCCAGAGTCCATGATCTCTTGCTTGAAAATTGAAGAACAAAAACAGGAACAGTCCTTCATTCCTCTGGGTAACAAGGACAACAAACCCCAGAAAGTTCAGCAGCATAAGAAACAGGAACGGAGTCTCTTTCCTCCTACAGATAGAAGCGGGGATGCGGCAGAACAAGTGGCTTCAAATGCTGATCCATGGTCTCCAGGTGATACTCAACATCCTCCCCTTCCTTGCGTCGGTTCAGCACCTTGTCCGCGTGGATGTGCCGTCCCAACATCCATTCTGCCTTGCAATCTTTAAAATGCTGAGAGGCCTTGTGGGAACACGCCAGGTACCTGCGGGCGTGTGGAACCTGAAGGTGGGTCCACACAAAGTCATTGTACCAGCGTTCCCGGGACACTTCCACCTCATACAGCAACTCCTTGGACAAGTATGGATACTCCCATCCGTACTCAGCAGCAACCTTCTGGCCAAATAGGCGTTGTAGTCTCTCCAGAGGAGGCATAGTGGCTCTGTCCCCTTCGACAGGTAAAACTATTGAGTCCGGGTGGCGAGGGGCCTTGATTACATCTGGTCTGGGCATAGGTGCCCGCAACAACAGTCTCTTTTCCCCGGCATTGGGTGCAGGTGGCACCGGGAAAGCAAGAGCAGGCTGGGGACGGGACCCCTCCTCAGGCGCTGGTGCCTCCACCCGGGGTGTACTATCCCCTGTAGACATGGGTGGGTCCCTGGTTCTACGGGACGAGGCGAGAGGTACTTTGTCCCAGCCCTTTTGAGCAAACAGTTCGTCTATGGCGACATCGTCTCCCAAATCGGAGAGCGACTCTAGGTCGGAGGTGTCACACTCCTCCGCGGGTATGTAGCCTGTAGTGGAAACGGGTCTACCACCCCCCACGGACACACAGGGTTGTGGATCCCCGACACCTCCGCCCACACACCAAGTCCCTCCGCGTGGCTTACCTCTGCCTTTTCTAGAGGCAGGATGTCCGGAACTCTTCTTACCGGATTCATCCGGGCCGGGTGTAGGCGGGATGGGCCAATGCAACCGCTGGACGGGGCTACCATACCGGTCTTTCTCTTCGGCGGTGGACGCTGTGAGACAGTGGTGACCGAGTCAGCATCCTCTGATTTCTCCCATTGAGTAGTCGCGACCTCCTCCGTGGTCGCTACAGTGCGCGCAGGGATGGCTGTCAAAGCAATGATTCCTCCTCTTTGAGTGGTGCTGCCTGCAACACGGCCGGGGTAGATGGTTCTTGGCTTCTCAACCGCTGGATCTACTTCAAATAGAAACTTCCCACAGGCCTCGCATCGCCCGAATGGCTTCAGATGACACAACAGTCCCGAGCAGCCGGGACAAATCACACCCAGGGCCTCAACGTCCATGCATAAATACAGGGCGAATCGTCCCCTTGGCTTTAGCCGAATCCCTGTATCGGTCCCCGGAGCAGCAGTAGTCAAAGATGTGGTAGAAGGATGAAGTGAAACCCACACTGTTTGTCCGAACATGGTGACTTGCTGTTGGTCCATCACGCACTGCAAAGTTTTGCGCCAACGTCCCACGTGTAGTCCTTCACACGTATTGGACTCCTCCCCTTTGCTCCAGTTCGCTGGCTTTTCTTATTTTTTCCTTTCTGAGTCACGCCCACAAACTAAGCGGTGGGGGTGTGCCTGGTGGCGCAGTGCAAATAGAAGCCCCCACGTGTAGTCCTTCACACGGCTGAGCTCCCCCCTTTTCTCGCTCTTCTGCGCGGGCCTTTCCCTTCACTGGGTCATGTCCACGACTTCGAGCAGGGATGCACTTTGGCCAATAAATTGACCCACCTACTCGGATCTCCTCCCGGCAGACACGTTCAATTCTGTAGTAACACGAACACCATACCGGACCCGAGCCCCCATGTGTAGCGGCCTCCACTCTCCCCTCTTTCTCATCAGCTCATCTGTCTCTTGTCTAGGGGTACCTTAGAGGAGAGAGTGTGGGGTCACCACGCCAAGCCTTCACCACAGATGTTTGTGTGGTGTAAGCAAAGTTCTTGTTCTACCTTCGGGTCGGTGTTCTGCACCTGGAACCTCCAAAGAGAGTTACCTTGAACAATGTCTGCCAGAAAACGAGCCCCACACCATTAAAGTCCAACACTCCTTTATTCTTCTCAATGCAAAAGTGAACACAATCAGTTGGACTCCTTAGAGAACAGAACAGGCAAGGAGGTGTGGATGCGAGTAGGCCCAGACACAATGAACTCTCCACTTTCCTTCCTGAAAGTGGGTTGCGGTCTCCCAGCAAAGGGGGATTTCCTTCCAGGCGGTCTCCGATGGAAGGCTCACCTGTCACCGGCAATATGCTGCACCGGGTCTCCAAGCAAGTGTCTCCCACCGGTCCATTATGCCCTCCGGATTCGGGTACCCTCTCCCAGGGTCCCCTAGGATCTCCTTCCCTCGCGGAACTCAGTGTTGGGCACTGAGCTCCAGACCTCCATCCGAGTACCTCACCCCAGGCTAAAGGTGCCTGGAATGGAACACGACCTCCGAACATCCTCTAGGCCTAGGCCGCCTAGAGGACCGACACGAACCACCGCCCACAGGCTGAAGGTGCCTGGGACTCGACCCCGTGACAAAGATGGCCGGCCCCTTTATACCCTCTCCCAGCAAGCACGGTGGGTTCCCCGCCCCACCATACCGCTTCCGAGGGAGGACAAAAAGGAAGCACAGCACACAGTGATGGTTCAACCCCAGCCCAAGGCGACAGCGCCACCCGCGGGGCCGCAGGGAACTGCACATCACTGGTGTCTTTGCCAGTTTTAAACACACAGGAAAGTGTATACCTGCTACATTAGGAAGACTGAACTACCCCCTAGGAACCCAAGTCATACCTAAATGTGCAGGTATGTGTTTGTGTTACCGGGAGAGGTTTTACTAGAAGAGAGGATATTATATGCTGAAGAGTTTTTTGGGAGAGAAATGAGATAAAGCAAAATCTGCTCTCTTATTTATTCCATCCTGTGCCTAGTACGAAGTTTAGGTGCGTATACACATATGTTTATGGTATCATTACCTAAGATACTATGTGGGATCTCAAAGGCAAGAGGAGTGGTTCTTTCTCAGTTATATGTGCATGTAGATGAATATCTGAGGAGGTTCTCCTTCATATTAAGCCTGGATAGTTTGATAAGAGATCTCAAATAGAGAAATATATACATAAAAGCTACATAGATATTCTGATTCCAATAGTCCTGAGACCTCTATGACTGGCCTGAATACAGCAGAGACAATCACCACAGAAAGTCTTCATCAAATAGTTGAACCCACCAAACGTTTGGTATCCACGAATGTCTTTATTGCATCCATAAGATGTGGTGGACTTATTATTAATATTATAATATTATTTATAATTTTCAGTATTTAAGGCGGTCAAAAGGAATATTAACTTTTCCTAGCCTTCATGTGTGCCTTGTAGGGGAGGATATAGAGACTCACGCAAGAGGAAAAGGAAATTACAACAAAGAAAGGGAATGAAAATACAGAAAATAATATGCAGCAAAAACAATATTTAGGTGACAGTGCAATATGTAAACATGTACAGTATATAAACACACACTATACACAAATTGGTAACAAGAAATAAGACTTTTATAAGACTAGTGTAGCGATACCCCCAGTTAAGAGGGCTGCCTGTATGATTTTGGGCCCTGTAGTGCACCGCTGTCAACCCCTGTCAATCGGCTCTAACCTCCCTTGGCACAGTTAGTAGGGGATGATAGGATTGTGAGGCCTGTAACTCACAGCGGCACAGTCCTATGACAAGAACACACAGTGATTAGGGATGAGCCGAACACCCCCCCTGTTCGGTTCGCACCAGAACCTGCAAACAGCCAGAATGTTCGCGTGAACTTTAGAACCCTATTAAATACAATGGACTCGAACGTTCTAAATCAAAAGTGCTAATTATAAAGGCTTATATGCAAGTTATTGTCCTAAAAAATCAGGTAAAGAAAAATATGTTCCTCCTTTATTTACACCCTCCACTGCCTCCTACAATTTTTTAGATGCGTATACACGTTTTTGGCATCCTTATATACAGTAAAATACTATATGTGTAGCACTACCCCCGCAAGGGGCTGCTGATAACTGTCTCCCCCACTCCTGCATAGCAAGGTAACACTGCATTCTCCGCTAACATCCAAACACAAGTCAGTCCCTTGGCTTTGTTTTGATGTTTTATTAGGGGTAACAACTTGGATGGGGTGAAGGGATTTATAGGATGTCCAAGCTGAATCAAGAACAACAAAACGGGACAACTTCTTTCTTGTGTACAAAAAGATCCTGAATAGGGATGAGCCCAATGTTCAAGTCGAACGTAAGTTCGACCCAAACATCGGGTGTTCACCTGTTCGCCGAATAGCAAACATTATGCGGTGTTCGGGGCAAATTCGAAAGGCACGGAACACCGATTAAAAGTCTATAGGAGATTAACATGAAAAATCAAAAGTGCTCATTTTAAAGGCTTATATGCATGGTATTGTCATAAAAAGTGTTTGGGGACCCGGGTCCTGCCCCAGGGGACATGTATCAATGCAAAAAAATATTTAAAAACTGCAGTTTTTTCGGGAGCAGTGATTTTAATAATGCTTAAAATTAAAAAATAAAAGTGGAATTTTCCTTTAAATTTCGTACCTAGGGTGTGTGTATAGTATACATGTAAAGTCCCGCTTGTGTCCCGTTCTTAGAACTGTCCCTGCACAAAGTGTCATTGCTGAAGGAAAAAAAGTCATTTAAAACTCACTCGCGGCTATAATGAATTGTCGGCAATACATAGAAAAGTCATTGATAAAAAAAAGAAAAAAAAGCGCAGGGGTCACCCCAAGTTCAATTACCAGGCCCTTCAGGTCTGGTGTGGATATTAAGGGGAACCCTGCCGCAAATTAAAAAAAAATGTCATCCTCCCCATGTTGAGGGCATGTGGCCTGGTACAGTTCAGGAGGGGGGGCGCTCTCTCGTCCCCCCCTCTTTTCCTGTGGCCTGCCAGGTTTCTTGATCGGATAAAGGGTCTGGTATGGATTTTGGGGGGAACTCCACGCCATTTTTTTTTAAAATTTGGGGTAGAATTCCCCTTAAAATCCATACCAGACCTGAGGGGCCTGGTATGGATATTTGGGTGAACTCCACGCATTTTTTTTTTAAATTTGCGGCAGGGTTCCCCTTAATATCCATACCAGACCTGAAGGGCCTGGTAATTGAATTTGGGGGGACCCCCACACTTTTTTTTTTTATCAATGACTTTTCTCTGTATTGCCGGGAGCCGACAATTCATTATAGTTGCGAGTGAGTTTTAACCACTTAAGCCCCGGACCATTTGGTAGCTAGAGGACCAGAGGTGATTTCAGAATTTTGCACTGCGCTGCTTTAACTGTAAATTGTGCGGACATGCAATGTTGTACCCAAACGAAATTTGCGTCCTTTTCTTCCCACAAATAGAGCTTTCTTTTAATGGTATTTGATTGCCTCTGCGATTTTTATTTTTTGCGATATAAACAGAAATAGACCGAAAATTTTGAAAAAAAATGATATTTTCTACTTTTTGTTATAAGAAAAATCGAATAAACTCAATTTTAGTCATACATTTAGGCCAAAATGTATTCAGCCACATGTCTTTAGTAAAAAAAATGTCAATAAGCGTATATTTATTGGTTTGCGCAAAAGTTATAGCGTCTACAAACTAGGGTACATTTTCTGGAATTTACACAGCTTTTAGTTTATGACTGCCTATCTCATTTCTTGAGGTGCTAAAATGGCAGGGCAGTACAAAACCCCCCCAAATGTCCCCATTTTGGAAAGTAGACACCCCAAGGAAATTGCTGAGAGGCATGTTGAGCCCATTGAATATTTTTTTTTTTTGGTCTCAAGTGATTGAATAATGACTAAAAAAATTAAAAATAAAAAATAAATTACTAAAAGTTGTCACTAAATGATATATTGCTCACACATGCCATGGTTATATGTGGAATTGCACCCCAAAATACATTTTGCTGCTTCTCCTGAGTACGGGGATACCACATGTGTGGGACTTTTTGGGAGCCTAGCCGCGTACGGGCCCCCGGAAACCAAGCACCGCCTTCAGGATTTCTAAGGGCGCAAATTTTTGATTTCACTCCTCACTACCTATCACAGTTTTGAAGGCCATAAAATGCCAAAATAGCACAAAACCCCCCCAAATGACCCCATTTTAGAAAGTAGACACCCCAAGGAAATTGCTGAGAGGCCTGTTGAGCCCATTGAATATTTTTATTTTGTCCCAAGTGATTGAATAATGACAAAAAAATAAAAAAATACAAAAAGTTGTCACTAAATGATATATTGCTCACACATGCCATGGTTATATGTGGAATTACACCCCAAAATACATTTTGCTGCTTCTCCTGAGTACGGGGATACCACATGTGTGGGACTTTTTAGGAGCCTAGCCGCGTACGGGACCCCGAAAACCAAGCACCACCTTCAGGATTTCTAGGCACAAATTTTTGATTTCACTCCTCACTACCTATCACAGTTTCGAAGGCCATAAAATGCCAAAATAGCACAAAACCCCCCCAAATGACCCCATTTTGGAAAGTAGACACCCCAAGCTATTTGCTGAGAGGCATGGTGAGTATTTTACAGCTCTCATTTGTTTTTGAAAATGAAGAAAGAAAATATATATATTTTTTTTTTTTCAATTTTCAAAACTTTGTGACAAAAAGCGAGATCTGCAAAATACTCACAATACCTCTCAGCAAATAGCTTGGGGTGTCTACTTTCCAAAATGGGGTCATTTGGGGGGGGGGTTGTGCCATCTGGGCATTCCATGGCCTCCGAAACTGTGATAGGCAGTGAGAAGTGAAATCAAAAATTTACACCCTTAGAAAGCCTAAAGGCGGTGCTTGGTTTTTGGGGTCCCGTACGCGGCTAGGCTCCCAAAAAGTCTCACACATGTGGTATCCCCATACTAAGGAGAAGCAGCAGAATGTATTTTGGGGTGTAATTCCACATATGCCCATGGCATGTTTGAGCAATATATCATTTAGTGACAACTTTGTGCAAAAAAAATAAATAAAATTGTATTTTTTCCGAAACTTGTGTCAACATATAAAATATTCCATGGACTCGACATGCCTCTCAGTATATAGCTTGGGGTGTCTACTTTCCAAAATGGGGTAATTTGGGGGGTTTTGAACTGTTCTGGCATTTTATACACAACATTAGAAAGCTTACATCCACTCTTCTAACCACTTGAAGACAAAGCCCTTTTTGACACCTTTTGTTTACATGAAAACATTATTTTTTTTTGCAAGAAAATTATGTTGAACCCCCAAACATTATATATATTTTTAAAGCAAAGGCCCTACAGATTAAAATGGTGGGTGTTGCATTTTATTTTCTACACAGTATTTGCGCAGCGATTTTTCAAACGCATTTTTTGCGGAAAAAATACACTTTTTTTAATTTTAATGCACTAAAACACACTATATTGCCCAAATGTTTGATGAAATAAAAAAGATGATCTTAGGCCGAGTACATAGATACCAAACACGACATGCTTTAAAATTTCGCACAAACGCGCATTGGCGACAAACTACATACATTTTTAAAAGCCTTTAAAAGCCTTTACAGGTTCCCCCGTTAGATTTACAGAGGAGGTCTACTGTTAAAATTACTGCCCTCGATCTGACCTTCGCGGTGATACCTCACATGCATGGTGCAATTGCTGTTTACATATGACGCCAGACCGACGCTTGGAGTCGCAGGGATCAGGCCTGTCTCTGCGAACGCTGCAGTTATGTGTGTTGTGTTTTGTAAGTGACAGTGATCGATCGATACTGCACTTGGGTGGCCTGGGCTGGACGGAGGGGCAAAACGCAGGTGCTAGCAGGTATCTGGGCTGATCCCGCTAACACTGCGTTTTTGGGAACCCTAAACTGCTGGGGACACTAGTATAGATCTGATCAGATCAGATTTTGATCACGCGTGGGTGTTAGCATTACTGGCACTAACCTGACGCTGCCTGGGGTGTGACGCAGACCCTCTCTGACGCTAAAACCTAATTGATATCACCCGCCAGGCGATCAGGGGGTTAAACCTTTATTGGGTTATATACGGCGGGTGCCCTGACACTATAAAAAGCAAACTAACTAACCAGCGTCACCCGTAACACTTATATGGTGATCACTGGTGAAAGGGTTAACTAGGGGCAATTAGGGGGTTAAAACCTTTATTAGATAATATATGGGGGTACCTGACGCTATAAAAACCTGCGGCGAACCTAAAAAAAATTACTGGCTACCGATCTGCATCACCGACGCTAAGACAGCGATCAGAAAAATGATCGCTTAGCGACAGTGGTGATAGGGGGTGAAAGGGTTACCTGGGGGGCGATCAAGGGGGTTAAACCTTTATTAGATATTTTATGGGGGTACCTGACGCTATAAAAACCTGCGGCAAACCTAAAAAAAATTACTGGCTACCGATCTGCATCACCGACACTAAGACAGCGATCAGAAAAATGATCGCTTAGCGACAGTGGTGATAGGGGGTGAAAGGGTTACCTGGGGGGCGATCAAGGGGTTAAACCTTTATTCGATAATTTATGGGGGTACCTGACGCTATAAAAACCTGCGGCGAACCTAAAAAAAATTACTGGCTACCGATCTGCATCACCGACGCTAAGACAGCGATCAGAAAAATTATCGCTTAGCGACAGTGGTGATAGGGGGTGAAAGGGTTACCTGGGGGGCGATCAAGGGGGTTAAACCTTTATTAGATAATTTATGGGGGTACCCGACGCTATAAAAACCTGCGGCGAACCTAAAAAAAATTACTGGCTACCGATCTGCATCACCGACGCTAAGACAGCGATCAGAAAAATGATCGCTTAGCGACGGCGGTGCTAGGGGGTGAAAGGGTTATCTGGGGGGTGATCAGGGGGTTAAACCTTTATTAGGGGGGGTTAGGGGGTTACACTGGACCTAAAACTAAATGTAGTGACACTTTTACAGTCACAAATGTCACTGATTGCAGTGATCAGTAAATAAATGGTCACTGCAATCAGTGACACTGTGACTGGGGGCTGGGGGGTGATCTGGGGGGGCGATTTGTGTGCCTATGTGTCCTGGTGTCAGTGTAGTGTTTGTGCACTGACCTGTGTGTCTTCTCTTGTACGGCGCTCGGTATATGTGAGCGCCGCATGAGAGATGACATCACTTCCTCCTGCTTCCTCTGCCTGTGTAAACATTACACAGCAGAGGGAGCATTTCCATTCGCCGGGAGCGATCGCGGGGGGGTGGCCGGAATCGAATGGCCGCCCCCTCATGTCGGATCGCTCCCCAACGAATACCGACTGTTCACTGTATAGGAGGGGGGTCCGATCAGACCCCCCAACTGTACAAAGGCAATCACGTACACTGTACGTGATTGTGCCTGTCGGTGCCATTCTGCCGACGTACATATACAGTGAGCGGTCGTTAAGTGGTTAAATGAATTTTTTTCCTTCAGAAATGACACTTTGTGCAGGGACAGTTCTAAGCATGGGAAACAAGCGCGAGTTTACAGGCATACTATACACACACCCTAGGTACGAAATTTAAAGGAATATTTCACTTTTATTGTTTCACTTTAAGCATTATTAAAATCACTGCTCCCGAAAAAACTGCAGTTTTTAAAACTTTTTTTTGCATTGATACATGTCCCCTGGGGCAGTACCCGGGTCCCCAAACACTTTTTATGACAATAACTTGCATATAAGCCTTTAAAATTAGCACTTTAGATTTCTCCCATAGACTTTTCGAATTCGCCGCGAACACCCCAAATTGTTCGCTGTTCGGCGAACGGGCTAACAGGCAATGTTCGAGTCTAACATGAGTTCGACTCGAACTCGAAGCTCATCCCTAACAGTGATATTTTAAAACTTCCTGTACCTATCTCTTCTGTAAAGTAAAGAACACAGACACCAATATACTTAACCCTTGTATGTTTACTTAGATTTGTGGGTAAGCAATAAAACAGGAGGGTACATGTCATGTGCAGAGCCCTGCAATAAACAATGTTAAACAAGCAGACAAGTATACAATGCTATGCAACTCTAATAGTCCCCTTTGCAGCTATTTCCCCTCGTGGACAAAATGGCACCCAGGAATGTCTACGCTACACAGTCAGGCCTGACTGAACTAAGTGGAAGTTCTGTAGGGAAATCTTTGCTAGCAACGGTGGTGCACTTGAAGAATAGAATTTGTAATCCACCAATGTAACAGAGATACTGTGTCTGTCTATGAGCAGGTGCTCTCTCACCCAACCGGACCAGTCCACGTCCGTTTCTTCCGCTGCGGTGTCTAAGTACACCGATCCCTCGACATCCGGGTCTTCGGTCCTCCTGGCAAAGGTGCAGTATCAAAGGAGAGACGTCCCTCAGGTTCCTCGGTGCGCACGGAAGGCTCTTTGGAGAAAAGGCCCAGGCTTCTGGTCTAAAGTCACAGGAGCTCAAGCAGCAGTTCAACTTGCTGGGTGGGCGGTGTTCAAAGAGAGAGAACTGGGCTCCGCCTCCCCCTTATAAAGTCCACCCCAGCAGTCCTTGCGCGGGGCAATGCACCCTGGGTGCCTAAAAGTATACTGGGTAATGTAGTCTCTGAGGGATTAAAGGGCAATACCCCGTGTAACCTGGGGGACAGGTAGTAGATACAAAAGCTCCCTGGGATGAGCAGGCACAGATACCAAGTCCATTGGATCAGTGAAAACACAGTGTTATTTATTGGTGCTATATACAAAGTCAATGACAGGTGCTGTACAGTGTGCAGAAAACAAACAGAAGAAAAAATAGCTAAACAAAAGCCTAGCCGTGTCTCGGCTCTAACTACACAGTATTTACAGGCCCTCACTACCAGGCTGGACAAGCCTAGCGCTTGTCAGCTTCCACATCCAACAGAGTAACAAGTTTTACAAACCTTCTTGCTCTCACAGACCAATGCTGTCTGTGTTTCCCAGGCTGAGCAAAGGCTGTCTGCTCAGGTGAGCTTTTAATTAAGCTGGTGGAGAGAACCAACACCTGAAGTGGATCCTGGCTCAGAGATCCCTGAATGTATATGAGAGGAGCCTGGGAGATGTATAAACCCCGAACAGGACTTTCCCAAGCTCTCTCTGGGACGCTCGGCCACACATCCTCCCCCCTTGTTTCAACCCCAGGGTTGGAACACCTGTAGCCCAACAGGAGTGAACACGGGACAGGGCATCTACATTTCCCATCTCCACACCTGGCCTGTGTTTTACCGTAAAGGCGTAATCTTGTAGGGCCAAAAACCACCGGTTCACCCGCCTATTAGTCTCCTTCTTTTGGGCCATCCATTTCAGGGGAGCATGGTCAGTTATCAGCTCAAACTGGCGCCCCAACAAGTAGTACCTGAGCGCGTCCACGGCCCACTTTATGGCCAGACACTCCTTTTCAATGACTGCGTACTTCTTTTCATGGTCATTGAGCTTTCTGCTTAAGTACACCACAGGGTGTTCTTCCCCATTGTGTACCTGTGAAAGTACCGCCCCGATACCAACATCAGACGCATCTGTCTGGACCAAAAAGTTTTTGGAGAAATCGGGGGAGTATAGGATTGGCTGTGCACAAAGAGCCTTCTTCAGGACTTGAAAAGACTCTTCTGCTACTGGAGACCATTTCACCATTACGGAGGCTTTCCCTTTCGTAAGGTCTGTCAGTGGGGCAGCTATAGTTGCGAAATTTGGGATAAATCTTCTATAGTACCCCACAATGCCAAGAAAGGCCCTGACCTGCTTCTTGTTTGCAGGACGTGGCCACTCCTGGATGGCTTCTATTTTATTCACCTGGGGCTTTATGACACCCCGGCCAATAGTGTAGCCCAAATACCTGGCTTCCTCTAGCCCAATGGCACATTTTTTTGGATTTGCCGTAAACCCTTCTTTGAAGAGGGAATCCAGGACAGCCTGGACACGGGGCAAGTGAGACTCCCAGTCAGTGCTATGCACCACTATGTCGTCCAGATAGGCTGCAGCATACTGTCGGTGAGGTCTTAGGGTCCTGTCCATAGCCCTCTGAAATGTTGCCGGGGCATTTTGCAACTCAAAAGGCATTTTCTTATACTGAAACGACCCCTCCGGGGTCACAAACGCAGTCTTTTCTTTGGCACTACCAGTCAGGGGTATTTGCCAATATCCTTTGGTCAAGTCCAAAGTGGTCAGATAACGGGCCTTGCCAAGTCGGTCTATAAGCTCGTCTACCCTGGGCATTGGGTATGTGTCAAACTTTGTTACCGCATTAAGCTTTCTGAAGTCGTTACAAAACCGCCAAGTGCCATCCGGTTTTGGGACCAATACAATGGGGCTAGACCAGTCACTATTGGATTCCTCAATAACATCTAGCTCCAACATCCTTTTAACTTCCTCACCGATGTCCTTTCTTCTAGCTTCGGGAATTCGGTATGGTTTGAGCTTGACACGGACCCCAGGTTCAGTAACAATATCATGCTGAACTGCTGAAGTCATGCCCGGCAACTCTGAAAATTTCTCTTTATTCCTTATCAGGAACTCTCTAGCTTCCTGTTTCTGGGAACATGACAGGGTGGCTGGAATCGTGACCTCAGGGATCAGAGGGGATTCAGTACCCTTAAGGGTTACCGGGAGAGACCTGGCAGTTAATGCCAGTCTATCCTTCCAGGGCTTTAACAGGTTTATGTGGTAAATCTGTTCCGGCTTCCTTTTACCTGGTTGATACACCTTGTAATTGACCTCCCCAACTCTTTCAATTACTTCAAAGGGTCCCTGCCACTTAGCCAGGAATTTGCTCTCAACAGTGGGAACTAACACGAGGACCCTGTCACCAGGTGAGAAAACACGAAGTTGGGCCCTCCTGTTGTATATCCTCTGTTGGGCTGCTTGGGCCTGCAGTAAATGTTCTTTTACTACCGGCATGATTGGTTGCTGCAATCCTATCCTGCATTTGAGCGATATGCTCAATAACACTTTTGTGAGGTGTCTGCTCCCCCTCCCAAGTTTCCTTGGCTATGTCTAAGAGTCCCCGAGGGTGTCTCCCATAAAGCAGCTCAAATGGAGAGTAGCCCGTAGAGGACTGGGGAACTTCCCTGATGGCGAACATCAAGTACGGTATCAGGAAGTTCCAGTTTTTCCCATCCTTGTCAACAACCTTTTTTAACATACTCTTTAATGTCTTATTGAAGCGTTCCACCAAGCCATCCGTTTGAGGATGGTACACTGAGGTACGCAACTGCGTCACCTTAAATAACTTGCACAGCTCCCTAGTTATTCGTGACATGAATGGGGTACCCTGGTCTGTAAGGACCTCTATCGGGACGCCAACCCGACTGAACACCATAAACAGCTCTTTGGCAATGTTTTTAGCAGACGCAGTGCATAAGGGAACGGCCTCGGGGTAACGGGTAGCGTAATCCATGATCACGAGGATATGTTGATGACCGCGGGCAGATTTGGGGAGTGGACCCACAAGGTCCATGGCAATCCTCTCAAAGGGCACTTCAATAATGGGCAAGGGCACTAACGGACTTCGGAAGTGGGGTTGGGGGGCTGACATCTGACACATAGGACAGGATTGACAATAATTCTCGATATTTTTCCATATCCCAGGCCAGTAAAACCTGCGCAACACCCTTTCAGTGGTTTTCTCAACCCCTAAATGGCCTCCTAGCAAGTGCCCATGGGCAAGTTCCAACACCACCCGTCTGTATAGCTTAGGGACTACCAACTGTTCAACCACTTCATCATTAGTTTTACATACACGATACAGTAAATCGTCATTGCTGCAGAAATATGGAAAACAGGGCCTGTCCCCTGGTTCGACAGGTACCTCATTAATCACCATTACATTTTCCCAGGCCCTGGCAAGGGTAGGGTCTTTTCTCTGCTCCGTACCAAAATTTTCCTTGTGCACATTAAGATCGGTAAACTCTAACGTAGGCTCAGATTCAGCAGACCGCTGTCCAGCTCTACTGGTTGTCGGGACTTCTTCAGGCTCCCCCAGCTCTCCTGCCATAACTGAGAAAGGATCACCCGGAGAGCCCTGAGAGGAGTCCCCTGAACTCACAAGGTCAGTAATGGCCATGAGTTCTGGCTCTGCGACTGAGTTAGGTACTGCGACTGGGTCGGGACAATCCCACAGTTCCCAAAACTTAGGGAAGTCCCTACCAATGATAGCCTCATGCACCAAGTGGGGCACCAGTCCAACCGAATGGGTCACCGTACCTAAGCCAGTTTTAAACTGAACAGTGGCTATTGGATACTCGCGGGTATCCCCATGTACACAGATCACAGCAACTTTTTTTGCATGAAAATTCACAGTTTCAACCATCTCAGCTGTAACCAAAATAACTAGACTTCCCGAGTCCAGCAAGGCCGTAATAGGCTTATTATTAACAGTCACTTGACACATGTGTTTTCCCACATTTGGCACTGCAGCGCATGAAACAGCAGCAAACATAGACTGCCTTCTAAAAGATAGATCACACTGCATTGGTTCATCTGTTAATGGACAGTTTGCTGCAACATGTCCCAGTTCTTGGCAATGAAAACACCTGATGTTTCCCCAATTTGGTTTGCTGACAGGCAGTGGCTTCCCTTGCTTGGGCCGCCAAACTTCAGTCCTGGCACCAAAAATCCTCCCCCCTATTTCCTTTCCATGCTTACCACCCACTTCCCCTGGAACAGTCTTACCGGTTGCCTGGGGAGACCTTGGTTTTGGGTGGAAAGTCCATGCGGCTGTAGGGATGGTGACCAGGTTCTCTGCAGCAAAGTACCTCTCAATGAGCTCCACCAGGTTGTCTGCTGACTTGGGGTCTCCTTGACTCACCCACTTCTGCAGGGGAATTGGTAGTGACCTCAGGAATTGGTCCATGACCACACGCTCCACTATTTGTTGTGCAGACAGGGACTCCGGATGTAGCCATTTCGGCACCAGGTGGATCAGATCAAACATCTGCGATCTTGGGGGCCTCTTTTCTTGGAAGAACCAGCTGTGGACCCGCTGAGCTCGAACAGCTAAGGTAACACCAAGTCGTGCCAGGATTTCCCGCTTGACCTTCTCATAATCTCTCGCTTCTGCTGACTCCAGATCATAGTAGGCCTTCTGCGCTTCTCCAGAAAGTAAGGGGGCGATCAGTCCTGCCCACTGGGTTTGGGGCCAACCTTCCCTCTCAGCGGTCCATTCAAATGTTAGTAGGAAGGCCTCTGGATCATCATCTGCCGTCATCTTTGAAAGAAAGCGACCCACATGGATGGCTGAGGGCTTGTCTCCAATATCCTTCATTATCGCAGGTGACCCCTGTGCTAGCGTCTCCACAACCTCAGTAAGGGTTTTCCTATCTGCTTTTGCAGCAGTGGCAAGCTGTTCAAACAGCCTCTGCGATTGCTCCTGTACAGCACCAATCTGTTGGAACAGCACCTTGGTTTGCTCCTGTGCGATAGCGTTGGCTTGCTGTTGTGCAGCGTTTGCTAACACCATTTGTTTGAGGATATCCTCCATGTTGTCACTTTAGGTACTGGCCTTTTAAGTAGTAACTTACTACAGCTGGTCACAGCCTCCACCATATGTAACCTGGGGGACAGGTAGTAGATACAAAAGCTCCCTGGGATGAGCAGGCACAGATACCAAGTCCATTGGATCATTGAAAACACAGTGTTATTTATTGGTGCTATATACAAAGTCAATGACAGGTGCTGTACAGTGTGCAGAAAACAAACAGAAGAAAAAATAGCTAAACAAAAGCCTAGCCGTGTCTCGGCTCTAACTACACAGTATTTACAGGCCCTCACTACCAGGCTGGACAAGCCTACCGCTTGTCAGCTTCCACATCCAACAGAGTAACAAGCTTTACAAACCTTCTTGCTCTCACAGACCAATGCTGTCTGTGTTTCCCAGGCTGAGCAAAGGCTGTCTGCTCAGGTGAGCTTTTAATTAAGCTGGTGGAGAGAACCAACACCTGAAGTGGATCCTGGCTCAGAGATCCCTGAATGTATATGAGAGGAGCCTGGGAGATGTATAAACCCCGAACAGGACTTTCCCAAGCTCTGTCTGGGATGCTCGGCCACACCCACTACACACTCCCCCCACGTAAAATCTTTGGTCCCCAAAGATAACGTAAACATCATCTAACAGTAATGGAATTGACCATGGCAAAAGAACTTGGCAGGGGAACCTCCCACCAAACTTGGTATGGGAGGTTGCTCTGACCACAGGCCACATTAGCAGAAGTGACCTGCCTAACTGTGCCAGAAAGTGAGCTGGGGTTGCTTTCCACCAAATACACAGTGGAGGGGCCAGGCTTTTGAATGGTCCTTCTTGCGGTAGTCACTGTGTCCTCAGAACTTTCTCCCATCTGTGTGTATGTCAACTTCCGAGGAGGGCGGACAATTCTTTTCACCCTTTGCTCCCTGGGAGTTATGGGTTCTGGCTCTAAGGGTGTCTCCACTAAGACCGGTACAATGGGACCTTCTTCTTCAAAGACATCCGATTCAGGTGCAGGGAGGTATAGAGAGTTTCTTGGATCTTCATCCGGGACTGATTCTAGTGCATCTTCCCATTCATCTTCCCATTCATTGTGCGTTAGAAGGAATAAACTCTGCATCTTCTGCATTCAAATTGTCATTTATGGGGGATTCAGGTAACAAAGGATCCACTGTTAGGGGTTCAGGCGCCTGAGACGGCCACAGCCAACTGAGTTATATTTCCTCTTCTTCACTTTGGTCTGAAGTTTCTTCCTCCCTTGATAGAGTAGTCTGAGACCTGGTGTTGGGTCTAGAAGGAGTGGAAGGTAACTCAGAGGAGTCCAGAGTAGGGGGCATCCTGACTGCTTCAGAAAGGGGCAGCAGATGGTTTCTGTGCCAGGTCTTCAGTGGCCCCGCTCTTCCTTCAGGCTTCAACTGGTACAAGGGCAACCCAGGCAGCTTTTTACAAATCACATAGGGTTCTGACTTTCATCTGTCTGCCAGCTTGTGATTCCCTGGGACTCCTCAGCAACACTCTGTCTCCAGGCTGTAAATCTTAAATACGGACCCTAAGGTCAAAGTTCCATTTGTTCCGGGCTCCTCTCTGATCAGAAGTTGATTGGGCCTTCTCATAGGACAGCCTTAAGCTCTTCCGCAGTCTGTCCACGTATCCTTTGTGTGAGGCGACAGATGTATAGTCCATGGAGGTGCTAAAGGCCAAGTCCACTGGTAGTCTGGCCTCTCTTCCAAACATAAATCTGTAAGGGGAATACCCTGTGACATCGCTGGCTGTACTATTATAGGCGTGCACTATGGCAGCTATGTGCTTGCCCCAATGTTGCTTCTCCTCACTGTTCAGAGTCCCCAACATATTTAACAGAGTCCTGTTGAATCTTTCTGGCTGAGCATCACCTTGAGGGTGATAAGGGGTAGTACGAGTTTTTTTATGCCTAAAGAGTCCAGCAACTTCCGAATCAGTCGGCTCTCAAAGTCTCTCCCTTGGTCTGAGTGAAGGTGTTGAGGTAACCCGTAATGCACAAAGTACTTCTCCACCAAGATTTTGGCTACAGTGTAGGCCTTCTGGTCTTTAGTTGGAAAGGCCTGGGCATAACGGGTGAAATGGTCGGTTATCACCAGAACATTTCCGTGTCCATTCAAGTCAGGTTCCAGACAGAGAAAGTCGATGCATACCAAGTTAAAGGGCCCTTGACTCTGCAGATGGCCCATTGGGGCAGCGTCTTCCTCTGTATTCAGCGAGCACATGAGTGACAGTACTCTTCCACTTCAGCTCGCATACAAGGCCAGTAGAATCTATTCCTTACAAGCTGGAAGGTTCGTTCGGCCCCTAAGTGGCCATGGTTGTCATGTAGGGCAGCTAAGACAGTTTTTCTGTGTTTTTCTGGCAGAAACAGTTGCCACTTCTCTTCTAGGTCATCAGAGGGGCCCCTTGGGTAGACCACCCCTTGATGCACCTGTAACTTGTCCCATTCTTTGTGAATTAATCGAGCCTCCTTTGAGGGATCCTGCAAGAGCCTGTCTGGATCCTGGTCTTCTAGAGCTTCCAAAGCCAATCTTCCTCAGGGGTCTTCCAACTGATCTCTTCTTATGTCCTTCTTAGATAATTTTGGCAAGTCGTCTTCGCCAATCTTGGTTACGTCACAATAGCATTTGGGCAACCCCACTACCGAAACTCCAATTTCTTCTGACCTGGATCCGCCACTAGCTTGAAGTTGTGCTTCTTGACACAAAGCCCGCACCCCATCTGGGGTTACCTGGGTCCAGTCTTCTGTATGGTAAGTGGGAGCATGAGACCTTCTGGACAATGCATCAGCATCTCTGTTTCCAGCTCCTGGCCTATACTTGAGGCTAAAGTTGAATCCAGAGAGGGCTGCCAACCAACGGTGGCCAGTGGCATCCAGCTTGCCTGTGGTGAAAAGGTAGGTGAGTGGGTTATTATCTGTCTTTACTGTAAAGTCCGCTCCATACAGGTAGTCTTTGAGTTTATCCACAACTGCCCACTTCAGGGCCAGGAACTCCAATTTGTGGGTGGGGTAATTCTTCTCCGCTGGTGTTAGACTCCTACTTACATAGGCGACTGGCTTGAGTTGTCCTTCATACTCCTGGTAAAGTACCCCTCCCAGACCATCTTGGCTGGCATCCACATGTAGTTCATATGGTCTCTTGGTGTCAGCATAGGCCAAGACCGGGGCAGTGGTCAGACTTTTTTTCAGCATTTCAAAGGCCTCTTCACACTTCTCTGTCCATTGGTCTTCCACGGACTCTCCGAGCTTCCTGGGGCCAGTATCATCCTCCTCTCCTTTTGTCTTCAGTAACTCATTCAGAGGTTTGGCAATTTTTGCAAACCCTTCCACAAACCTGCGGTAGTAGGAGCAGAACCCCAGGAAGGATCTGAGCTCAGTCACTGTAGTTGGTCGGGGCCAGGAGGTAACTGCTTCCAGGTTGTCAGGGTCTGTAGACACTCCCTCTTCATGTGTCCCAGATAGTGGACTGAGGACCGGTAAAACTGACACTTTTTCCTGGAGAGTTTAAGTCCCTCTTCCCGAAGACAATGATGTCATCTAGGTACACCAGGACTTCGATAAGATTCATGTCTCCCACAGTCTTTTCCATCAATCTCTGGAAAGTGGCAGGGTCCCCTGACAAACCCTGAGGCATCCTGTTGAACTCATAGAATCCCACTGGGGTGATAATAGCTGTCTTCTCCCTGTCATCAGGGTGCATGGGGATTTGATAATACTCACTCTTCAGGTCCGTGACGCTGAACCACTTGGCTCCAGACAGACCCTGTAAGGTATCTTCTATCCTGGGGGTGGTATACTGGTCGGGTATGGTTCTTCTATTGAGAGTCCTGTAGTCTATACAAAGTCTCAGTGACCCATTCTTCTTCCTGACTACCACGATAGGGGAGGCATATGGGCTTCTGGACTCCCGAATAACCCCAGTTCTCCTAAGCTCTGTCAACTGTTCACGTAAATCTTCTAGGTCAGCTAGGGGAACTCGCCGGACTCTCTCCTTGCACACCCTACGTCGAACTCGTCCTTTGAGAATATTTTTCTCCATCTAGTCATCTGGGCCTTGGCTCTCTCCTTCCACACTGGTGGTAGGATGGTGATCTCTAGGCAGAGATTCTCTAGAGTGTGTTCTCCTCCTTCAGCCTTCTCCAAGTCGGACAGGGCCACTGGGGTGGCAGGGTTTACTCTTCCCAGCAACATCCGGGCCGGAATCTTCATGGGAGAACTAGTGACATTCCTGATGCTCACTGGGATCTGGCCCTTCGCCTTTTTCAATGCCCTCAACGGGACCACTTCGGGGATCACTTCCAACCCTGGGTGGGTGTCTTGGGGGTCTGGTTCCAGGACCACAAAGGGGCCAGGCTGTTCCCATGAGAGTTTCACAGTAGCCTGCAGGCAGGTCATCTCACCAGGCTGCAACATCTTCTCCTTCCTTGACAGTCTCCAGACTTTCCCCACCCCCTCTTCCGGGGCCTTCTGTTCCAGTACCAACTTCCGGTAGACCTGCTGCAGAATGGGGTGAATCCTGTCTCCTGAAGTACCCTGCTCCTGTGCTAGAGGAGTCAGCAGTCTCCTGACCAGATCAGTGTTGGTCCCTATGATCAGGGAACTCGTGTTGGCTCCTGGTGGGCGAGGGCAAACTACTGCCAGGGTGTCAAAGACTTCTGCCTTTCCTGTCACAGAGGGGTCTCAGGCCAGCCTGATTGAAACATAACCGTCGTATGGAAATCTGTGAGTACCAATTCCCCATATCTCTAAGTCTACCAGCTTTTGTAGGGGCATGTGACGCAGGTGTTTCTGGTAAAAGTCTTTATACAAAAGGGTCACTTGGGCTCCTGTGTCCAGGATGGCTTTGGTGTAGACTCCCTCCACTTGAATGGGGACTAGGGGGGAGGGCCCTATTAACTTGGCTGGAAAACTCTTCTGGGGGGTCTCTTTCTTTGTACTCTTGGACTTTCCTTTTGAGGTTTTCTTTTTTTTTCATTTCTTTCTGGATATCAACCCTTGTTGGGCCTGGTATGCATTGATTTCCCTTAGATTGTTAGATTTCAACTCCTGACAAGTGGCATTGAGTATTTTAGGAGGGGCATTGTTTCTCTTCCCTTTTGCCTCTTCTGACTTTTGGATCTCTTTGGAGCTTTTTGTAAATAGTGGGCGCCCGGCTGACTCCTTCACCGGGGCCCTCTGAAGTTTTCTGCCAGCTGGTGGTAAGTGCCTCGGTTCTTCCTTGGACTGGGGCACACTCTTCCGAAATGGCTGACTCCTCCACAGTTGAAACATTCCCTGTGGGGATGTTGGAGTGGAAACACTCTGGCGTGGTTCCTTCCTGATCTCCTCTTGCTCTTTGGCTCCAGAGTTCTTGGCCAGTAGAGAGGTCAATAGATCCAGCATCATCTGGGACTTTAAGGTCTCCACTTCTAAGTCCCGTTCAGTGGTTACTGCTGCTCTGACTCCCACTAAGGGGAGTGGAGTGATCTTCTCAACTGCCTGTTGTTCCTTCAACAGGGCTTCTTCGTCCCTTATGATCCGCACAAGGTCTGGGTAACTCAAATCCATGACTCCTTCAGAGGTCTTCAAGTGGAGCCAAACTGGATCCGAACGTAAAGCTCCCTTCAGGATCTGCTTCATCCTAGTTGCATCTATGACTTGGGGCAGCATTCACTTTTTGAGTACAATTTGGCACAGCATTCTGTTTAACCTCCGGACATATTCGGATAATTTCTCTCCCGGCTGTTGGAGGGTATGCTCGAATTGGTACATTAGTTCAGTCACCTTCTCCAGCTGGCCAAATTCCTCCTGCAACATAGCCAAATAGTCATATGCAGTACAAGCAGCACTGCTGAACCTGAGGTTCTTCCCAGCCTCAGCAGCAGCGCCCTTCAAACTTTCACTGATGCGCTGCTTCTTCTGCGCTTCTGGTACTTCCCATCCTTCTACTGCCTGCATTGCCTGTTCAATCCAGGTGTCAAAGTCTTCTTCCCCGGAAGGCACAGGTAGCTTTCCTGAAAAGATCCGGAGCTTCCGGTTCCCGGGTTCCACATGTACCATGTTGCTCTTCTGGCACTTAGTGACAAAGTCTCCCAGAGCATTCAATAATTCCAGCCCTATGGCTGCCAGTGGTGTCCCCGGGACTATCGTATCCCGACTGCTTTCCATTTTGGGGAAGAGTAGCGGGGATGATGGCGGAGAGATTTTTGGAGATTCCTTCTTCACAGCCTTCGTTGTCACTTTTGCATATTATTGTTGTTTACATACTTGTTTTGAATACTCAATCTATGTCCCCTTTTCTTATGTATTAATTTTCCTTGCCTTAATAATTGCATATTTTTTCTACTCGATTCAGGTTTAGCGTATCGCGATTCGGGGAGCTGGGTGCCCTCAGAGTGAACTGATTTGCCTTTGTTCCATCTATGGGTTATGTGGTTGAGTTAATGCATTGCCTACTATACACATGCTGGACCCTTGGGCTGCGTGGTATCGTGGCTGTCATAGGCTCCAACTTGGTCGCTGACTCGTGTCTGTATGGACACCTAAGGGCAGGTGTTTATTACACCTTGCCCGCCTTGTAGCCACGCCTTCATGCTAGGTTGCCATGGTTCCATTTCTCCACTTTCCATTTTCACCACTTGCGTCCCTTCCGGTTGTACGCTTTGGCCGCGTCACATGACGTCCATCCGCACAGCATTATTGTTATTGTAGGCTTATGGCCCCTTCGCGCATGCGCGCTGGTTCCCTTACGTCTGCTGCCGCTTGGTGACGTATGATGCTGGGCGGCTGGGGGGCTATTTAAACCACCACAGACAGCTCGTTGTTGCTGCCTGCGGGTGTGGGGCCATGTTTTGCTTGTTATCAGGTAATCCGGTTACGTATTATTTTCACCATGCTAGCCTCTCTAGGCGCCATGTTTATGAAGGCCTTTTATCCATCTTCACTGTTTGGCTGATCTGATGACAACTTCTCCCTCTCTTTGGGCTCTTTTAGGTTTTTTTCAATACTGCCTTTTATGATCACTCCTTGTCCTACAACCATCGCTAAGCAGGATTGCTGCTGGGAACGTGCCTTGTTCGGGCTGTCTCCCTCTGCTTGTTACATTTTACCCACTGGGTCCTTGCTTTTGCACAACCATATTTTGAGTGATTCTTTGTCTCCATCTAGCTTTACAATTGCAGGTAAGCCCTCTTCAATCCCAATAAGTTTGTGGGCATTTCCCTTGTATCCACGTGATTGAATGTCCTTAAATTATTTTTGTTTCAGATAAACATTGATGCTCTTCCTTGTGTCTGGACTTTCGTCCAAACACTTCATTCAGCGCCCCTACATTTTTGTATGTCTTCTATACAATTATTGGTATGTATAAGAGACTATGCTAGTCCTTTACTAGGTTGTCTAATAGCTGTGGCAATTTATTCTGCTACACTAGTCATCCTTACATATGATACATTTTATTTTTGTATTTTATATTTTCTAGTAGCCCCCTGCAGTCACAATTTGTCCGGTTTCCCGGTTGGCCCTTGGTGGCTTTGGACCACGTTGTCCTTGAAGACTGGTAGGTATGGCAGTCTTTGCATGTGTATACTCATTCCGCTACCCTTAGGCTTTATTGCTTCCTGCTTTGGGCGCCCAATTTTGTCTCTCTTTTTCGTGATATGCAATACTGTGTGGTACTGTTTATTTATACTATATACATTTTATTTTATAGATCTTCCCCTAAGCTACACTGTACAATCAACTACCCCTGATGAAGCCAATGTATTGGTGAAACATGTTGGGTTAATCTATTGATTATGTACAACGAGTGAATAACGTGTACTGCTTAAATATCTTTATTTTTTACTATATATGTTGAATTTTTTTTTATTTCTGGCACCGCTATAATCCCATAGTCCCTACCTTCTTTTTCACTAAAATGAAGGGATGAGGTGTCGTATCTCTCAGAGGACACACCAACCACTTAAAACTTCTCATGCACAAAGCGGTATATCTGGTTATCTATGGCTTTATGTTCTGACCTCTAAAATCAACCGGAACTTCTCCTCTCCATTCCACTAGTGCGTATGTACACAAGATATCTGGCTTTATATCCATCACCCATGCTTTTTGATTCAGAGACAACGACATTATGAGCTGCTTTATCTCGTTTTCTTGCCAGATCCCCCCCCCGGGAGTTCAATAACTACCGCCTCGGTTGAATCTGCGCCAACCGCTGCGCACCACTGTGTCATTGCTGGCGGGTCCATGCTGGTACTTCTGACCGGCTTGATTGCAGAGTGCAGTATACAGGAATCCCGGACCCGAGCCCCCACGTGTAGCGACACCCCCAGTTAAGAGGGCTGCCTGTATGATTTTGGGCCCTGTAGTGCACCGCTGTCAACCCCTGGCAATCGGTTCTAACCTCCCTTGGCACAGTTAGTAGGGGATGATAGGATTGTGAGGCTTGTAACTCACAGCGGCACAATCCTATAACAAGAACACACAGTGATATTTTAAAACTTCCTTTACCTATCTCTTCTGTAAAGTAAAGAACACAGACACCAATATACTTAACCCTTGTATGTTTACTTAGATTTGTGGGTAAGCAATAAAACAGGAGGGTACATGTCATGTGCAGAGCCCTGCAAAAAACAATGTTAAACAAGCAGACAAGTATACAATGCTATTCAACTCTAATAGTCCCCTTTGCAGCTATTTCCCCTCGTGGACAAAATGGCGCCCAGGAATGTCTATGCTACACAGTCAGGCCTGACTGAACTAAGTGGAAGTTCTGTAGGGAAATCTTTGCTAGCAACGGTGGTGCACTTGAAGAATAGAATTTGTAATCCACCAATGTAACAGAGATACTGTGTCTGTCTATGAGCAGGTGCTCTCTCACCCAACCGGACCAGTCCACGTCCGTTTCTTCCGCTGCGGTGTCTAAGTACACCGATCCCTCGACATCCGGGTCTTCGGTCCTCCTGGCAAAGGTGCAGTATCAAAGGAGAGACGTCCCTCAGGTTCCTCGGTGCGCACGGAAGGCTCTTTGGAGAAAAGGCCCAGGCTTCTGGTCTAAAGTCACAGGAGCTCAAGCAGCAGTTCAACTTGCTGGGCGGGCGGTGTCCAAAGAGAGAGAACTGGGCTCCGCCTCCCCCTTATAAAGTCCACCCCAGCAGTCCTTGCGCGGGGCAATACACCCTGGGTGCCTAAAAGTATACTGGGTAATGTAGTCTCTGAGGGATTAAAGGGCAATACCCCGCTACACTAGTAATAAGAAAATTTAATAAAAAGATCTTAAAGGAACTAGTGAGGAATATTTTTTGACCTTTTGATTGTGACTTTTTCCAACTGCCATTAGTGTATCCTGTTGTGTATTTTGAGTAGGATCCAATTTTTTCTTGAAATACTTTGAGAATTTTATGGGACAACCTTGTTGTCCCATAAACTGGCAGGGCACCCGACTTACTGGTCACCTATGTCCTTCATTCGCCGCTCTCCTCTTTCCCTCTGAGAATCTTCCCATTTCCTTGGGTGATATCTCTTTTTCATCCACTAGAGGGAACCCCTGTGCTTTCTCCTGTAACATCTCGTCACTCGGCGGGGAGACACGGAGTGACGTCAGCGGCGAGGTTTGCGCATGCGCGGCGCAGTCCTACGTCCGCTTCCGGTCTGCGGACAGGGTGGGGGGTATAAAGAGCCGCAGGCTCCGGCTGGTCAGATGCTGCTGGAGCCCCTGGGACAACACTTGCTGCTAGATTGTCATAGGTAACTCTATTTTGATTCTGTTACCATGTTGGAGACTAACTTTTGTCTTTCCTTTACTAGACTGATGCTTTAAAGAATTGTTATGGTTATCTTCAAGGCATTGTTTGCCTGCTGTTGTGTATTTTAATATACAAATGCATCATTCCTGTTGTAGTTTTAACCCCTTGATTTGCTATTTTCCAATTTTCTGTCCCAGGAATAGGCTTTAAGTAGAACTAGCCTATGTAAGTTTACTCTCTGTGTCTTCTTTAATGTTTTGTAGTGTGTACCACCTTTCCATCTTATGGTCCACTTATTGCATTTATATATTCTTTATAACCTATAGATACACTATATAGCTGGTCCCTCTTGTTCCCCCTGTGATCGCCTGACACTCTATGGTGTCTCGGACTTGACCGACCGTCTTTTGGGGTGTGGCTGGTGGGATCCACTATAGGAGAGACAGGTAAGTGGCTGTGTTTTGAGGATCGGGGATGCACATGCATAAAACCTAATCAATGTTATTGAATGCAATTTCATGTAGCACAATGTCTGTTTCACTGATTTTGATGTACACATGTTTTTCTTTGTTGTTTCCTTTTAGAAGACATGTACTACTAACTGGACAGTTTCCCCTTTGAAGAAGCCCGATTTATGGGCGAAACGTGTCGGGAATGTTTATCCATTCTACTGTCCTGTAATACTGTGTTATTTAGTACTTGTACTCTCCATGAGTTTTATCTATATTTTATTTTGCTATTCAAAATAAAAATATTTTTATATATAATTTATTTGATATATTGTCTCCTTGCACCCTAAAAATCCCATTTGCCATCCTTCATTTGTTTACCCTCTGTAGAGGTCTCCCCAGGGGCCAGTGGACACTTTTTGTTCACCCCTGGGTGGGGAGCTGTGTCCATACCATGACAGGGATGAGTTTGGAAAGCTTTGGGATCATCTTTTATTTTGTATTTCTTTCCTGTAGTTATGCATAAAAATATGTACAGTATTTTTCTTTTTTCTTTTGTATATGTTGGATTATTGTTCACATTTTTCTTTAAATCGATTACCACAGTGTCAAGTGGGGTTTTATCTGCCAGGCTTTGATATCTTAGTCGCTTAGGCAACAATTACATTTGCAAAAAAAAATACAATCCCCCTCTGCTAAGAAAAAATATCAAAAAGACAATAAGCACCCACACATTTTTCTGAAAAGAGAAATAACCATTCAAAAAAAAAGAAAGAAAGGAAAGTGGCATCATATGTTACAACATCTCTATAATTGTTAATATAATGAAAACTATCTTGAATACTCATAACTAACTTATAACAGATGAGGTCATTTTTTTTTCTCTCCTTGCTAACAACATTTCAAATCAATTTGTTTTCTACTTTCAGGTGCTGTTCATGTCATCTCAGAAGCCATGTGAGAACTATTGTCTCTCCTATTTACTAGGAATCTTCACATGCTTTTCCTGTGAGGGGACACCCTCAATGACCTACAGCCATAACATAAGCCACTGGCAGCTGCCACCACGTGTAAGAATAACATGCAGAGGTCCCAGTCTCCTGCGTTGGATCCAGAAAGAAAGCAGCATAGGTTATGAACAAATTATGAACCCAATGGCAGCTTGGTCATCCTGTCCTAAGCCCGGCAACCTGGACAACCTTGTGACTTTGTCATTAGTCATCCTGTCTATAATAAGGGAGAGTTTCCTGTCCTTCTGTGAATAACTCTTGGCTGGAACTGAAATTAACATTTTTGTACTCATATATTAATGTATATTGTTATCAAATATGGCTCTTGTTACTTAAAATTCAGTAGAATTTAGCATGTAAAAATATATGTAGTATAGCCAAACCTATTTTTAAACTTTCCATAAAGTAGGGAAGGGTTAAAATCTCTATCAATTCATTTTTTGCAGTTTGTGTTCTGTTGGGGAAGTTTCAGTTCACTTTCTGTCTTGAAGATGGAACGGGAATTGAGAGGAAATCTTGATAAAGTGAGAGACAGGACAGGAGGGCTAATGGCTTGGGAACCGGCCCAAGGGGAGTAAAACAAGCATTTTTAAAGAAGAACCATCTCCTTTGTACTGTCTCTTAACAAAAAAAAAATTATTGCATTAAGCTTCACATTCTTTAGACCTTGATTTTGAATGTGAACAACATATTGTTATGTCCATTAACAACTTCATTCCCCAAACCTTTTCCTTTCAAAATCCCCTTACAAGAAAAAAAAAAAAATTCTACATTTTGATGATGTCTATGTTCTGCACATTATACTTTTTAGCTTTTGTAGTCTACCCTACCACATTATACATTGCATTTTTTCAGGACAGATAAGACTTAAATTTGCTAGTGTAGCGGGGTCCTCAATTTACGGGAAGTGTTTGGGAGGTAGTATGCCCAAACACCTTGATTTGTCAGGGTTTACAACCATTTTTATCCACAGGGAGAGTATTGGTGTACAGTTCCTTGTGGCCTACGGGTGGTGCTGCCATAGTAGGCTAGGGTTTAACCACTAGTACAGGGCTGTGCTTTTTGTGTCCCCTCTCGGCAGACGTAGGGTAGGGCGGGGTTAACCTGCTGTGCATGCTAGGAGAGGAGATAAAAGGGGCAGACGCTGCCTGTTCGGGGTTGTTAGTCGGTGGGGTCCTACCCCTGGTTCTGGTTCCAGTCCGCCCTGGGCACCCTAGGCCCAGGGGCGGGTGTTCTCTGTTCCTGTTCCATCCTGGGCACCTTTAGTCCCAGGGTGAGGTACTACTCTGCTGTTCCTGTCCGTCCTGGATGCGAGGACTCGGGAATTGCAGCAAAGGCCTGGGCCCAGCACCTTTGGCTGGAGCCCATCGGGGATCGAGGAATCTCAGGGTGCCGCCTTGCGAGGGGACCCGTATCTGAACTGTTCCGAAGGACTGATGCGGTAGTCACGGTGAAGGAAATGTCCCGGTAACTCTCCGGAGGGATGTCTTCTCCCTAGGCCAAGATCAAGTTCATCAGGTCTGTGATAGAGGCCTTGAGTAAAGTGTGAGTGTCATTTGGCTGCTAGTCTTGTCCTAAATAGACTATCCATTTGAGGCTGAGTCTGTTCAAGAAGCTGAACAGTGAGGTGACTGAGATTGTGCCTGGACCTTTCCCCACATCTTGTGCTGTCCTTTTCTTGCTCCAACCTTTGTTTCTATCAAGAGACTGTTATTTGCTAAAAGAAGAAATAAACTCTCTGTTAAAGTTATAGCAAGTGTGGACATTCTATTCACTGGAGGAAACAAGTACTCAAATCTGTTATCCACAGAGGTGAGAAAACCAATTTCTGGCTCAACTGTAAAATTACCCACCAACAACACCACTCAACCTCTTAATTCAGGAGGGTACGGGCTTGTGGCATGGTGTGCCCCTTCTTCAAGAACAAGGCAGGTAAAAGGGGGTTTGTGTGCTACACTAGCAAATCTAGATAAAAGTATTGAATACGTTTTTATGGGGTGTGGCGCTGCTCACTCCTCAGGTATGACCCAGAGGACTCCAGTAAAACTTTAATTAACCAAGGCTAAAAGTAATTGGGCAGATGAAAAAGGAATAGAAAAACAGGACCAATTGGAAGCCACCCCTTAGGCTAATGGGTCCTAATAAGTGAACAGGTGTATCCCTGTGGTAAGGCAATATGGTGTGTATACAAAATACAGGTGAATGATGGGATAAGGCCAAATACCCACCACTACCAAAGCTAATAAAGCCTATAAGCCACAATGGAAGGGTAGAGGTGACCCTATGTTAGTGCAATATTAGTGTATATAAACTGAATACTTTCATTAGTGCCACAAAAGGGTAAATAATAAATATTAAATAAAATAACAAGTGCAAACTGTAGGCAATCCAAATTGCATGTAAGTTATAAACTGTAGTGTATGGTCAATATGCATATGACCATAATAGAAATGTGATCCGTAAGGTGGTTATATAATAACAAACAATATATAAAGTCCAATAAAACAAAAAATATATAGTCCACTTCCTAGAATATGAAGAATTTTTTTTGGTGATATCAATGTCCACAGTGAAGCTTAATGAATGACAACAAATCTTCCAGTGACTGTATAGGTGCTCCCCACAAGGGTCCCTACTCACCAGCTCCTTGCACCCCTATAGGGGTAGACAGCTTACATGTCTGAATCCAGATGGGGTCCGCCTTTAGATCACACGATTTCCCAATCAGTTACTTCCAGGATGAAGTGTATCAACTCCACGCATCCCAGGGAAGGTTGATTAGCAGCAGCGGGTCTTCCAGTGACCTCAGTGACAAAAGCAGTAGGCTCTCTTAGTGCGGTAAAATTAAGATGGTTTTATTAAAATAAATAAAATTAAAAACAAATGTTGCAAGCCTCCATAGGCGTAGCATAAAAAGTATGATATTACAGCACCGCAGTACACAGTAAAGGCTGAGATCGCAGCGTGCGCTTCAGCTGCGTTCCAGTCACAGGTACCCGGATGGAAACAACGTGATGTGCGTGGCTCCGCCTACCTGAGGAGTGAGCAGCGCCACACCCCATAAAAACTTTCTATCTAGGATCCTCCTGAAGGATCTCATTAGGGGGGCTGCAGCTCTATACATATACTCTTTTCCTAAGCGCGGGTATACTATTTCTTTTACACTAGATAAAAGTATTATTTCCTTGTTTTTTATTAGAAATAATTTGTAAAAAGAAAAATAGAAAAAAAAGCATTTTACTTTCATTTGTCCCAACACAACATTTACATAATTTGCACACCCCCATATGCACAACTTAGTGTATAACTTTGACACATGCCAGGGTTACATCATCCTCAGCATGACCAATCAAGATGGCCAAAGAGCTGAACCCGAGGAATTTCAATGCCAGCAAACACATTGCATTGCTGGATGGGAAATGAGTATAGTCCTGCTTTAAATATATTTTTAATTGATGACTTGTTTGTGGCTTTGTACTCCCCTGCACATTAGCATTTAAACTGGTAGAGAAAGAGGCAGCACTGTACGTAGGGTTGCCACCTGTCCGGTTTTGACCCGGACAGTACGGGTTTAGGAGGCTGTGCCCGGGTTTCCCCCTGCCTCTCACCCGGACACAATTTCCAGCTGACATCAGGTACCATGGGGCCTCCTTTTACGAGCCCCAACACACAGCGGGACCCGGACAGCAGGGATCGGAGCGGCGGGCGGGAGAACAATTACAGAGCAAGTAAAACCAAGGGAGAGAGAGAGAGGCGACAGGCAGCTGCTGGTGCGGAAGTTTTTATTGAAGTAAATGTTTAAAAACAATCCACTCACTCTTCATGTCAGAGCTGTAGGTATGTCGGTCTTTAAACTCCGCTGTCCCATTCTCCCCCTCCAATCCACGCTGCTGTTTCACTGGAGGAAGCCAAGGACACAAAGCCATGGGGAATCTGCAGTGAGCTGTCAGCCTGGGATGCTGTGACCAATCAGAGCGTTCCGGAGGCTTAACCACGCCTCCATCATTAGAGGCTGACAGTTCACATAAGTTTCCCGCGGCTCTCTGTTGCCTTCAGTGATAACAGCAGTGTGGATTGGAGGGGAGAATGGGACAGCCGACTTCACAGACTGACATGCCTACAGCTCTGACATGAACAGTGAGTGGATTGTTTTTAAGCATTTATTTTATTAAAAACGTCTGCACCAGCCTGTTACACCTCTCTCTCTCTTATGTTTTGACTCCTCTGTGTTTGCCCCCCCTCTGTATTTGCACCCCCCTACTCTGTATTTGCCCCCCTCCTCTGTAATTGTCCCCATCCTCTGTAATTACCGCCCCATCCTCTGTAATTACCCCCCATCCTCTGTAATTACCCCCCCTCCTCTGTATTTGCACCCCCATCCTCTGTAATTACCCCCATCCTCTGTAGTTACCCCCTTCCTCTGTAATTACCCCCTCCTCTGTATTTGCACCCCCCTCCTCTGTAATTGTCCCCCCCTCCTCTGTAATTGTCCCCCCTCCTCTGTAATTGTTCCCCCTCCTCTGTATTTGCCCCTTCTCCTCTGTATTTGCACCTCCCTCCTCTGTAATTGCCCCCCAATCTCTGTAGTTGCCCCCCGCCCGCCGCTCCGAACCCCCTGCTCTCCGGGCCCCCCTGTGTGCTGTAGGGTTGCCACCTGTCCGGGATTCACCCGGACAGTACGGGTTTTGAAACATGTGCCCGGGTCTCTGCCCGCCTGAGACCCGGGCACATTATTCAGACCGCCAGTGGCTCCCTGTGCCTGTGCCGAAGCTGTGCCGCCACGGCCGTGTGCCTCTTCGAGTTCGGTCCACTCCTGCTCCCTTCCTATCTACCCCCTTCCCTCCCCCCGCACTGTCGGTGCACCTCCATCCGCTCTGTGTACTGCAGAAGGGAGACACAGAGGCAGAGCGAAGAGGCGGAACCTCCATGTTGCCGGGGACTCTCCTCTGGTTGGCTGCAGAAGGGACAAGGAGGTGGGGCTGAAGGCGCTGCTCTGATGGAAAGTTTGCAGATATCGCACTGGGATTGGAGCTCAGCTTGCAAGGTAAGTTTTTGCCCCCCCTATCCCACCATACACTATACATACAGTTCTGCCACCCCCCTCCCATGCACCATCCATCCATATAGTTCTCCCTCTCCTCCTCATACACCATCCATATATACAGCAGTTCTCCCCCCCACCATACATATATACAGCCCCCCATATATACAGTTCTCCCCCTATACACCATCCATATATATATACACAGTCCCCCCCCCATTTATACCGTTCCACCCCATACACCATACATATATACAGTTTCACCCCCCATACACCATACATATATACAGCCCCCCCCATACACCATACATATATACAGTTCTCCCCCCATACACCATACATATATACAGTTCTCCCCCCATACACCATACATATATACAGTTCTCCACCCATACATCATACATATATACAGTTCTCCCCCCATACACCATATATATATATATATATATATATATATACAGTCCCCCCATACACCATACATATAAATACAGTTCTCCCCCCCCCATACATATATACAGTTCTCCACCCATACACCATACATATATACAGTTCTCCCCCCCCATACACCATACATATATACAGTCCCCCATACACCATACATATATACAGTTCTCCCCCCATACACCATACATATATACAGCCCCCCCATACACCATACATATATACAGTTCTCCCCCATACACCATACATATATACAGTTCTCCCCCCATACACCATACATATATACAGTTCTCCCCCCCCATACACCATACATATATACAGTTCTCCCCCCATACACCATACATATATACAGCCCCCCATACACCATACATATATACAGTTCTCCCCCCATACACCATACATATATACAGTTCTCCACCCATACACCATACATATATACAGTTCTCCATCCCCCCCATACATCATCCATATATACAGTCCCCCCCCATACACCATCTATATATAGAGTTTTCACCGGGTGACACCATCAACTGCTCTACTGACACCGTCCATTGCTCTACTGACATCATCCACTGCTCTACTGGCTGACAATGTCCACTTTTAAGGTAGGCTATTTCATATTTTAACTGACATTTCTTTTATTAATTTAATCATATTTTATGGGTACACTAATGCTTTTGTTTTATTTAACCATGCCCCTTTAAGTACCCCCCCCCCCCACTGTTAATGCAATTTGGCCACAGCCACTGTTCATTGTAGCACACCTCATTACTACTATAGCGTGTAGTACAAAAAAATTGCCGTGCGCAGCGAAAGTGTGCGGGTTTGGCTTGAAGAAAAGGTGGCAACCTTAACTGTACGGCCATCCGATTTTACTGTATTACACAGTACTGTGAATATAGTAGATGAAGATTGCTAATTAGAGAGGAAAGCATAGAAATGACCCCATCAGTGAGATGCTGCTCTTTAACTATCCAAAAAAAGTATTTGTCCAGGTTGTAATGCTTTAATTGCACTGGAAAAAGAAAATATCCAGCAACTGTTTGTGGTGTCTAACAGAGACGTATGTATTAGCAAAATAGCTAAACATGATTATATATTTTATGGCAGGTAAATAAAGTTCACACATATTTATTTTAACCTCTTAACGCCAGCCATACGCATATACCTCTCGGTGTGTGGGCCTTAACGTGCAGCTGCATACAGTATATGCATACACAAGTTAAAAATAGAGCTGTGCCAAGAGCATGCACCCTGCGCACTCCCGGCACAGTAACCTGTGGCTAACGGAAAGCTCCGGATCTCTTCTTGCAATCGGGAGCTTTCCGATAATGTGACCTCTGTGACATGGCGGTCACAGGATTAGGAACCCCGTCCCACCACCTGGCATCAGAAACCTACTAAAGGGCTGGGAGGCGCCAGGGTTAAGGCTGTATTTATCTGTTTTCCTACACTAATTGTATAATTTTGCCCATTCGCTTTTTAGAAAGAAATTTATTAAAATTGACAATATTAAAAAATCTATTTTGAACTTTTCTAGTTACACATAGTTTATTTTGCTGTCTGTTTCCCTGCCAAGGAGATTTACCCTCACTTCTTAGTCTGGAGGCAGGGTTTAAAAAAAGTTTTGGCTGGAGTTGGGCCTCAACCTTCCATGTTACAGTGGTGATGCTTAGTAAATGGCACCCAGCACTTTCATGCAAGGCCCTTGGATCTTACACAGGGTTCCCTCTTTTCGCTCCTGGTGGCCAAACCTAAGCCCTGAACACATGCGCCGAATGTCGTTAGACAACGACCGGTTTAAAAAAAAAGTCCGACATTCAGCCCGTGTGTATGTCAGTCTGTATCCGTTCGGCCGTTTTCTGTCAGACGTGCATGCTGGAAAACCAGCATCCGACAAACTCCCGATCAGCCCTTTCAGCCAATGGCAGAGAGCGCTGATCAGAGTGTTCTGACGGGAGGGTCGTCCCCTGTCAGAACACAACAGCTCAGCGAGACAGATCGCAGAACTAACCTTGCCGACCGGAGCCGAGTTCTTTTTTGTGCAACCCTTGGGGTTGCACAAAAAAAAAACAATAGTGTTCTCCCGGCTTTAGTAAAGGACGAGTAAAAGGAAAATCCGTATGAGCACTGGATCACTTTGATAATGGCATGAAATGCCAGTCTGCAGATTCTGGAGCTTGCTAAAAATGCTCTTGTATTAAAAGTGGCACAGACTATTGAAAGAGACAGACATCATTTTAACCCTGTACACAGCATTAGTATGGCCTCATCATTAATATTCAATTATTTTCTGATCAACTACTCACAAAAAAGTAGACCTTGAGGCTTACAAAGAAGACCAAAAAGGACTAAGGAGAATCTCAGGTGATACCAATGAAAAACCTTTATCTTTAAACTAGTTCCAGGTCAGTGATTTACAAAGTACTGAATCCAAGGGATCACCAAACAAAGCCAAACAACTAACATTTTCCCAAGGAAAGGTGAGCCATGACATACACCCTATTTTGGGTGAGGTTTTCTTCAAGTCGAGTGGCCTACAGAATGACAGATAGGCTAAGAAAAAAGTATAGACCCTCACCCTGGCTCTCTGACAGGAAGACTTGAAACAAAAAATTCAATATCCCGCTCGTGCCGTTTCTGTAGTAGCCGTGCCGTGACCGGCGGCTCCCGCGCGCATGCACCGGAGCCTGCAAACTCAGAAAAAACTCCGGGAGACATGTCGCCGGTGACAGCTGTGTGCGGGGACTGGTGCAACAGCTTTAATCTCAGGTAAGTATTTCATAATGAGCTAGCATGCGATGCATATTAGCTCATTGTGCCTTTGTCTTGCAGGTTTTTACAACCACTTTAAAAATCCTTTTTTTTTTATTGGTCTTATGTAATATAATTTTTTTTTTTTTTTAATTTTGGGTTTTTACTAGCAGTAAGCCATAATCATCAAAATTAAAGGAAAGAAATACTTGAAATATATCATTCTGTGTGTAACGCATCTATAGAAAATATATGAGTTTCACTTTTTGAATTGAATTACTGAAATAAATTAACTTTTTGATGATATTCACATTTTATGAGATGCACCTGTGTGTATTATCTCAGACAAGCAGCAGCAGCAGGAATGCAGATGTTGACATCTCCCTATTCCTCTGCATTCCTCTTGCTTGCTGTTGCTTGTATGTGGAAAGCGCTACGAGCTGAGACAAGCTGTCGTTATGAATCAGCCGTCTCCTTCATATCTCCTTCAGATCGGCTACAGCAGTGCAGCAGGAGGGGAGAGGGGGCAGGTTGGACCTCATAGCCAGGATTAGAGAGAACCTAGCAACATGGGATAAAAAACTGCATGCACTTTGTCTCATAGGGGACAGAACTGTAATGATAGATTTTATTTAAGTAGCTACACACAATAATGGGGGATTTGTCATGACCCTAAACATCTGTCTTAGAAGATTACTTAAGCTATAATGACCTAGCAAGGAGTACATGACAAAATAAAACAAACATCTGAGACAGCTAAGTTCTATACGAAAAAAGTTTATTTATCATTGGGTAAAAACAAAGGCTGAAAATGATACAATAACAAATTCAATTGGCTTACATTGTGAAAATGTTTCACTGGTATTAAAGTACACAGCCTTTCAGAGAATTCTATTTGCTTGACTGTCTCTGGCTTCAGTCCAGGGCAAGCATGGAGCAAGATAAATTTATAGAAAAAATGAAAAGCTGTTATCTTTAAACGAGTTCCAGGTCAGTGATTTAGAAAGTACTGAAGCCAAGGGATCACCATAAAAGTCAAACAACTAACATTTTCAGAACGGAAAGGTGAGCATTGACAGACACCCTATTTTGAGACAGGTTTTCTTCAAGTTAAGTGGCCTACAGAATGGCAGATAGGCTAAGAAAAAAGTATAAACCTCACCACCCAGGCTCTCTGACAGGAAGGCCTCATGGTCCAGCTGAAGTGAAGATGAAAAATAACAGTCAGAGAGATATGTCTGTCCTGCTCGTCGTCGTCGAAGTTCCAATGCCAGTCAATTCAGTCATCCTGTTTTTCCCAGCAAATAAGGAACATAATTTTACACTTTAGATTGTAAAGGAAGAGTTTCTCAGAATGTGATTACATTTCTGCCCTCTGATTCAGTTATATGGGACTTTTGGCATGGCCATGTTATTTTGGGCAGCCACCAAGGGATGTAGTTGGTGGTAAGTGCACAACTACATATGTGTCATTATAGTGGGTCATCTACAGCGCCTTCGTTTAGTGTGGATTGTGAGGGCAGCCAAGTTTGTTGTCTGGCTGTAGGGTTCCAGGAACACAGTGTTAGTATGGTTAGAATTTATCCAAGTAAAGTGCCAGAAATTGCCTTAAACAGTCAAGACTTTAAGTGTTTGCTAAGGAGGTTTTATGCACTGCCACACTGGAGCGTGGCAGTGCATAAAACCTCCTTAGCAAACACTTAAATTCTTGACTGTTTAAGGCAGTTTAAATACTGTTTTAGTTGGGAGAAATGTTTACAGCAGCCTAATGTATTATCTTGTAAGAGCTAATACTGTATTATTATCCAGGTGTGCTCCTATAATCTGGCTTTGTGGTGCATACTTTAGCATTTCTTATATAAACTTTAAGAGGTTTACTGCAGAAGTAAACATCTACACGGTCAAATCTGGTGCCTGTGTGCTATCTTTGTTTAGGGGGTAGTCTAACCAACTCCAACAATAAAACTGCAGATCTAAGCCGATTTTATGAGGTTATCGAGTAGCCTCTTTAAGTGCTTATGAGTCAAAAGCTGTATTTTGGTGCTTCACACTAGTTTTGACTTTGAGTTGCTTTGAATTGACTCAAAGTTTCATAAAGAACTGCATCAGTTGGCTTCTCAGTTGCATTGGGCTGCCTCTGAGTTGCAGCAAGTTGCTCCTGGGTTCTCAAGCTGTTTCTCAGTTGTTTTTGTATCGACCTTGACCTGTAAGAGAAAGAAAAGAACACAAATGCAAACAAAAGCCCATGGTTATGAGCACTATTATATACAGCTTGACCACATTTTCGAAAAAAAATTGTGGGCCTGATTTACTAAGAGAGAATGCACAAGTCCAGTGAGAAATGTTTAGTTGTGGTTGTAAAGACTTATTTTTTCTGTTACCTTAACCCCTTTGCGCCTAAGGGCAAAATAAATCTTCATGACTAAGCACAATTTTGCAACTTTGACATGTGTCAGTAAAACCGTACATATCATCATAACTACTTTGTGCATTGTGGATTATACCTTGTTTTTTTGCAGGACAAAATGGGCTTTTATTTGGTGGTAAATGCTAATGGATATCCTTATTTTTTTTATTAACAAGTGAAAACAGCCTCAAATGATCCACAATGGCTCAAAAGTGATATGGTCCACAAATATTTAGACAGAATAAAGGTGGATAAAGCACCTGGACCAGATGGCATCCACCCACAGATCCTAAAATAATTGAGCTCTGTCATTTCAAAGCCATTGTTTCTAATTTTTAGGGACTGGTTAACCTCCCTGGCGGTATGATTCTGTCAGATTTTAGGTGCTGAAAGCGGTACCATTATTCTGCATGTAAATTTGGCGTTTTATATTGCAGGCCTGTAATTCTTAGGAATAACTCACTTAAATATGTCAAAACCAGAGTCTAGTAGACATCCCGGGTATGATAAAGTTCAAAAAACAAAATTATACATTATAATAAAATAAATAACTATAAAATAATTATAACAAATAATAATATAATAATAATAAAAGTGTTTTTCAGTGTTTGATGACGAATTTCCCCACAAATCGCTATCGCTTAATTCTGCGAGTGATTCTAATTTATTATCGCTGTTTTTTAGCTGGTCTAAAACCACTTTTGACATAAAGGGACACTTTTTGGTTGCTATGGACAATCTCCAGTTTCCAGGCAGAAAAAAAAAGTTTTTATTATATAAAAGTGCATGCAGGACACTGGGCAGACCACTAGGGAAGAAGGGGATGTGTAATTATTACATACAGTACTGTAATCTGTAAGATTACAGTATACTGTATGTATACTGTGTTTTAACTTTTTTGAATTTGGCGCCGATCTCCGTCCCCGTGCGTCGTAACATCGCAGAAACGGAGCTCGGCGGCACTCGGCAGTGTGTGAATCGAGCGAGATGACGGCTCGATCACACAGCGGAGAGGCATCGCAGGATCCAGGGGACAAGGTAAGTAACTCCTGCCTGGATCACTGCGACGCAGCCCGAGTCTGGCTTGGGGTTACCGCTTTTGGTGCTGAAATTTAACCCCGAGCCAGACTCGGGAATACCGCTAGGAAGGTTAATGACAGGAATGGTACCACTGGATTGGCGCAGGGCCAATGTGGTGCCTATATTTAAAAAGGGATCAAAATCTTTAGTAACTATAGACCTGTTAGTTGGGAAGATATTGGAGAGTTTAATAAAAGACCACATAGAGGAGTTCTTGCTGGAAAAAAATATTTTAAGCAACAGACAGCATGGATTCATGAAAGACAGACGTCGTCAAACAAACCTGATTTCTTTTTATGAGGAGGTAAGTAAAACCTTGGACAGAGGGGTGGCGGTGGATGTCGTATAATTGGATTTTGCAAAAGCGTTCCCCACACAAGGCTAATGTGTAGGGTAAAGTCTACAGGCTTGGAAAGATCAGTTTGTAAATGGATAGAAAACTGGTTAAAAGACAGGATTCAGAGAGTAGTGGTTAATGATTCTTACTCTGAATAATCAAAGGTTAGAAGGACCCTTACTTTTAATATCTTTATAAATGATATTGGGTCTGAGAATAAAAGTACCATTTCAGTCTTTGCAGATGACACTAAACTATGCAGCGGATTACCTGCTTGCCGACCAGCGCACGACTATATACGTCGACAGCATGGCATGGACAGGCAGAAGGACGTATATATATATGTCCCCTTTCAGATCGCAGCATTGTGGACGTGCGCGCGCCCGCCGTGAGGTCCGTGACTCCGACCGCGGGTCCCGCGGACTCGATGTCCACGGGCATACCCACGATCGTGTCACGGTGAGGAAGAAGGGGGAAATGCTGATGTAAACAAGCATTTCACCAGTCTTCCTAGTGACAGGACAGTGTACACAGCTTCCTGTAATCGGAAGCTGTGATCACTGTTCTGTCACAGTAAGCCCATCCCCCCTACAGTTAGAACACATCCATAGGCACACTTAACCCCTTCATTGCCACCTAGTGGTTAACCCCTTCACTGCCAGTGTCATTTTCACAGTAATCAGTGCTATAAAAATGCTGTAAAAATTACAATGGTCCCAAAAATGTGTCAAAAGTGTCCGATGTGTTCGCCATAAAGTCGCAGTCACAATAAAAATCGCAGATCGCCGCCATTACTAGTAAAAAAATAATAATAATAAAAATGCCATAATTCTATCCCCTATTTTGTAGACACTATAACTTTTGCGCAAACCAATCAATATACGCTTAGTGTGATTTTTTTTACCAAAAATATGTAGAAGAATACGTATCGGCCAAAACTGAGGAAAACAAATGTTTTTTTATATATTTTTGGGGGATATTTATTATAGCAAAAAGTAAAAAAATATTGAATTTTTTTCAAAATTGACGCTCTATTTTTGTTTATAGCGCAAAAAATTAAAACCGCAGAGGTGATCAAATACCACCAAAAGAAAGCTATATTTGTGGGAAAAAAAGGACGTCAATTTTGTTTGGGTGCCACCTCGCACGACCGCGCAATTGTAAGTTAAAGCGACGCAGTGCCGAAACGCAAAAAGTGGCCTGGTCTTTGTCCAGCAAAATGGTCCGGTGCTTAAGTGGTTAACATCCTTACAGGATGTCTCCAATTTACAAGCCGACTTCAACGCACTGTTTAATTGGGCAACTATGTGGCAAATGAGGTTTAATGATGAAAAAATTCAAGTTATGCACTTGGGGACTAAGAATATGCATTCATCATACATACTAGGGGGAGTACAACTGGGGGAATCCTTAGTGGAGAAGGATCTGGGGGTTTTGGTAGATCATAAGCTTAACAATAGCATGCATTGCCAAGCTGCGGTTTCCAAAGCGAGCAAAGTCCTTTCTTGTATTAAGAGAGGTTTTGGACTCCAGAGAGAAAAATATAATTTTGCCCCTGTACACATCATTAGTAAGACCTCATCTGAAATATGCAGTTCAGTTTTGGGCACCACTTCTCAAAAAGGATATCGGGGAACTGGAGAAAGTGCAGAGAAGGGCAACCAAACTGATAAGAGGCATAGAGGAGCTCAGCTATGAGGGTAGATTAGAGGAACAGAATTTATTCTCTCTTGAGAAGAGGAGATTAACCTCCTTAGCGGTAATCCCTAGTGTGGCTCGGGGTGAAATTTCAGTACCAAAATCGATAACCACGAGCCACACTCAGGATCGCATTGCAGTATCCAGGCAAAGTTACTTACCTTGTCCCCTGGATCCTGCAATGTCTCCCCGCTGTGTCTGTGAGCTGTCATCTCGTTCGATTCACAGTGCCGAGTGCCGAGCTCCGTTCCCTGTGAGTGTTGCGACGCACAGGGAGGGAGCTCGGCGCCAAATTCAAAAAATTCAAAACACAGTATACATATAGTACACTGTAATCTTACAGATACAGATTACAGTACTGTATTAAATTATTTCACATCCCCTTTGTCCTTAGTGGTTTGTCCAGTGCCCTGCATGCACTTTTATATTATAAAAACTGTTCTTTCTGCCTGGAAACTGCAGAATGTCCATAGCAACCAAAAAGTGTCCCTTTACGTCAAAAGTGGTTTTAGACCAGCTAGAAAACAGCGATAATAAATTAGAATCACTTGCAGAATTGAGCGATAGAGATTTGTGGAGAAATTCGTCATCAAACACTAAATCTAATGACAGTGACAATTCTGCAACTGAGCAAATTTCAGTGTTTTTGATTTGATTATATTATTGAATAATTTTTATTATTATTATATTATTATTTGTTATAATTATTTATAGTTATTTATTATATTATAATTTATGATTTTGTGTTTCAAACTTTATCATACCCAGGATGTCTACTAGACTCTTGTTTGGACAGATTTAAGTGAGTTATTACTAAGAACTACAGGCCTACAATATAAAACGCCAAATTTCCATGCAAAACATTGTACCGCTTTGAGCATCAAAAATCTGACATAATCATACCGCCAGGGAGGTTAAGGGGGATATGATTCCCATGTACAAATACATAAGTGGTCCATATACAGGTCCTTCTCAAAAAATTAGCATATTGTGATAAAATTCATTATTTTCTGTAATGTACTGATAAACATTAGACTTTCATATGTTTTAGATTCATTACACACAACTGAAGTAGTTCAAGCCTTTTCTTGTTTTAATATTGATGATTTTGGCATACAGCTCATGAAAACCCAAAAATCCTATCTCAAAAAATTAGCATATTTCATCCGACCAATAAAAGAAAAGTGTTTTTAATACAAAAAAAGTCAACCTTCAAATAATTATGTTCAGTTATGCACTCAATACTTGGTCGGGAATCCTTTTGCAGAAATGACTGCTTCAATGCGGCGTGGCATGGAGGCAACCAGCCTGTGGCACTGCTGAGGTGTTATGGAGGCCCAGGATGCTTCGATAGCGGCCTTAAGCTCATCCAGAGTGTTGGGTCTTGCGTCTCTCAACTTTCTCTTCCCAATATCCCACAGATTCTCTATGGGGTTCAGGTCAGGAGAGTTGGCAGGCCAATTGAGCACAGTAATACCATGGTCAGTAAACCATTTACCAGTGGTTTTGGCACTGTGAGCAGGTGCCAGGTCGTGCTGAAAAATTAAATCTTCATCTCCATAAAGCTTTTCAGCAGATGGAAGCATGAAGTGCTCCAAAATCTCCTGATAGCTAGCTGCATTGACCCTGCCCTTGATAAAACACAGTGGACCAACACCAGCAGCTGACATGGCACCCCAGACCATCACTGACTGTGGGTACTTGACACTGGACTTCAGGCATTTTGGCATTTCCCTCTCCCCAGTCTTCCTCCAGACTCTGGCACCTTGATTTCCGAATGTACTTTGGACCACTGAGCAACAGTCCAGTGCTGCTTCTCTGTAGCCCAGGTCAGGCGCTTCTGCCGCTGTTTCTGGTTCAAAAGTGGCTTGACCTGGGGAATGCGGCACCTGTAGCCCATTTCCTGCACACGCCTGTTCACGGTGGCTCTGGATGTTTCTACTCCAGACTCAGTCCACTGCTTCCGCAGGTCCTCCAAGGTCTGGAATCGGTCCTTCTCCACAATCTTCTTCAGGGTCCGGTCACCTCTTCTCGTTGTGCAGCGTTTTCTGCCACACTTTTTCCTTCCCACAGACTTCCCACTGAGGTGCCTTGATACAGCACTCTGGGAACAGCCTATTCATTCAGAAATTTCTTTCTGTGTCTTACCCTCTTGCTTGAGGGTGTCAATGATGGCCTTCTGGACAGCAGTCAGGTCGGCAGTCTTACCCATGATTGCGGTTTTGAGTAATGAACCAGGCTGGGAGTTTTTAAAAGCCTCAGGAATCTTTTGCAGGTGTTTAGAGTTAATTAGTTGATTCAGATGATTAGGTTAATAGCTCGTTTAGAGAACCTTTTCATGATATGCTAATTTTTTGAGATAGGATTTTTGGGTTTTCATGAGCTGTATGCCAAAATCATCAATATTAAAACAAGAAAAGGCTTGAACTACTTCAGTTGTGTGTAATGAATCTAAAATATATGAAAGTCTAATGTTTATCAGTACATTACAGAAAATAATGAACTTTATCGCAATATGCTAATTTTTTGAGAAGGACCTGTACTGAACTTTGTGTTGAGTTATTCACTTTAAGGTCATCACAGAGGACAAGGGGGCACTTTTTACGTCTAGAGGAAAAGAGATTTCACCTCCAAACACGGAAAGGTTTCTTCACAGTAAGAGCTGTGAAAATGTGGAATAGACTCCCTCAAGAGGTGGTTCTGGCCAGCTCAGTAGATTGCTTTAAAAAAGGCCTGGCTTTTTTCCCTTAATGTGCATAATATAATTGGGTACTGACATTTAGAGGTAAATTTGATCCAGGGAAAATCCGATTGCCTCTCGGGGGATCAGGAAGGAACTTTTTCATGCTTTGCTGAGATCAAATGTGGGTGAAGGATTGTGTATATGGGAATGTATGATTTTTTTATTTTTTTTATTGGTTGAATTAGATGGTCTTGTGTCTTTTTTCAGCCTGACTAACTAGGTAAAATAGTAAAAAAAAATCATTCTTTTTAAATTTAGCTGTATATTTCTTGCTACTACCATAACCTTCTACCAAAGAACAACCCACAATAAATTATCCTGATCCTGACGATCGCAGTGATACCACATTTGCGTATGTTATTTGTTGTTTGTACCCGTAGTACAACCCAGAAACAATAGTTTGCTTTTTTTTATCCTCCCTAAAACACACTGACACTGACACTAATTAAAAAAAAAATCCTGTCCAAAAAAATACCGACCCTGATCCTTGACCTAAACACTAACCATTTTTGTTTTAAATTATTATTATTATTTTTTTCCACACACACAGAGAGAGATACAAAGAAAATAAAGCCCAGTCCAGTGGGAGTGGGGACACATATTTGCACACGCTTGGCGCCAAGGTGTTAATGCATTCTCTGCATTATGGTAAAAAAACCTTCTATGCTTCACTTCCCCCTAACCCCCCCCCCCTAAATAGTTACCTGAGCCTGATCTCAATCCAGTGCTGTGTTCTGAGAGCAGCCCCTGGCTGTCAACCAGATCCAGTGAGGAAGTAGCAGGGGGATTAGCCACACCAAAGGTGTCAAAAGACACACACATTCTGGCTCAGGATCAGGGCCGCACAAGTGCCCCCATAGCAAGCCTACTCAAAAGGGAGAAGGAGCCAAGAGCTCTAGCAGAGTACCCCAGAATAGGAGGCTTGGGGCCGCTCTGTGCTATAGCATTGCACAGAGCAAATAAATGTGAAGTTATTTATTTAAAAAAAACTTTACATCCACTTTAGATCTACCAGAATACCCAAATTCTTCTCAACCACTGACTACCAAGCCGTTCTCCTCCTAGTATGTATGATGCATGCATGTTTATTAGCTCCCAAGTGCATAACTCTACATTTATCAACATTAAACCTCATTTGCCACCTAGTACATTGCATTATGTCTGCTTGTAAGTTGGAGACATCCTGTAAGGATGTTATTCCACTACACAGCTTAGTGTCACCTGCAAACACTGAAATGGTACTTTTAATCCCAAATACAATATAATTTATAAATACCGTATATACTCGAGTATAAGCCGAGTTTTACAGCACATTTTTTTGTGCTGAAAATGCCCCCCTCGGCTTATACTCGAGTCACCTTTTTGCGCCTGATCTCCCGGACTTTGGGGACCCGGTACCAGCACACACGTAGCCCCACTCTTCCTCTACAAGTGTGAAAAGTTTGTTGTCCGGGGGACCTACGGCCGGGGAGCATCGATTTTTCAAAGCCGGGCACCCCTTCCATAGACTCCCATGTTAAATGGTAATTTCTCTGGTGATTTTGGGGACCCGGTACTGGCCGGTTGTAGATCCCCTGGACCCGGAACTTGGCACACATGTAGCTCCTCTACAAGTGTGCAAAGTTTGTTGTCTAGGGGACCAACGGCCGGGAAGCACAGTTTTTTCAAACTCGGGCACCTCTTCCATAGACTCCCATGTTAAATGTCAGTCTAGTCATGGGCACAGTGAGGCATGGGCACAGTGAGGCATGGGCACAGTGAGGCATGCAGATGGACACCCTAGGCTTATACTCGAGTCAATACGTTTTCCCAGTTTTTTGTGGTAAAATTAGGTGCCTCGGCTTATATTCGGGTCTGCTTATACTCGAGTATATACGGTAGGTTAAAAAGTAGGGGTTCCTAAGCTGATTCTTGGGGTACACCACTAACAACCATTCAGAGTAGGGATGAGCTTCGAGTTCGAGTCAAACTCATGTTCAAATCGAACATTGCCTGTTCGCCGAACAGCGAACAATTCGGGGTGTTCGCTGCAAATTCGAAAAGCCGCTGAACACCCTGTAATAGTCTATGGGAGAAATCTAAAGTGCTAATTTTAAAGGCTTATATGCAAGTTATTGTCATAAAAAGTGTTTGGGGACCCGGGTCCTGCCCCAGGGGACATGTATCAATGCAAAAAAAAGTTTTAAAAACTGAAGTTTTTTCGGGAGCAGTGATTTTAATAATGCTTAAAGTGAAACAATAAAAGTGAAATATTCCTTTAAATTTCGTACCTAGGGAGTGTGTATAGTATGCCTGTAAAGTAGCGCTTGTTTCCCGTGCTTAGAACTTTCCCTGCACAAAGTGTAATTTCTGAAGGAAAAAAGTCATTTAAAAGCACTCACGGCTATAATGAATTGTCGGCTCCCGGCAATACAGAGAAAAGTCATTGATAAAAAAAATAAAAAATGCGTGGGGGTCCCTCCAAATTCAATTACCAGGCCCTTCAGGTCTTGTATGGATATTAAGGGGAACCCTGCGTCAAATAAAAAAAAATGATGGGGGGTTCCCCCCAAATATCCCTACCAGACCCTTAAAGCGCTACTTTACAGGCATTCTATACACACCCCCTAGGTACGAAATTTAAAGGAATATTTCACTTTTATTGTTTCACTTTAAGCATTATTAAAATCAATGCTCCCGAAAAAACGGCTGTTTTTAAAACTTTTTTTTGCATTGATACATGTCCCCTGGGGCGGGACCCGGATCCCTAAACACTTTTTATGACAATAACTTGCATATAAGCCTTTAAAATTAGCACTCGATTCTTCATGTTCGAGTCCCATAGACTTTAACGGTTTTCAGATGTTCGAACAAATTTATTGCCTGTTCGCAAGTTCTGGTGCGAACCGAACTGGGGGGTGTTCGGCTCATCCCTAATTCAGAGAATGAACCATTAATCATTACTTAATGTCCTCAGAGTTTAGATGTACTTTAACCACTTGTCCACCAAGGACGTCATATGACGTGATCGACTTTCAGCTGTGATATCTGAATGATGCCTGCAGCTACAGGAATCATTCAGATATCCTTCTCTTCTGCCAGCGATTCTATGCACCATAAGAATGATCATAGCGGCAGTTCCGCCGCTTGATCGTTCTTATAGGCGGCGGGAGGGGACACCCCCCCTTCCGCCGCCATCCGGTGCTTCTCCGGGCTCTCCCGTGCCATCAGGGGCCCGGAGAACGAATAGGCCGGCGCCGGCTCACGACGATAGAGATTTCTGGTGACCAGATGGTCACCAGTCATCTCTATGACCGTCGGAGTACCCGGAAGTAAACAAAGCCGCAATTGCGGCTGTCAGCATGAGATAGGTGATTTTTTTTTCTTTCCAGCCTGGAGGAGAGATGTGGGGTCTTATTGACCCTGCATCTCTCCATAAAGAGGACCTGTCACAATGATTCCTATTACAAGGGATGTTTACATTCCTTGTAATAGGAATAAAAGTGATCAACAATTTTTTTTTTTTTAAAGTATCAAAATAAAAAAAATTCACAAAAAAAAGTAAAACGCCTCTGTCCCCGGTAGCTCGCGCTCAGAAGTGAACACGCATGTAAGTCTCGCCCACATATGTAAATGCTGTTCAAACCCCACATGTGAGGTATTGCCGCGTGCGGTAGAGAGCGTGCAACAATTCTAGCACTAGACCTCCTCTGTAACTCGAAAATAGTAACCTGTTAAAGCGTCGCCTATAGAGATTTTTAAGTACCGAAGTTTGGCGCCATTCCATGAGTGTGCGCAATTTTAAAGCGTGACATGTTAGGTATCTATTTACTCGGCGTAACAGCATATTTCACATTGTACAAAAAAATTGGGCTAACTTTACTGTTTTGTTATTTTTTAATTTGTGAAACCGTTTTTTTCCCCAAAAAAAGGCGTTTGAAAAATAATTGCGCAAATACCTTGCAAGATAAAAAGTTGCAATGACTGCCATTTTATTCCCTAGGGTGTCTGCTAAAAAATATATATATATATAATGTTTGGGGTTTCTGATTAATTTTCTAGCAAGAAAATTATGATTTTTACATGAAGGAGAGAAGTGCCAGAATAGGCCCGGTGGAGAAGTGGTTAAGGGCATGTGTTACATTCCCTTTTTACAATGTGAATGTAAGTTGTAAATGCTGCCTGCATTCCTGCACCTACATGTGCCCATCAACTGTGATTTTTTTTCAATTATAAGTTTGTGATGGAAGAAAACCAAGTGATGACTTTATTACTATTTCTGAATTGTTTGTGTGTGCATACATCTAATATTTATGTTTAAGAATAACATGGTAATGGCAGTTTAAGTTTTATAAATGTAAAAATGCTACATATATTTAGCACCATGGCTGATCACTAAGGCATAAAAAGTGCATCCTCTGAACATGGACGCATCACCAAAGAAGATGTATGCAATGCTCTTATGAGAAATAAGGCAGTCTAAGCACAGTTATTTATCATTATGAAATGAAATGGCAAGAATCAGTGTATTAAATAATTTGTGCATGCTTATTGCGGCCAAAGCATACATACAGTATATGCACATGTCAATATGTTGCTGCAAGTCTTGCAATATGGCTTCTTTGCTATCAGTGTTGTTTTTTGTAGTTACCTTTTGTGATATTAGTACACACTTCATGATATTCTCATATGAAAACCAAATACAAATTGACAAATGTAAGATGTGCGAAAATGCTATTTTGATTGCAGGTAGTTTGCATATGTTTGACACACTGGAGCAGGTAGTTTATTAATCTATATTTGTTAAAGAATAGTCATATGCACAATGTCATAGCCATGTCCAGAAATATCACCAAATTGTTGTTAAATAATTCAACTCTACGCTTATCTCGGCTATAAACGCCAGCTCTTGATGCAGTTTAAAATGTACGCATGGCCAAAACGTTCCTTTTCTTACTGTCAGGGTGTCTAGCACACCTTCCCAACCTATTAGGCCAGCATCTGTCATGAGGATCTTCCAGGATAGTGGAAGAAAAGATTTGCCCAGGACTGGGTTGATAAGCCACCAGGTCAGAGACTTCATTGTCCTGGGTGTCAGGCTGGTAGGTCTAGCAACTGTACCTTTTGTCCCCATGCAGCTAGCATTTGAGTTGCCGTAGTCTGAAATAGTACTTGACAAATGGGAATGCTTTGATCAAGGCTATCATCAGACCCAGAACTCTAATGCAAAAGCAGAGGGTTGGATGGCTCCTGGACTGTAGGGTCTGGATCTGGGAGTGCAGAGTTAAGCAGTTTCTTTTGTGTGAGAAAAACTCTGGATTGAGCTGTATCCAGGACCAACTGACCCAGCTGAAGGTTACGGATTTAACCAAACCTGCACAGAGTCTGAACAATCTGGCTGGCTGGGGGTGTTGATGTGCTAGAAAGAATGTAAAAATACCTGTCAGTTTATTTTTGTGCTTTCTGTATCTGGTTTGGGAGACTTCCCATTACTTACTGCTTGGGGATGCAACAGCAAGAGAGAAGAAATGTCTACAAAGTGAAGGGACTTTCCCTTTTAGACAGTTGTCACCAGGTGTCCACATTGGAAAATTAACCATCACCTTCTCTAAAACTCTTGAAAATTTTCAATTAGAAAATGTGTTTTGTTCCGTTGAGATTAATCAATTGGACAAATAGTGTGGGTAAATATACCTACCCGAGGAGAAAGAAAACAACACTTAAAGGGGTTTCTATTTCTTCCTTACACCATCTAAAATGAAAAAAAAAAAAGTTTGGACTATACATGTCATTCAAAACTTAGCATAAAATGTTGTCAGTAGATTTGGGAATGCAGACTGTCCTCAATACAAAGTATATATTATATGAACAGAAGATATATCCACTGCAAGACACAACATCCACAAATTCCCAGTGAACTATGTTCACTGGCCAAGTTCTTAGAACACAAAATCACATAATATTTATCTAAACGTAGCTAAAACCATATTGAAAACACAACTCGATTTTAGATATTAATCTGAACTATTATTGTTGCCAGTAAGAACAGTTCTCATATCCTTTTAACCAATTACAATGGCTTTAACATACAAACTATGCATATATACATACCTAATATACATGCATTTTAACTCCAGGGTCTATCATGTCTCTATTCTCCAGCTATATTGCAAAGTGAAAACCATGTAAATCGGTGTACAATCAGATTTATTGCTCAAGGTGGCGTTAACACTCTGCCAAGTTACTCATTGTTGATGTGTTTTGCCCTATTACAGCGCTTAAATATGCATAGCAAATACTGTCAGAATATGCTTCAGTTGTTTGGCCTGGTTTTTAGGCCCGTTAATGTGACTGGAAATGTGCATATCCTTTACTAAATTTGACCCAGTGACATAAAAAGAATGAAAACAGATTTGAAAAGAGATGCACATACATGTACACGCAGACACAAATGAAACAAACTGCAAAAACTAAACATGCTGTGTTTACACAAAATTTTAAATACTACAAAAATGTATGCTTTACTGGCATTCTTGGACTCAAAAGGTGGACACCAGATCTATAGAGGTAACATTTAAATAGCCAGGGTTCTGGCTGTTTGTGAAACAATTGTCCCTTTTATGCTACTGAATGAAGCATGTGAATGGACTGCCAATGCACCAGGATTGAAAAAAACAGACAATAGCATCTTTTCTACAATGTGAACAAGAACTCATGGTGGTGCATTAAAGTGCATTGTGGTGCCCTGCAATGCATATGGCAATCAGAGGTCTGTTAATTAGTGCTTTAAAGTGCCATTTAATATGAATTCTACTACAATGTGTTAACACATGCAATGCAGTAACATGCTATGTACAAAAACAGAGAAGGAAGGTCCAAATCACACCTTTATGTTACATACATTAGCACCCCAATGCAAAGGCAACACAGTCTCGATGTACATAGATTGCAGCGCACCACAAAGCACTAGCGCGTGTTGTGGTACACTTTGTCAGAAAAATGCTACATCTACTCATTTTTGTCTGTCCTGGTGCATAGGCATCCCATTCAAAATGCATGACATAACTAGGGATGAGCACAGGTTTGGACTGAACCCGGAAGCAAGCTGTTACTCCTGCCAAAGTAGTGCCCAGTCAGCCACGACCAAGGCATTCCCCTTCTCACACGTAACATAGGGGCAGGGATGCTTGTAATATCACTGACAGTATAGCCAGACAAAGGTTAGGTAAGTACTGGTGTAAATACCCCCTGAACCCTACAAAGGGGTACTGTAATGGCCATAGAGTAGAGACATGTTTAAACATTATGGTTGTTGTTAGACATGTGCAATTAGTTTAGTTACGAATTCGTTATTCGTCAAAATTCGTTATATTCGTTGATTCGTAAACATACGATTAAACGAATGGTTTGATAAAATTACAAACGAACAACGAATAATCGAAAAGAACGAATATGGAAAACAATGAAAATACGAATTTAGTAAATTTGAAACAGCCAAAATACGAAAAAGTAAAAAACGAAAACATAAAAACAACGAAAATACCGAACAAAGATCAAAAAATAACGAGAATCAAAATTAACGAAAATGCTAAATTACGAATATTCGGAAAACGTAAAACAAAACAACTAAAATAACGAACAAAGATCCATATTAACGAAAATCAAAATGAACGAAAAAAAATTACGAATCTTCGGAAAACGGAAATCAAAACAACGAAAATTCGAAAAAAACGTCAATTCTATTTCGTTAGTTCTGAATTAGTTCTGGACGTTGGCCAATGGCCAATAAGCTTGTCCCTTCCCCTGAAGAGGTTGTCTCTTCCCCCAATGAGCTTGTTTCTTATTCCCTTGTGTGTTTTTCTGTGTTAGACTGCAGTGCATTCCATCCACAGTCCAGATAGGTTGTGGTTGGGTAGGTTGCACTGTTCTGTTGGATTTGTGAGTAAAGTTGTGACTTGTGAGAGAGAAATTCTTTGTTTCTTAAGCATGCTCTGTCTAGATTCTAATTTCTATATTTGTATTTTGTAATATCTCTGACATATTTTTTTTCTCCTATTCTGACACATTATGTAAAATTACGAATTATGCCCCGATTACTAATCTACGAAAACAATGTTATGAGCCAGTCAATCTCACGAAAGTACGAATTACAAAATTACGACGAGAAGTGTTTTGAATAAACGGAAAATGTATTCTAACAAAAGTACGAATGTAAATAAATCTACAAAAGTACGATTTTCCAATCAACGCAAATTAGACACGAAAATACGAATCATTGCAAATCAACGAAAATATAGTTCTTACGAAAATACGAACGCGGCTGAATATAAAATATAACGTAAATACGAATTTCGAATCAACGAAAATTAGACTAACGGAAAAACGAATCAACAGAAAACTAACCCTTATGGAAATACGAAAGAGTCCGAATAGGATAACCCACGTCTTACGAAATTACGAATCGTTGCGAATCAACGGAAGCGCACAGAAACGAGACAAAACGAAACAAATTTTTATGTTGTGCACATGTCTAGTTGTGGTTGTTACATTCCACCTTTGTAGGGTTCAGGGGGTATTTACCCTGGCACTTACCTAACTTTTGTCTAGATTTTTTGGATGAGGCCTAAGTCCGAGTATATTTTGACAATATGGCCACATGGCATTGTCCAAATATGGCATATTAGGCCAATGATGTCATAAGCAAACGCTTGTACTATGATAAAGCAAGATGTCATTGACCCTTCCCTTCTCCATTTAAAAAACTGACACTGTGATGTTTACACTATGACAAGTGCTGCTGGTACTGTATGTTCAGAAAATTAGAGATGATGTAATTAATGCTATTCCTCTCTTCAAAATTTTGGACAGTCCTGTTATTTAGTTCTCAAAAAAGGCAAATGTGGTAGAAGTGTACATCGTTTTACCAAACCTGGCAAATTAGGAATGGTCTAAGAAAAGAAAACCAAGGTGGAGCCTAAAGTATATCTAAATCCAAAACTTTTTTTTTATTTGGACAGGGTACTAAATCGTTAAAACTCCTGACAGTTGTTTTTTATGTGACCGCTTACAATTTCAGGCTTTTTCCTAACTTTTTCTTCCAGGACAACTAGAGAGGGTAAATCTCCCAACCACAGAAATAAAAACATGGCAAGGTTTCTAACCCTTTACTATTCTATTTAAAAAATATGGTTTTTGGATACATTAAAGTGCAAGTTCAGCTAAAACGTTTTTGTTTTGCCTTGAGTGGATGATGACGGGAACGTCTGTCAGGTTTTTAATGCTATCTGGGGCTCCATAAGGCTGGATTCTATGCATTTTTTGTGCTTTTTGCATTTTTCAGATTTGCACTACAGAACATGTTCCATAGGAAACCATGTTAAATGGACTGTAGTGCAAATCTGCAAAATGCAAAAAGCACTAAAAATGCATAGGTGTGAATCCAGCCTTGGAGAGATTCCAGAGACAGTAAAGAAACCTGCACTAGAGATCCAGACAGCAATAAAACTGGTGTGGGTTCAAGTCTTCCTTACTATACTAAAAGACATGGCTTGTTGCTTCCATATGTACATACCTGTGTTAGTTTGCAATCTCCTGAGGTTGCTGTGAATAAACATATGAAAAATAATTTAACTTTTTCCCTAGCCTCTATGTAGGCTACCATTTCTAATCACCAAAAAAATTGTTCTGGAAAATCAGGGTACTGGCATACAACATTTCTATTTGACACAAAAAAAATCTGTATGTTTTCTTATAAAATCTGGAACACATATGTTTATGCACTCACCTTTCCTTATGTCTTAAATGGAGCTGAGTTTGCATTTGTTTAGAACCACAGTTCAGGTCTGAACATGGAAAAATTAGCTGTCATTCCTGGTGCAATGTGCTTCAGGTGGAGTATTCCCTGCCCTGCTGCTGATGTATATATACAAAGGGACAGGGATGCTCATCACATCATTGACATTACATGGTCATATTAAGTCAATGTCATGATCTATTATCAATGATCTATTAGAATAATGGAACTTGTGCTAAGTTTCAGTCTCAATAAAAAACAAAAATACACTTTTGCAGGTGATTTTAAAATATACAAAAGTCAGATCACTTCAAAAGGTGACATAAAACGTACATTCTTTTTTAAATCAACTCTTGCTTTTAGGACATTTTAAATCCATGTCAACTTAGCTCTGTTTATTTGCCTTGAATCAATTTTTCTGTTGTAAATAGTCACTGCTATATTATGAGCATGATTTTAGAAAACACAACTTTATTAACCCAAATAAACAGATCATTGTGATATAATTTATAAAATAAAGCATTATTTTTTAAATTTCTTGCTTACACAGGAAATTAATTTGTGAAACTAGAAGTAACCAGAACAAAATTTCAAAAATATATTTTCAGGGCACCTAGACGTATCTTCTCATTTTAATTAAAACATTGTACAACCTGCAACAATTGGATAATGTTAAAGAACATTATTTAGCAGGAAATAGAAGGTGTAATACAGTCAAGAAAAAAAAAAGGCAAATATATTTACAATACAAAGAAACTAAAAAAAAAACATGACAAAAAGCTTATCAAACATATCACAGTGATTGTATAAACACCCTGATTTGTCAAAATATGTGGTTTTTATCAACACTGTTGGCTCACTAGGCAATTACATTGCATTAGCCATTTTACAAATTTCAGGGTTTAAAAATAACATTCTGGATAATTAATTCTAAGCCTGAAAATATTTGGAAGATTTTTTTTTTTTCATTTTACTATTGGCTGGTGTGAGACCACATTTTAATTATTTTTGTTTTGTACACAGAACAAGATTATAAATAACAGGAGTGACCCGTAGCCTGATAAGGCTCTACACGAGTAAGTGATTAGACATTTACATGTATGGTTGGAATGACAAATGAATTACACATGTGCAGGTGTGGTTTACCAAAATGAAAATTGTGTTAAATGATCCACAAGTCTTAAAAAACTTTCTTATCATTTTTTACTACCGTGATGGCATTTTTTAAAACGGAATTATTGCAATGATTTGTTATCTAATATGTTTAGAAAAAAATACTGTGTTGTATTTCATTGAATTTACATCAGTTAAAAAGCAAGCATGTCATATCTGTTTTTCTTTATTTTTAAAGAAAAAGTAAATAATTTATTATTTTTTTCACAGGATTTACATGATTATTATTATTTTGTATCACAGTTTTTCTTAAGAGATCTAGTTCAACAACTGGATATTCATCCCTTATATGCGTGGAGTTTCTTGAGATACTGGTTAGTAATTTCATTGTATTCTATAGCTATTTTCCTTCTTTGTTAGAACAGAAGTATTGTCCATTCTGATCACGCTCTTCACAGTTTAATGAGCTAAATGACAAGTCTTTTTTTTTTCTTAGATTATAGTTCCTCCAAGATAAATTTGTTGTTGCTAATACACTCTTCCCCACACCCTCCCTCACCCCAATAAAACTAAATTAAGCAAATTCCTGATATAAAATCTGAGTTTGGGTTTCCGAGCAGAGCTCATGCACACATTGTTGCTGATGATGTTTGGCGCATTTAGACGTACTTCCCGATCTCAGCAATATTTCTAGGTCTTCAGTGATTTTTCCCATGTAGCTCACAGTCTGTGCTGTATGTCACTCACCAACAGTGTATAATTAAGGCACTCAATAAATTATTTGGTTTTTATGGTAGGTCCGATGCAATTACAGCCAATCCTGAACTTTGTCTAATTGTCCCAGTGTGCACGGCCTTCGGGCAGTCGGGAGTCAAGACACGGCCATTTTCTCCTACACTCCCTGTAATGGATAATCTGGCTTTGTTTCGTATGGCTTCAGAAAAGGTCAGCTGAGCAACAAGAGAATGAATAACAAACAAAAGAAGAAAAGTTACTATATCTGTTTTGTCACTATAATCACCACACAGAAACATCAATATATGGAGAGTTATATTAGACATCTGCATTTTCATGTTATTTTCACAGTAGATATTTGCAATAACTAAAGGTAAATTTGTAAATGTATTTCTTAATTAAATTACATTTTATGGATTAGAAAATACAGAGAATGTTGAAAATAGTTTCTTTGAGGTTTCACAAACTCTATTTGCTTTTTTTTTTCAAGTAGATTTAATGTTACTTATTTACTTTTTGGAATAATAAATATTCAGAAAATAGAGTGGGTATGTTAATTCTTAAAAAAATGTATTGTTGCAATTGCTTAATGATTATCAATTGCTACTTATTGAGATATTCTGCTGTCAAGATGACTTATAATTTAAATCCACATTTGTGGGTAAAGTCATAGTCAATAATAGTAGACAATTAGATGAAATATCCTTATTACAAATTAGGATAAAAATCACTTTAAATCACATAATCCATTGGTTTAATTTCCAAGTGGATGTATTAGTTTATCCCGAATTCCATCTTTTTAGCTATTAAATTAATGTAAGACCAGCATCATTTTAGAAAATTCTAGATAAAAAATACTGTGTTCTAGGTTAAAGAAAAAAATATATATATATACGTAGGTTTAGTCTACTGAATGTTAGTTTTAGCAAAAATATGTAATATTTTCATCTAATCATCAGCTCAGAGCTAGAAACTAAAATGATTCTAATGCAAACTAAATTCACACAATAATTTCCTATGAGGCTATTTTCAAATTTTAGCATACAATATTTAAATATTTGAAAAGAGGTCTATTATTTAAAAGCTCTATTTTATCAGTTTTCATCAAAAGCAAGCTGATAATGAAGAAATATTGTATGTAAATTTTTTTGGAATGTCATTGTTCAAGTTTAGCATACTTGGGGGTTAACCACTTCCCATCCCACCTAATGTCAAATGACGTCCACAAGGTGGCTCTGCCATCCTGGGTGGACATCATAGGACGTCCTCGGGCCTCCCAGCCGCTAGGGGGCGCGTGCGTCGGGCCGCACGTGCCCGACGCATCACGCCGGTGCCAATGCGCGTGCCGTTGCGCGTGCCTGGCGGCCGCAATGTCCGCCAGGTACACGCGATCGCCAGTTACAGAGCCAGGGACGTGGATCTCTGTGTTTAAACACAGAGATCTACGTCCTGTCAGGGAGAGGAGACCGATGGTGTGTCCCTTGTACATAGGGACACCAATCGGTCACCTCCCCCAGTCAGTCCCCTCCCCCTACAGTTAAAATCACTCCCTAGGAAACACTTTTAACCCCTTGATCGCCCCCTAGTGTTAACCCCTTCCCTGCCAGTCACATTTATACAGTAATCAGTGCATATTTATAGCACTGTTCGATGTATAAATGTGAATGATCTCAAAATAGTGTCAAAAGTGTCCGAACTGTCCGTCCACAATATCGCAATCCTGACAAAAATCGCAGATCGTCGCCTTTACTAGTAAAAAAAATAAAAATAATAAAAAATTCATAAATGTATCCCTTATTTTGTAGGCGCTATAACTTTTGCGTAAACCAATCAATATACGCTTATTTCAATTTTTTTTACCAAAAATATGTAGAAGAATACATATCGACCTAAATTAAGAAGAAAAAAACTTTTTTTTTTAAATGGGATATTTATTATAGCAAAAAGTAAAAAATATTGTGTTTTTTTTTCAAAATTGTCAGTATTTTTTTGTTTATAGCGCAAAAAATAAAAAACGCAGAGATGATCAAATACCACCAAAAGAAAGCTCTATTTGTGGGAAAAAAAGGACATCAATTTTGTTTGGGAGCCATGTAGCACGACTGCGCAATTGTCATTCAAAGCGTGACAGTGCTGAAAGCTGAAAATTGGCCTGGGCAGGAAGGGGGTGAAAATGCCCGGTATTGAAGTGGTTAATATACTAAAACTGGAGTGTGCAAGATCTGGTGCAGCTGTGCATGGTAGCCAATCAGCTTCTAACTTTAGCTTCTTCAGTTAAGCTTTGAAAAAAAATCCTGGAAGCTGATTGGTTTCTGTGCAGAGCTGCACTAGACTTTCCAGTCTGCAGTTTTAGTAAATCAACCCCAATGTCTCTTTAAATTCTTAGCTAGCCAGCTCCATATATGCTAGACTCCATTTTTCCCAAAAACTCCATGAATTATTGACTCATATAAAATCTGGTGGTACATGTTTTATGCATATTTAGCTATTGCAAATACTTTATAAAATACCTGCCACCAACTCGAAAAAGTTAATTTCCAATGGTTCTTGGACCAAAGCTGTGCTCAGAAAGATAACTAAGTATAGTACAGTGACTTGAGGATCCATTATAGTCAACCTTATCATTACATACACATTCACACCCATCTAATACCTTTAGGAAATGGCATAATATTCTGAGAATAGCTCCGTTGTATGTTCGGAGCTATCTTGCAAGCAGAGAATATTTTATGACCAAGTCTGTTAAATACTTCAAGTAAAATTAGAAAATCTGGTCTAACCTTTTAATATTTCCAGATCTACATCAGTTTGGCCTTATACTCATTTAGTCATATGTAATAAGTCAGTTTATTTGAAAAAAACAAAAACGAAATGTCTATATTACACGGGTCAGAAAACAATACATGATCTGATTCATCTTATAATTACTGCTCCTTTACATCTGATCTAGATCTGAAATGTTATATTTAAAACTTTTCGAACTTCACTAGCTGCATACTTGCTCTAGGTCACTGACACACCGGGGTATACAGGTATTTACTAAAACTGGAGCACTTAGGATCTGGTGGAGCTGCGGATGGTAGCCAATCAGCTTCTAACTTCAGCTTGTTCAATTAAGCTTTAACAATAAATCCTGGAAGCTGATTGGTTTCTATGCAGAGCTGCATCATATTTTGCACTCTCCAGGTTTAGTAAATCAATCCCACTAAGAAATTGAAAAAAGAGCAGGATGACAGCTTGAAAGCTTACATATTATATTATAAAACAACATAGCAATTGGCTGCTCTTATAACTTATTTTTTTAAGAAAGAGAACACTTCATGTGTTCTAGTCTTAGGCCTCATTCACACTGGCACTGTCAAATCTGCATTTATATGTGTTTAGAGCATATCCAATTAGACACCCTAAATGCATTTATAAATGCTAAATGCAGGAGTGTGAATGAGCAAACTTTTTTTTTCCTTCTTTTTTTTGTTTTGATTAGAGTTTAGAAGACTTAACATTTCTGTCAGGTTTTAATTTGTGTCTGTGACCCCCAAGGGGTTGATTTATTTTCCTCACTTCTTGTTCCTGTAACACCCATACACACAAATTAAGAATACAGTATTCATAAACGCAGGAAGGCGCTGAAAGAAATAGAAACATTATCCTAAGTTCTAATCCTTCTTAAAGTGTTACTAAACACAGGAACCTGCATTCACTAGATCTGGTCTCCCACAGTACACATGGAAATGCAATTATTTTACTAAATATAAACTGCAAAATACATTTAGTATATAGCAGTTTTGTGGCTTCTATCAGTGTCTGGTTAAAGCCTGTAGGAGGAGTTTTCATACTGCATTGACTATTCTATGAGGCTACAGGACCCCTGACCTTCTGTCTGGACAGTGCTGATTGGCCCTGTGCTGACCACATGCACCCTCCCAAAAAAAAAAAAAACTATCTTGCAATACACACCAAACTGAGCATGTGCAGCTTGTCCCCAAAGCTCTATACTATCAGGAGATGGATTGGGTACAGTGGAAGAAGGGGAGGAACAGAGAAGACAGGATCACACAGCCTTTTTACAAAATGCAGAGGATTAATCCCTTAGGCTCCACAGTGAGCATAACAAGCATGCTTTACTGCATATACAGACTGAATTTACTGTGTGGGTTTAGTAACACTTTAACTCTACTAAAATGTTTTCTTTTTTTAGGGGGGGGGCTTTATTTACATGAATGGACAGGGGTAAATGAGGGGGTGGTCAAAACAGTTGGTTGAGCTACAGTTTTACCACCCCTTAACTGCCCAGCCACAAGTTAACATGTCCATAGTTGCGGGGTAGAACAATTTATACCACAGGTTGCATGCGGCAGGCAGTACCACCACCAAACGACACCCATTCAGGTAAATAGGGGTGCACTGTACCCACTCTACAACCATGCAGTTGCAGTGTGCCGGGCTGTCACTGGTTAACACAGGGGGTGAGGAGGTGACACGTCACCTCCATGCCTACTCTCAAATGCATATTAAGTGCGAGCAACCGTGAGTTGCTTTTCAGAGGGGTGGCGATGACAGCTACATATGCAAATGAGGCCTTAATTATTGTCCCCATTGAAAGATTTCCCATCTCTCCCCTTGAAGAGACACACAGACAGCAATGAAAACCCAACAGTTTTTAACCAATCTGCTCTAACCAAAATAAAATAAATTTCTGGCTGGACGTGGATTTTCAATTTTGGGGAAGACGTAGACACTTATAAATTGTCAAGAACCAACACATCATGATTTGTTTCCTTGACTCAAAAACTCCAAAAATGTACTATTAAAAAGAACAAGAACATAATCTATCAGCAGCCTTTGCCTGTAAATAAAGTCTTTGGGCTGATACAAATATCTTGCTTCCGTAGAGAATGTCACAACAAATTCTACCTAAGCTCAACACCGATAGAAGGCTTCTCCTATATCTACATTCAAAACAATGCGCAGGAAAAAAATAGATTTTAAGCTTTTTTTGAAGTTAAGATAATGAAACATGACATAAAAATAACATATGTTTAGTATAAAACCAAAATACATGACTATGGTAATGTAATTGAACCAGACAGCATTAATCTGTCCATATTGCTAAATCATCTGTATCTGCATGTTGGGTGCACGCATCACAGCACATACTCATGATCAAGCAGTTGTCGTGAAAAAAAAAGTGGGCTGCTGAGGGGGTGTGACAACGAAAGCTGGAATGTTTAAATGATTGTAAACTTGGAAAATTCAACATACTTTTACAGTATTGTATACTGACGGAGAATAGCCCTGTTTTTGATGATCTGCAACAACCTTGCACTTTCTTCACCTAGAACGTAAACAAAATAACAGAACGCTTGAGGCAAAGAACCACAATGTTTTGTTGCAGAATGGAAAGGGATGGGCAAAAAAATAAAAATCCAAAAAAACATTTTTTTGTGTAGAGCAACCCACCATGTTATTAAAAAAAGGTAAAAAATATACTTTCTTTGGTAATTTTAAAGAGGAGGAAAAACCCTGATGGGTTTTACTTCCTCTTTATTACCCTGCAAAGTAAAAGCATAATGGGCTGGTATGCATCGCATACTAGCCCATTATGTGGCACTTACCTGCAAACGAAGCCCGCGATGTCCCCGCTGGTAGAAGCATCCATCTTCGCCCCTCTTCCTTCCGGGGCCACAGACTCTGGCTCTGTGACTGGCCAGAGACGCGTGATGCCAGTCACGGCACACGTTGGGGAAGAAACGGCACGGAGGGCTGTTTCTTCACTGCGCATGCGCCGATTACATCATCGGCGCACTGCAAGGTAAATACCTCCTAAACGGCACACGTTCAGGAGCTATTTTCAGTACATATAGGTCAGCCTTATTCTAGGCTTACCTATATGTAAAAATGTCTCAGGGGGGTTGGTTTACAACCACTTTAAGATTAACTAGTAATCTGGCACATTATTTTTGTTACTATAGGCAGCCATTTAGGTCATTGATAAACTGATATTTATTACTTTTCTGAACTTTCTGATTTCTGTTGAATAAGTAAGCCCCATTCTTGATAATACATATAAGGGGGTGATTTACTAAAGGTCTGACAAACATGTTTGCAACATGTAGTTAGGTTAAATGGATATAAAAAAATTGTATTTAAGACAATAAAAAACAGCCACATAATATGATTCAAAATGGAAAAATAAGATCTTTAATTTAGTATTTACCGTATTTATCGGCGTATAACACGCACAGGCGTATAACACGCACCCTAACTTTAAGAGGGAAGTTTCAGGAAAAAAACTTTCCACAGCCCCCTGCGTATAACACGCAGGCACAGTTTACCCTCTATTTTCAGGGTAAAAAAGTGAGTGTTATACGCCAATAAATACAGTATTTAGTGAATAACCATGCAAGTATGGTTGCTGTCATAAAGAGTGTATAGATTGGTGACAAAAGTGAAACCTACTTTTTAAAATATTTTTAACACTGCTGTATTAAATGGTACAATTGGGACAATAAATGTTTTTAAAATAAGAAAGCCCTACTTTTTAGTAGGGCTTGTACTGAATGTCTATGAATTTACTCTTAACATCTAAACACTTTTTTTTTCCTCCAGTAGGACATTATTCCTGAACTACACAGGAATAATATCATATAATAATTATTATTTGTAATTAAGTTTCAGTCTTACAGCACACACTACTAAGAATCTTTGGGGCTCACCACCCAACCTGAGAAATAAGTACATAACCAGTGAAGGGTCAAAAGGATATCTTTTAGTGGCTTACTAAATATATTTATTTAAAAATAAAAGATTTTGGAAAACTAGGCTTCTTCTTATATTAACAGATGAAAGCTAATATATATATATATATATATATATATATATATATACACACTCACCGGCTACTTTATTAGGTACACCTGTTCAATTGCTTGGTAACACAAATTTCTAATCAGCCAACCACATGGCAACAACTCAATGCATTTAGGCATCTAGGTGTGGTGAAGACGACTTGCTGAAGTTCAAACCGAGCATCAGAATGGGGAAGAAAGGGGATTTAAGTGACTTTGAACTTGGCATGGTTGTTGGTGCCAAACAAGCTGGTCTACGTATTTCAAAAACTGCTCATCTACTGGGATTTTCACGAACAACCATCTCTAAGGCTTACAGAGAATGGTCCAAAAAAGAGAAAATATCCAGTGAGTGGCAGTTGTGTGAAGGAAAATGCCTTGTTGATGTCAGAGGTCAGAGGAGAATGGACAGACTGGTTTGAGATGATGAAAAGGCAACAGTAACTCAAAAAACTCGTTACACCCAAGGTATGCAGAATACCATGTCTGAATGCACAACACATCGAACCTTGAAGCAGATGGGCTACAGCAGCAGAAGACCACACTGGGTGCCACTCCTGTCAAGAACAGGAAACTGAGGCTACAATTCGCACAGGTTTACCAAAATTACACAACAGAAGATTGGAAAAACGTCTGGTCTGATGAGTCTCAATTTCAGCTGCGACATTCAGATGATAGGGTCAGAATTTGGCATAAACAACATGAAAGCATGGCTACTTCCAGCAGGATAATGCAACATGTCACAAAGCTCAAATCATCTTAAACTGGTTTCTTGAACATGACAATGAGATCACTGTACTCCAATGGCCTCCACAGTCACCAGATCTCAATCCAATTGGGGAACCTTTGGGATGTGGTGGAACGAAAGATTCACATCATGGATGTGAAGCCGACAAATCTGCAGCAACTGTGTGATGCTATCACGTCAATATAGACCAAAATCTCTGAGGAATGTTTCCAACACCTTGTTGAATCTGTGCCACAAAGAATTAAGGCAGTTCTGAAGGAAAAAGGGGGTCCAACCCAGTACTAGCAAGGTGTACCTAATAAAGTAGTTAGTGAGCGTATATATATGTATATATATATATATATATATATATATATATATATATATATATATATATATATATATATGTACAGATTCTGAACAAAGGCACTGTATACAGATATTATGTAAATAAGATGATATAAGATGCCATGGAGGACCCGAAGTTGTTCTAACCAAATATATCCAAAGCATTTACAAGAGGTCATCGCTCACCCTGTTGGACACATATTAGGATTATTTATATTGTAAACCACTGCCCAAACTGTTGGCGCTATATAAATCTTGTATAATAACAATAATTTATATACATTACCGTATTTATCGGCGTATAACGCGCACTTTTTCCCCTGAAAAAAATAAGGAAATCATGGGTGCATGTTATATGCCGATATTTACCTGGCTGCCTCAGGAGGGGGAGTGTCGAGCACCGCCGGATTACACATAGATGGAATCTCCTGTTTACTCGACACACACTCAGTCACACACAGTCCTGCCTCTTGAGCAGCTCATAGAATAGACATCACATGTCCCGCCATTGGACCGGTGTTCTGTCTATCATAGGAGCTGTCCAGGAGGCGGGACTGTGTGCGACTGAGCGCTGAGTAAACAGGAGATCCCTCTGTGTAATCTGGCACTGGCGAGGCTGCAGATGGGCACTAATCAGGCTGCATTGATGGGCAATGGATAGGCTGCAGATGGGCACTAATCAGGCTGCATTGATGGGCAAAGAAAAGGGTACAAATGGGCACTAATCAGGCTGCATTGATGGTCAATGGAGAGGCTGCAGATGAGCACTAATCAAGCTGCAATTATGGGCAATAGCAAGGCTGCAGATGGGCACTGATCAAGCTGCAATTATGGGCAATAGCAAGGCTGCAGATGGGCACTGATCAAGCTGCAATTATGGGCAATAGCAAGGCTGCAGATGGGCACTGATTTGGCTGCATTAATGGGCACTGACCCTTATTTTGCTTCAAAGTTCTTTATTTGAAATTTACGTTTTTTTCCTGAAACTTCCCACTTAAAATTAAGGTGCATGTTATACGCAGATAAATACGGTAATTCTAAAGTTTTTTGTAATGGCATTTTAAAACATTATTATTGAGTTGGGGTAGACAACCCCAACTGAGACCCACCATATAGAATAATATATGTCCAGGTAATAAACTACTTTTATATATTCATTAATTTGCTCATAAAATAATATTGAAATAATTCAGTGTTATGATATTACTGAGAAATCAGTAATCACAGGCAACTTATTTATTACAGCTATAACAGATTTGATTTTAGATAAGGTAGTCTACAGCCTATTTGGTTTGTACCAAAACTAGATCACAGGCCAGTAGCCTGCAGTCTTATTAAAGTGGTTGTAAACTCTTACAATCCACTTTTTACTACAGGTAAGCCTATTATAAGGCTTACCTGTAGCTACCCCGAATGTCTCCTAAACCTGCACGGTTTAGGAGATATCCCCTGTATCAGCATGTGCTGACGTCATCGGCACATGTGCACTGATGCAACGGCTCGTTCGTGCCATTGCTTCTGCTGACGTGCCGTTATCGGCGGCTCCCCTGCACACGTGTGGGAGTGACGTCATTGTGGCTCTGGCCAATCACAGGGCCGGATCCCGTGATACCCGGAAATTACTCTGGGGGCTTTGTTCTAAGGTAAGTATTTCATAATAAGCTAGTATGCTATGCATACTAGCTCATTATGCCTTTGTCTTGCAGGGTTTTTTTTTTAGTCTAGTGGGCTTACAACTACTTTAATCTAAGCTTGCTCTATCAATTGGTAGAAACATTAGTGTTCTTTCTTCGGAATTTATTTTCACCTGGCAATCCTGAGAATAACACACTTTCTCTTTTTGGCACCACTGTATTGATGGCTTTCACCCAGGCTGGCTTTCAAACATGTCTGCCTTTGTTCATTGCCATAACATGGTGACTGATGGGATTATTTTCTCCTTTGAGTTCACTGGAAGTTACAAGCACACTCATGTATGGCACTATCAAGAGGTATTCCCTATACTTGCTGAAAAGTTTAGTCTGAAAAAAAGTCTAAAGCCTCATACACACGGTCGGACTTCAAACAAACGTTTCCGTGGATTTTTGTTTGAATGGCGTTGGCTGTGAGCTTGGTATGCATACACACGGCGGGACTTTTTCAGCAAACTTTCCCAAAATCACATGTTTTTTTTGCTCTTTTCTGCTCTTTACCGCCACCCTTTGGTCAACTTCTGCTATTGTTGGTTGATTTTAACAACCAACAATAACAGGTTCTGAGCATGCGTGTTTGTACTTTGAACTAAAGTCCGATGGATTTCTGTACACACGGCTGGACCCTGCACCATAGGACTTTTGTTGGCGAAAAGTTTGTCCGTTTGCAGAGCGAACATTTGTCCGATGAAAACCGAAAAAGTTTGTCCGATGGAGCGTACACACGGTCGGATTTTTTTCAAAACCTGGGAATTTAGAAGTCCGACCGTGGGTATGGGGCTTTCGTCCGGAAACTAAAGAAAACTAATACAACCCATACATTTAAGGACTGGTAAGCTTAAACAAATTTCATTTTTCTTCTTGGGCTTAATTATCCTGTAAATTAAACATTTTTATGACAATTCTTAGGCCTCATGCCCACGGACGTTTTTACAGCCGCGTTTTTGAGCGTTTTTTACAGCTTAAAAACGCCTGTCCATGTTAGTCTATAGCTTCATGCCCACCTAGATGTTTTTGAGCTGCAAACAGCATAGACGTTTTTAAGCTGTAAAAAAAACCCAGGACCAGTGCGTTCCTCAGCGTCGGAGTTAGGCAGAAAAAAACGCGAGCGTCAAAAAACGCTCAAAAACGCTCAAAAACTAACGCGCGGTCGTGTTTTTTTAGCTCCGACGTTTTTTGTTTTTTTTTAGTTTTTCAAAAAAAATAAAAAATTTTACAATAACAAGGACAGCCGTTTTTAAGCTGTAAAAAACGCAGCTGTTAAAAACGTCTGTGGGCATGAAGCCTTATAGATTCTAGGGATTTAGCACTTGAGTGGTGTTGCAGAAGCAGTTATACATGACATTTACCGGTATATCAATATTTGTTTAAAGAGTTTTCTTCAAATAAAGCCTAATTTCTAGCTAGCAGACCCGAGTGCAGGAAATCCTATGTGCTATATAAAAAGTCTGGCCATGTTGTAGTTTATGATGACTATGCTCAGATATATTTAAGGCTATTGCATAATAAAATCTATTGTAATGAAAAAGTTGGCAATCCCTTTATTAAAATATACAAGTAATGTATTTATATAAACATGCCAATCACAATTTATTGCTAGAAGAATAAAAAAATGTGGATGAAGCAATGGTTATCATACTTGCCAACAGTATGGAGTTTTCTATGACTTTCCTAAACAATGGCAGTTTCTTATGAAAATGGAAAGGACATTAACGAGAAGATTAACAAAAGGAAAGTTCTACATCAAATCTAAAGACTTCTGTGGACATAATTTATTGCGGTGCCAAGAAAGGATTTCAATTAGGATCTTAACAAGCGCTTGTGAAAGAGCCTGAATTACCCAGAAATACCGGTAATAACTATTGATTTCTTCAAACTGCGTGGTACTAATAAGGCTATTTGTGTAGTTCGCTAACTTAAGCATTGTATTTCCAAACTTCCAAAGCCAAATTCTTACAACAATCAGCTTAATGCCCTGTACACACGATCGGAATTCCGATGGGCTAAAATCCGATGGAATTTTTCGTCGGAATTCCGTTCAAAGCTGTCTTGCATACACACCATCAGACAAAATTCCAACCGTCCAAAACACGGTGACATACAACACGTACGACGTCACTATAAAGGGAAAGTTCAAATCCAACGGCACCACCCTTTGGGCTGCTTTCGCTGATTTTGTGTTACCGCATGTTAGTAAAAGTTTGGTGTTTGCCGATTCGCGCTTAAAATAAATATTACGATATTTTGGAGACCTGGCTTTAAAATAAAATACGAAGATTCATGAGATCACAAGAAACAAAGAAATAAGTTTGTCAGAACTCAGTGTGAATATCCGCAGCGGAAAATATAATTTGTTCTAGCATTAGAAAGAAGAAAGAATGCGCTACATTTAACGATGCAATAATTTGCAGCATGACGAATGTGCTATTTCCATTACGAACGCTAGTTTTACCAGAACGAGCGCTCCCGTCTCCTAATTTAGTCTGAGCATGTGTGGATTTTTCTCTGATGGAGTTCCATACAGACGATCAGAATTTCCTATAGT